>JAOSBL010000210.1:23171090-23183122 GCA_027568915.1 Erythroxylum roraimae
TTGTTGATGCTTTAATTTTGAATTGTGCTGGAATCCATGACTGAAATTTTGTATACTTGTTGATTTTTCCTTGGATTATTGTTCTTTCCTTTGGATTAGTGGAAATTGTCTTGGTATAAATTTGCCTTTGGAAAAAGGGAGTTTTTGCTAGAAGATTAAAGGAAATTTTGACTAAGATTTTCTTATGAGTTGAGAGACCCAAGAAAATTAGGAGGTGAAAATTGAAGGTTTGGGACTTAAGAAACTCTAGAAAGAACTTAAGTAAGGGATTACTAAGAGACGTCTAGAGTGGATAAATTAATTCATCTTTGAGAAAAGGGGATTAAATACTCTTAAAATTCACCTACAAGGTTAGAAAATTTCAGTTGCGGAGGATAGTTAATTCAATATTAAGGTTGACAAAAATATCAGTCCCTAAGAGAAAGTTATTCCCCATTAAATTTAATACTTTTAATTAGTAAATTGTTGCAATCTTTTGTTTTTTTTAGTTGCTGTACAAATTTGTCATATTCATAGTTATTTTGGTCGCATTGAATTGGGTAGTTGTTTAGAAAATTTTTTAAGTTAATTTGTTTTAAAAAAAAGAAAAATTTCTTTACATTAATTTTAATTTTCCAAAATTTCATTCAACCCGATTTCAAAAACCGTTAACTAGCGTAGAGTTGAACTTTCTCATAATCCCTGTGGACACGACTCGGTTCTTACCGATTTAATACTCACTTCGACAACCGTGCACTTGCGGTTAACGACCAGTAGATTCCTATCTAATTTGGCTAGAGAGCATTAGAAAGTTGTGAAGTGGATTATGAGATATCTCTTGGGCACTTCCAACTTGTGTTAGAGTTTTGGAAAGGGGAAACTTGAATTGGTTGGTTATTCAGATTCAAATATGGCAAGAGACATTGATTCTCTGAAATCTACTTTAGGGTACCTGATTAATTTTACAGGGGGGGGTTTTGGCTTGGCAGTCGAAGCTACAAAAGTGTGTTGCACTATCTACCACTAAAGCTGAGTTTATTGCAGCAAAAGAAGCAGCTAAGGAGTTGTTATAGATGAAGAAGTTTGCTCAAGAACTTGGTTTTAAGTAGGAGCCATACATGTTGCATTGTGACAACCAGAGTGCAATCCATTTTGGTAAGAATTCTACATTTCACTCTAGATCAAAAGTTATTGATATTAGGTATCATTGGATCCAAGATGCATTGGAGTCCAAGGAGTTTGAACTTGAGAAGATTCATATTGACGATAATGATTCTGATATGATGATAAAGACGCTACCAAGAGGAAAGCTTAAACATGCAGTTTGATTGCCAGGATAACAGGCCGTTCCAACTAGCCAGTCAAATGTGTCGGGAGGGGAAGATTTGTTTGTCAACCCTCCATAATTGACATTTGCAACCTCCATAATTGAAAAGAAAAACAGTGTCCATAATTGAAAGGAAAAAACAATGGTTTGTGTTTGAATTTAATTTGGTTTCTTCCTTCTTCTGTTGTATAAAGAGAGAGGAGAGGATTGCATCGTGTAATGGAAAAAAACAAGAAAGTGAAGAGAGAAAATATTAGTAAGTGGGAGAGTGTTTTAAACAGTCTTGATTAAGTCCTCATTCGGATAGTCGTTTGTGGTCTGATCGAACTCAGACTTTGAAGGCTTACTCTACACTGGTAGTAGTTCATATCCAATGGTCAAAATCGTGATCTAAGTTCTAATCTTCCATCGATTTGTGGTCAAATTTGGGATTGACTTTTGGGATCCTGAAATTCCAGCCTTGAGCAGTTTGATCAAGCTCACGATCGGATGGCGAAACGTGATTCAATTGGGTTGAAACTTTGACTGCTGGTAAAGGACACTTTGATCTTGATATCCAACGGTGAGTTTGCTGTTTGGAGACCTTTTGGATGATTTGCTCGGGCTGTTTTGGAGAGTGTGATTCCGGGTGATTTCGCAAACTCTCTTGTTGATTTCTCTTGTTATTGTTATTGATGTTGCCCAGAATTATTATATTCTTGATGTTATTGTTGCTGCCTCTAGTGGGATACTCGAGAGAACTCGTCGTTGTATGCATTATTTATTGATAATGGAGATTTTGCTTCGACTTCGGTCCAGTGGTTTTTACTCCTCACATCGAGGAGGTTTTCCACGTAAATTATTTTATTTCCTAATTATTTCCTAAAGGTTTACACAAGTAGGAAGAATTCATTTATATACGGGGTCGTACATAACACATTGTTATTGTATCGACGAATTGGTGGGTTAATTCCGCTGCATCTATCGACGTTTCTCCCATCATCTCATTCATGGCAACTTCTTTTATTCTCATTCTCTTCCTCTACATGATCTTTTCCATGGACAATAGCAGTTTCAACAACTCTTTTCCTTCTATATTTTCATATTAGCAGCCTCTCACCAACTATGTTGGCATATACTTTATCTTCTTCTTGTTTTGTTGTTTTCATCTCAAAGTGAGAGCGTCTTGTGTTGAATAGGAATGTTCTGATTCTTTATTAAACTTTGTGCTTGAGAATTTTCTGAATTGCATTGAATGATTGGGATATGCTTATGGTCTAGCATCATCTGCTCTATTTTCTGGTTATAATGAACTTGTCTTGTGACATGTATAAACTTCATCCAGTAGAAAATCAATTTTTTAACAAAAAAGTAATGGTTTTAATAAATATATTTGAAGTTAAAATCATTAGATAGAGAATATCATATAAAGAAACATACAATGAATATTGATTGAAGTCATTTCCTTGGAGTACAATGATGATAACATGTGAATGAAATTCTCAGAGAAAATAGGTAATCTTAAATTTGGATAAGAAGAAAAGATGATCCACCAAAAAGTAGATTATTATTTCTATGAAATAGAATCATGTCTGTAGTCAATAGGAATTTATATACAAAACTATAATTATTCTCATTAATATAATGATGAAAGTAACTCAAAATTTTATTTGGAAAACTTCCGTATTTATAAGACCATTATCTATATCATTTGTCGAACTTTCTTTTGTCATTAATGATTCTATTGGAATAATCGACGAAGAAAAGGATTTTTTTTCATAACTGTTCTCTCTAATAGTGTCATATTCAAAAATGATAATGGAATATGTCGCGTCAAACTATTTTGAAATAAGTTCAACATCTTGGTATCTTCTTTATTTCTCATTTCAGAAGGAATTGGACATCTCAAATTGTCTATCTTATACAAAAGATATGTGACCTACTGGTAAGTGTTTCTCTTTACTACAAAGTCAAGAAATTCATCAAAGTAAAAGAAAGAAATATTCCCCTTAGAAGTTTTGAAAGTGTCGTTCTTGTGTGGATAATCAATTGAAAAATTATCGAACCTTTTGTGGGAAAGATCAACAAACGTTAATCTATGCATCATCATCTATAGATAACTTAGGGTCTCAACTTCCAAGTGGAAGTTGTTATAATTTAGTAGAATAAATGTCAATAGGTACAAATTAACGATGGAGATTGGTATAACGCCAGTTAAATAATTATGACTGAGATATAGTGTGATTACAAGAGAGTTGAAGTACATTGGGAAAAGGTCTTTCAAGTACTCAGCTTGGATTTATGACTGAAACCTAAATCCAACTGGATTAGCTTCTCCACTAAGTTTCTATACATAGAAGTTGATTGAACCACAAAAATTCCCTTTAAGCGAAAGGATTCTATTTGTATATGTAACGATAGAAATTAAAAACAGGAATGTTGAAAATAAGAACAGAGAGGAATATTTGGGAACTGCAAAATTATGATTTTATTGAGCAGCAAACCATCAATTTATACAACATGATTGTGAAACTAAAATGCAGAAAAATCTGCTGCACATCTTAACTACTTTATTTTCCTTAAAAAGAGAACAAAATAAAAACTGATTTTGTTGACAGCTTCAAAATCATGATAATCTTTGTTGACAGCTTCAAAGTTATGATCTCAACACTCCGCCTTGGCTTTGTAGCTGCATACGCCAAGCTTTTGTCTTAAAGATTCATATCTAGTTTTAGGAAGTGTTTTTGTTAGAATGTCAACATACTGATTTTCTGTTTTGCAGCAGATCAGTTGCACTTCTCCCTCTTTCTGGATATCTCTCAGAAAATAAAACTTTATTTTGAAGTGTTTTGTTCTGCCATGGAACACCGGATTATTAGCTATTGCAATTGCAGCTTGGTTGTCCACAAATATCTGTGTGCTTCCTTCTTGCTCCATCTGTAGGTATGTTAGAAGTTTTCTGATCCGAAGTGCTTGATTCGCAGCAGCAATAGCTACTACATATTCTACTTCTGCTTTAAATTGTGCAACGATCTCTTGTTTCTTCGAACACCAAGAAAAAATTCCAAAACCAAAACTAAAACAGTAACCAAAGGTACTTCTCATATCGTCAACACATCTAGCCCAATCACTATCCGAATAGCCATGGAGATCGAAATTTTCAACTCGACTGAACCTTATTCCATAATCAACTGTCCCTTTAATGTATCTGAGAATTCTTTTTGCTGCCTGAAAATGAATTTCACTAGCACAGTGCATTTACCTTGATAATAAGCTCACTGTATACATGGTGTCTGGCCTGGTTGCGATCAAGTACATTAAACAGCCTATTAAGCTCCTATACAACCTTTCATCGATCTTTTCAGCTTCATCTTTTTTGCAGAACTTCTCCTTCTCGTTCATTGGAGTTGCAGTAGGCTTGCACTCTTCCATATTAAATTTTTTAAAGACTTCTTTCGTATATTTTTGCTGGCATACAAAAATTTCGTTTTTCTTTTGATGTACCTCCATACCGAGAAAGAACGTTGACAAACTCATTTGTTACTATATATTTTCATCTCATTTGGATGGATTTTTGTCACTAAAATTGGTATTTATAGCTTTATTTGATTATTATTTGAATTATTGTGCCTTACATTTAATTTGTGTTTATAGAAGCAAAAATTGTCATATTTTGGTTTAACTATAATAAATTAATTTTTGAACAATTGATGCTACTTTATTTGAAATTTTTATTGTAGGATACTTGAAAAAAAATCAGATTTGAAAAAGATTAAGAAATGAAACAAAGCAGTGGTCTACGCGAGTGAAGAGGGACAGAAAATTGCAATTGGCTAATCAATGTGTATGAACATAAGTGGTGTGGCCAATTAATAACAACGATATTGAAGAAAGGCTTACAAGTTGGAAGTGTTAAAAGGAAAAGAAGGAACAACATCTGTATAAAAAGAAGGCAACAAATGGTAGTGCTTGTAGGTAGTATGGGGGGTGGACCAAGAGTATGATTGGATTGTTAGCTGGCGTTGTTTGTGCTGCGTGAAAAGAGGAATGAAAAACAGAAAATGAAGCAAGTGCGTTGGCTTGTGCATGGTTTGGAGAATGGCGTGAGTTGTTGGAGAATAAAAAGAAAACATGTTGGGCAGCAGGGGCATGGAGGGAGACGTGGTTGGTAATTTGCGTTTATTTTGGAGGTGTGAAACATAAAACGACAAACAACATGAGTGTGTGGGGTAGCTACAAGAGAGGCGTTGGTGTGTGCATGTGGAGTGCAGGTGGCGTTGTTGTGAGGTGGGGCTTGTGATTGACGTGAGTGGAGTGGTGTGTTGGCTTGTGAGTGACTTAAAACATAAGAAGTAAAAACAGCAGCTAGCATGGGAGTGTGCGTGCTTGGCTTGTGAGTGGCTTTGAACGAAAATAAAAAGAGTGTGTGGCGTGGTCTACTTGGCTAGTGGAAAAAGAAGAAAATAACGTGAGTGGTGTGCTGGGTGAGAGTTGAGTGGCATTGTCGGTGGCCTGAAGTGCGTTGGTGCTGAGAGTTAAAAGAGAGGCAGCACACAAGGGAGGTAGAGAGGAAAAAATCCTGGGTTGTTGACGTTGAAGATTGTGTGAGAGTGGAGGTGTTTGCGACAGTGTGAGTAACTTGGAGAAAAATAAAACAAAAGCTGGAGTGTGTGCTGCCTGGTGCGTGAGTGAGTGTGTTGAAAAATAATAATAAGAAGAAAACTTGAGGCAGCAGGAGGTTTTGAACGAAAATAGGCAGCAGGGGTGTAGAGGTTTTTGCGTGGTTTTTGAGTGAGTTTGTTGGAGAATAAAAAAGAAAACTTTGGAAGTAGCTGGGGCGTTGAGTGAGAGGAGAAGAAGGATGCGTGAGCTACTGTCTTGAAGAAAGGGACGTGAGTCTTGGCTTGTGCGTTGGTGTGTCCGTGGAGTGCAAGATAAATAAAATAGAAGGTGTTGGCTTGTGCTGTCGACAAGAGAGGGCAGATGTGAGAAGCAGCTGCCGTAGTTAACGTTGTTAGCTGTTTGGTGACCGTGCTGGTGGAGTTGAAAAGTAAAACGTTGAAGTTGTGCGGTTTAAGCATAGATCTAAGAGCTGGACGTGTGGCAAATGGAGTATGCGCTGGCTGGAAAAATTGAAGAGAAGAAGTGCTTGACGTGGGTTGTTTTGTCTGCGTTGGTGGAGCTAAACAAAAACGAGGAAAACACAGGCGTGAAAAACAATCTATCATAGCTGGCCATCGGAGCTCAGTTTTCACAGCATCTCAAATGAATTGTCGTGGCTAATTTATCTTAATCCTTCGGTTCAATAGCAAAGGCAGGAGCTAGGAGTTTTTATAGGAGAGTTAAAACTGCATTTTTATTTTGTCCATTAATTAATTAGCTATTCCTAGATCTTAGGATAACTATTTAATTATTGGAGTTGTGTTTTGACTATATTTTTGAATTGGAAGATTTTGTGACTGGAATAATGTTTGGCAATTGATATTGTGTTGATTTTGGATTTAATTTCATTACTTTGTTTTGGGTCAAAACTTTGTATTGAGATTTTAGCAAAATTGATGATTATTCAAAGTGGCTTGGATTATTGGATCATTATATCTGTTGCTAGCATAAATTCTGTTTCTTAATTACTCCGTAAAAGTCGAGTATTAGTGTTAGTATCCTTAGTTCTATTTTACTAGTCTGGTGGCAGTTAGTAAATTGGAATTTTTGGAAAATATTTTTGTAACAATTCGAGGTGGCTCGGTTGTTAGATTAAAAGCTCGATTTTAATTCTTGGTTTAATTGTTTTAACTCCCATATCTGTTTGAGTGATGATTGCCTGCGCTATTGAACTGGAGGATTGCGTTTATCATTGTTAATTACTTGTGTTTGTTTTCTTATTTTAATGCACTCATTGTCATTTTATATTACTCAATTCAATTTTAAAATACCAAAAACAAGTCCTTAGTATTTATTTTAATTTGTTGCAAACTTTAGCGGTAATTGTTCAAATCAAATCCCATTTTACAGTCTAGGTTGCATTGCATTTAGTTACTTAGGAATTAATTTCATCTTTTGGTTCCTCAAGAAAACGACCCGAGGTTGCGCTATATGCAATCCTTGGTTAAATTTTTGAAGTAACCCCAAGGCGACAATCGGACAAAAAGGTTATTTCAAACGTCATCTGACCAAGATCTGTCATCTTAAAGACTTCTTTCATTTCTACTTTAAACTTGTTAATTAGCTCCTCTTTACTTCTTGTGACAAATAAATTGTCAACATAAAGAGACATCACAAGTGTTTCATCATCAATCTTCTTGGTATATAAAGTAAATTCACTTAGACATTTTTCAAAGCCTAAGTTCACCAAGTGTGTATCAATTCTGTTGTACCAAGACGTTGGGGCCTGCTTTAAGCTATATAAGGCCTTTTTTAACTGATATACCTTCTCTTCTTGCTCTTGAATGACAAAACCTTGTGATTGCTCCACAAATATTTATTCCTCCAGGAACCCATTAAAAAACATTGACTTAGACATCCATTTGGTGTACAACCCAGCCCTTTTGTGCAGCAAGTGCCAACAACATCCTTATTGTGTCTAAGCTGGCAACTAGAGCGAAAGTTTCAGAAAAATATACCCGAAACATTTGACCATACCCCTTGTCAACCAGCCTTGCCTTATACTTCTTTACAGAGCCATCAGGACTGAGCTTGGTTCTATTAGCCCATTTTACTCCTATAGTCTTCTTTTCTTTTGGCCTATCCACTAACTCCCATGTTTGGTTTTTTTGAATCGTGTTAAGCTCCTCCTTTATTGCAACTATCCATTTTTGATCTGTTGCACCTTCTTCATATCTTCCAAGTTCCATTACAACAACATTACACCTTTGATCGATATCAAAAAGTGATCGGGTACCTCTAACTGGTTTGTCATCGATATTATCATCCTCCACATGAAGCTCAAACTTCTTGTCACTCTCCCAATTCCAACTACAATCTAACTTGTGAAATTGAACATCCCTGCTGATAATTATTTTGTTGCTTTTCGGTAAGTAAATTATGTAGGCATTTGAGTTTAAGCTATAGCCCACAAAAATTCTAGGTTCTGCTTTCTTGTCCAATTTGTGTCTCTTAATCTGAAGAATATAAGAGAAACACAAGCAACCAAAAATTTTTAAATTAACAAGTTGTGGTTTGTAGTTATACCACGTTTCAAATGGTGTTCTTTTAAGCAAAGCCTTTGTTGGGAGTCTGTTTAGCAAATAAATTGTTATGTTGGTAGCCTCAACCCAAGATTTCTTTGGAAGCTCTTTATTATGAAGTAGACACCTTGTCATCTCCATAATTGTCCTGTTTTTCTCTCTGTCATGGCATTTTGTTGAGGAGTGTAGGGTGCTGTTAGCTGGTGTTCAATGCCTACGTCTTGACAAAATTTGTTAAATTTTCTGAGATATATTCAGTTCCATTGTCAGTTCTGATCATTTGCATCATGTAGCCACTTTGAACTTCTACGAAGGCTTTGAACTTCCAAAAGATATTAGCAACCTCAGATTTTAACTTTATGAAATAAATCCAACAAAATCTTGTGTAATCATCAATAAAAACAATATAATACTTACTTCCTCTCAAAGATGGTGTTCTCATTAGTCCTCCTACATCTGTATGTATTAATTGCAATTTTTGAACAGCTCTCCAAGTTGTGTTTTATGGAAACGGAAGCCTTGTTTGCTTCCCATATTGGCAAACTACACATGTAGGAAGCTCCTTCTCCAATTGAGGCAAGCCTCTAGCAAGATTGTTCTTCTTCATAAAGAGTACAGTTGTATGATGGAAATGCCCCAATCTCTTATGCCAAAGCATTGCATCATTTTCTTCTTGGTGTACAACAGCTTCTCTTCTTGTATTAAATCTAAGGGGAAGCTTTTGTCTTTCAATTGAATTTTAAACACTTCTCTGCCTTTTGCATCTTTGATTATGTAGTTTTTATCTTCAAATAGCACTTTATATCCTTTTTCCATCAACTGAGCAACACTCAAAAGATTTTAACTTATTTTAGGAACATATAAAACATTTGAAATTAATTTCACACCTGTACGACCTTCAATTGCCACTGTTTCTTTGCCTCTCACAGCAATATATGCTCCATTTCCAATTCTAACTTTGGAGATTGTAGTTTTGTCAAGTTGCTTAAAGAGTTCACGATTATGAGTCATATGGTTTATACAACTACTATCTATAATCCGGCTTTCGGCTGAGCTACAGGTGGCAAAGCATGATACCACAAACATTTGGTCCTCTTTATGCTGATTCTGAACAACGTTTAGTTCTTCTTGTTGTTGTGGAGACTTGCATATTCTTTTCCACATGTCTTAACTAACCACACTTGTTACGTTTTACATCTGGCCTTCACCACCACTTTTTTGTGGATGATTGGTTTTTCTGTAGCAAGGACAAGATGGAAAAACTTGAGTACTGCTTTTTTTACTGTTGATGTTTACAGAACCTCATGGCTTATATATTCTGCTTCTTTTTCTCGTTCTTTCCACCATCATAGTTGAGTGTTTTGGCTTGATAAGCACCCTCCACGGTCCCTTCTTGTCTCATAAGTCTCCTATGTTCCTATGCCTGTAATGCATTCAACAATTCTGCCAAGGTGATACTTGACAGGTCTTTTGAGCTTTCCAAAGATGAAATAGTTGTTTCAAATTTTTCAGGACTTATAACTAAGATTTTCTGCATAATTGTAGAATCAGAAAAATCAGTGTCAAGGAGTCTTACTTTGTTAACGATATTGAACAATCTATCAGAATACTCTTTGATCGTTTCTGATTCTTTCATCTTTTGCAACTAAATTCTCTGATCAAATTCAAAATTGCATACCTTTGATTCTCTCGTTTCCTTCGTATTCTTGCTTTAAGAAATCCCAGATTTCTTTGGCTGTTTTCTTAGCCATTATTCTATTGAAAATGATAGGTGAGACTGCTGCAAACAAGCCTGCTTTTGATTTTGGTTTTCTTTGCTTCCTCCTCCTTTTGATTTTTGATTTGAGCTATAGTAGGATTGTCTGGTAATGGAGGAATTTCATAATCTTGTTCTGCAGCTTCCCACATGTCATTAGCCGTGAGATAGGCTTCCATTCTAACAACCCAGCCTTGATAATTTGCTCCATCAAATACCGGGGGAGCAATCCTAGTGAATGAAGTTTCTGAATTCATTTTTGGTGGGACAGAGATTTGTGTTTACGTAGCAGGTAAAAGGTTTTTATGGTTGTGTTTTTGTTTTGAATTTCACAGATCCCTCAAGATAATGCTTTGATACCAATTTGTTGAAAATAAGAACAGAGAGAGATATTTGGGAACTGCGGAAATCTGATTTCATTGAGCAGCAAACCATTAATTATACAACATGATTGTGAAACTAAAATGCAGAAAAATCTACTGCACATCTTAACTACTTTATTTGCCTTAAAAATGAAACAAAATAAAAACTAATTTTGTTGACAACTTCAAAATCATGATAATCTTTTTGACAACTTCAAAGTCATGATCATAACAAAGAATCTACAATTCAATTAAAAGTGAGTGAGAAATGGTGTATGATACACTTATATTTTCACATATGTTTAGGACTTAATTCATAGTCATTTACATTTATTTTATGTTCATCTATGGATGGTTTATCATGTTTTAGCATTATTTGAGGTCCATTGATGTAAAATGTATAAATGATACAAATAGACTTGAATTGCACTGTTTTTTTTATTTCTGGCAGATTTGATCTTTGGATCTTTGGATATTTTTATCTCAGGATCGGTTTATTAGAAAATTCTAAGATTTGGCAGGCATAATTTTGACTCATTGAAGAATGTTTCCACAAAGTTTTAGAATTTTTGGAGCTGTTAGTTGAGGGCAGTAAATTTGTGAAAAGTGACATAAACAAGTCCACAACAAGAGAGGAGGACCAGCGTTGGGCAGAGCAAATTAAAGGCAACAATTAAATGGGCGTGAATTCAACAGCAATGAGCAACGTGGTGCAGAGTAGATGGGCGAAAATTAAATAACGAAGTAACAGTGGGAAGGATGAAACGAAAACAGGAGCTCAACGCAGAAGGCAACACGTGGGACTCTAAATGAATTCAAGAGAGCAGAAATTAATGAGAAATCACGCAAGTGGAAGGGACCCAGCAGAAATTAAATCAACAGTGGAGAATCACAAGAAAGCAACATACGGAAAGGACAAAATGAGAAGCATGAATTAAAAAGGGATAAGCAAACAATTCACGCACAGCCAAGGGACCCAGTAACGTTGGAGCAGCAGGAATTCTTGGACACTTCACGCACAAGAAAAGAAGATTTTAAATTGAAGCCAGCTGGAGAGAGTCCATCAAAGCAACAGTGAGGCATGAGCTGGGGCGAAAAACAACAAATAAAATCAGGAGGCTAGCGTGAGAAGGCTGATAGGCGGCAACTGAGAGTGATGAAGCAACAGTACATGAACAGGGGAGCAATTAAAGGAGCATAAAGTGAGAGTAAATTGAAGAGGCAACGCATACGGAGGCAGATCAAGGGTAGCGAACAAAACAGGTGGCGTCATTTGTGCGTTGACACAGAAAATGGGCAGAGAAAGCAGCTGAGAGAGCAGCGTTGGATGACCCAGCGTTTGAAGCGCAAACAAAGGAATAAATTAGCAGGCGTGAAAGAAAATAAGAACAAATACAAGAGGAGTGCGGCGGTGAGGTTTGGATTTTGGGGAAAATAACGCAACA
>JAOSBL010000210.1:23183222-23213311 GCA_027568915.1 Erythroxylum roraimae
TATTCTAATATCATAACTCAATTTCTCGTCATTCCTTTTCTAACATTATATGCTCTCATAATACCTAATTCTCATTCTTATTCACTTAATACATATTACTCAAGTCTTTTGAATCATAACTATTATCATATGAACATCTTCATTCACATTATACTCATGTCGTTGGTACTTTGATAACACTAATTCATTCACTAAGTTGTAACCCCAATTATCACTTCATACATATCACACATTAGTCACTTAATTCAAGCATCATTCTTGGTTCAATTCAAGCCCCATTTAAGCCTTAATTAAGACCAAATGACCTAACGGACATTCATGTCCTCTGAGCAGACCTTTACGGGTCACTTACAGAAATTTGAAAATTTAACCCTATAGACAGCAAAATCTCTTCACTGGGTCTTCACAGAAGTCGTAGAACTCAAAGTCCTCTTCGAAAGAATATTTAAAAGACCTCAATCTAAGTTCTATAGAAAAATTTATTCCTCTTGACCCAACATATATCCTATTGCATTCTTATTTCCAGATTTCTAAGTCTTTACTTACTACATTCAACACCTTATGCTTGGTCTATCATTTCTAGTTTAATACTCAACATTTTCCCATCATTCTTAACTCCATTTCAAATCAATATCATTCATAAACAAATTATAGTCCATGATTGATCATGAACACTAAAAATAGAACATATACATATATATACATTCATCATCAACTTTCTACACCCAGTACTCAACTTCTAGTCAAATTTTGAAACTCTTAAAGTTAGATTTTGAATTTGATGTATGCATAAAAATGTATCCATATGTCTCTAATTTAATTCAAATAAAAAATTATTCCATTTTGATATTGACAGGTCAAGTTATGGCTAAAATACAGAGTTATGGCTAAAATACAAAAGCATATCCAATGGAAATGTTACAGCTAACATAATTCAGCACACTTTAAACACCATTATCACTTTATCTCTAAACTTTCATCCTAGTTCTTCTCTTTTCAAGACACTACATTTGACTCTTCTTTAACTTCAATACTCAATCCAATCCATTTCTAAATCCACCAATAATCCACGTTTTTATACATGAAAAACATAACATGAAAATGTCCATTCACAAATCAATTTTTTCTACACTTCTTTCTACCTCATTTTAGGGTTCATTCTAACCCTAAATCAACTCTATATCAATTTATGAATCATAAATCATCATACATATACAAAAGTAAGATATTTACATATACATTTCATCACCCACGTTCCAACATACATAAAACACCATTTTATGTCCATTTAACCTCTAACTATCATCAAACATGCTTCTATTTAGAAAACCCATGAAGAATAGAGTTTAATTTACTTTATTAAACTCCAAGCTTTTTCAATCACCATGAAACCCTAGCTTTCCATGGCTTCATACGATCTTCATCATTCCAAAGATAGTAGGGCTAGGTCTTTAGTGACAAATATGAAGAAGATAGCAAAAATGATAGTAACAAATGGAGGTGAGAGAAAGCTTCAACGTTGATGGGGTGAGAGTGAATATCGTGGATGAGAACAATGGAAAAGTTGAAGAAGGTTAGAGCATTTCGCGAGGGTAAATATGAAAGACAAAGGAGATGGCCATTCAAATGATAAAGTGTTGTGAATGACAAGTGAAAGACCACAAGATGGTCTTTAAGTTGGGTAAAAATTTGTGAACACTTGTCACTTGCCACTTGTCATGTTATTGTGGTCTCTAATTGGTTTTTTCAAAAAGCTAGTCCATTTGTCTCCAATTTTTAACTCAATTTTCTCCCAATTTTCAATGAAACTTGTCATTAAATCCCAATATCATTTATAAAAATTTCCACTGCCATTTGAATCTTATTTCTACTAGTATTCATCAATTGTTCTGCTACTTCGCATTTTACCTAGTCGAAAAATACCCTTAAATTCTAGAAAATTTTCATATTTCACCAAAAATTATAATTCACTACTTACACATTCCAACTCAATTTTTAAGACACATAATCCATAATTCACATTATAATCAAATTAAAACAATCATTTATACCCAAAAAAATGTCAAACGAGTGCATGAACAATTCATTGTAATGTGTGACATAATCAAATTTACGTGTGTGTGTGTGTATGCTATATTATGCATGAGCATGAAATGCACTTTCTAACTTCTCAATAAACTCTCATATACACTATTCTAGGGTTTTAACACTTAACATAGGATAACAGGATGTTACAATCTAAACTTTCCCTAGTCATAGGTTAATGAGATGGGATATCATTAATTCGGATAGACTAGCACATGTTATACTTCTTGAATGGATCAAGCAGTAGAACTCATAAGCTGTAGACATGAGTTGTTTAGAGTTAACATATGGATGCTTAATAAGGGTAGTAAGTACATTAAATTGACCTACTATGAGACAATCATATGGATATTCTATTCTAGTGTTAATTATAGTCTCATCATAGCAATGGTACAAGTATCCTTTGACTTAAGGTGCTCAAGGATATCTCAGATTATGATCCTGTGCTTTGACTCCATTAATCGGTGCCTTTTGCTCAATTGGGGGTCATGATGTGTTGCTAGATACCGTTCTTGACTTACTTGAATTAAGTGTTAATTCAAGTGGCCAGCATAACTGGGAACCTAATGGGTCACACACATAAGAGATCCAAAGGATGAGTAAAATGATCTTGAATGGTGATTCAAGATATAAGAGAGTGTTTCAGAATTGTATTATGATGTGATCATGGTAGAAAATGTTGCATAGAATGGATTAGAAACAAGTGTTGTTGGCTACCAATTTGGCCATTAACTTCCCAAAACTTCGAATAATGCATGCGATTCATGGTCATTAACTTCTTAAAACTTCCATTAATGCATGCTACTCATGGTCATTAACTTCCAAACTTCCATTAATGCATGCTATTCATGACCATTAACTTCCCATAACTCTCTATTAGTGATGGGGGTTATTGGAGGCCAAATGTTGCAGGAAATAGAGATCATTTTTGTGCATCTTGTGTAAGACACAAGTGAGAAAGAAAGGTTCTTTCTTACATACACACTCTTTTTCTCTCTAACTCTCACAAGAGCTCTTGTCTTTTCTAGCACAAAGAAAGAATTTTAGCCATCTCCTAATGAGGTTTCATCCTTCTATATTCGTGTAGACTTTCATTAGAGACGGTCTACGTTGATCGTTGTGGTCTATGACAACCCAATGCGGAGAAGATTAAAGAACGAAGGAGATCGTTGAAAAGGTATGTAAACATCTTACATTTCATGTTTTTGTTTTCTATATCTATATGCATGAGTAGATCTATTTTTTTAGGTTTCGTTTTATTTTCTGTTGTGTATATTTGATATATATTATGTATGAGATATATGATCAGAACCTTACAGTGTTATTAGAGCCATCTTGTGCCTTGTTAGATGTAGAATACATGACATGTGAAAATTGTTTTCATGGTTGTGACAACTTAGGGTCCTGTAATGTTTGTTTGAAATTAATTATAGAAAAATGTTTTTCACAATTTTCTTTCATCAATCTTTTCATAATATGTATTTGAAGGATTCAGTGTGAATAAAAATATTTTTAATGTGATTAAAATATTTAATTTCGATTTTACAAGAACATGCATGAAATATGTCATTCTAGTGGGCATGTGATATCTATTGGCTAAACTGATGAGGTTACACATGATTTTCTCGAAATTTGATTTTGTAAAAATGATGTGAACATATTTGGATGTGCTTATGCCTCTGTAATTTTTTTAGAATTATTTAAAAAAATTTAATAATTTTATCAAACAATTTTCAGATCTAGACAGTTTTCCAAAAATTGTAGGATCTGTTTGTTTAATGTTTTCGTATGATTATATTTCAGTTCTAGAACCTTTAAAATATTTTTATGTGATAAAAATGTGTTAATTTGATGTTTAATGCATGCGTAAATTGTTTTTCTCGAAATTTGATTTCCAGAAAAATTTTAGAAGTCATATTTGTCATTTTTTGGTATCTTATCTGTGTTTCGGTGATCATAACAATTTTTGGGTGATTCCTAAATTATTTTGATCATCATGAAATGACCTAGAGATGCTTGGAATGATTATTTGATGTTTTGTAAATTTTGGATAATTATAGAAATTAATTTTGAATTAGTTTTAGTAGAGCAATAGATTTTCTAGTAAGACTAGAAAATTGGCATGTGTGACAAAATTGAAGTTGTTTAAGTTTGGACATCAAACAATTATTTTAAGGTAAATTAATTATGAATTAATTTCTGGAATTAGGCATTGATGTTAATTAGATTAATATTAATTCCAAATGAAATAACATATAATAGTAATTTTAGCCAAGTTAGTAAAAGGAAGATAGTAAATCTAAGTGTTAGGTTGGGCTTAGATCCAAGTGTTAGATTGAGCCTTTCATGTTAGGATCCATAAGATGTCATAACCAAAATGATGTGTTTACATATATGCATTAGAGAATGCATGGTTAGGAGAATGTGTGCGCTTGCATGATGGATGGTTATGGGCTTAGGCCTAATTTGATTAGGCAGTGCATATCATGCCATGTAGTTAGAGTAACTATATGTATATATATAGTTACATGTATAAGAACATCTAAGTTAGATGAGACCTTAGTCAAACCCCTCACTTAGAATATTAAAACTAACGTCTTCCTTTAATATGGCGAGAACCAGAGTCCTTTTAAAGTTAGGGTTGTTGGGCAAACCTAAGCCCGGTTTACATGGATATGTTCTAACCATAGAAATAGAATTTCCAGATTAATGGGTCGGTTTTAACTAGAAGCATTGGTTTGTTGGAAACTCAAAATCAATGTGGACAAAGGCGAAGTTGGGTAGTGAACATTAGATGTACACGTGTCAAGAGTTGATAACCCAATGAGTGTGCATACATCAACGGTTGATAGCACTAGATTTGATAGTTGCATTGGAGATGCAATTGGTATGATCAATATGTCATTCTTAGGGATATTGGATATCAACCCACTAAGAGAATTTCTCTACGAGTTCTCTCAGATTTGTATTAAGGGTTATGAATTCGTGAAAAATAGTGGGAGCCATAATGCATGTTATTAAAGTCCTTATAGACATGCATTTAAGTACATTCTAATTTTTCTCTTTTTGACGAAAGGTTACTATTGCCCGAGTCAACACTATGAGTACTAGTGTGAAGATAAGATCATTGATGAAAGCTAAGAAGTTGACTGGACCAAACTTCCTTAACTGGCTCAGGAACTTGAGAATAGTTCTCAAGTCCGAGAAGCTTGGTTATGTTTTGGAAGAACCACTTTCCGATCCCTCTGCTGCTGATACTTCTAATAATGATTGGAGGGCATATAGGATGCTTCTCGATCATAGCAAGATGGCTAGTTGTATTATGCTATTCATTATGTCACCGGAGCTGTAAAAGCAGCATAAGGTTATTAATGCTCATACAATAGTCTATCATTTTAGGGAGCTCTTTGATGAGCAAGTAAGGTCCGAAAGGTTCAAGACTTCACGATTGCTCTTCCGCTCCAAGATAGTTAAGGGGATATCTCCAGTGTAGTACGCACTAAAGATGAATGGCTACATCGAACAATTGACCTCCTTGGGTTCTTTTGGATTATGAATTAAGTATTGACTTAATTCTAACGGGTTTAACCGATAATCACTCACAATTTGTGCTTAACTATCGGATGAACAACATATCCAGCACAATTCCCGAGCTGGTCAACATTCTCACGGTAGTTGAGCCATCTATCCGCAAGGACAAGGATGTGATGCTGGTGGACTCTTCTTGTTCGAAGAAAAAGAGCTAGAAGAAGAAGAAGTCCACAGGGTATAAGGGAGGTGTCAAGAAAGCAAAGAAGACTGCCTCAAAGGGAACTTGCTTCCACTATGGCAAGGATGGCTACTGAAAGAGAAACTGCAATCTGGAGTCCTTAAAGCAGAAGAAGGCATCTTATAACTTTTAGACCTAATACATACTGATGTATGTGGTCTGATGTCCATACATACAAAAGGTGGTTTTGTATACTTCATTACCTTTATCGATGATCATTCTCGATATGGATATGTGTATATTAAGAGATACATGTCTAAAGCCTTTGAAAGGTTCAAAGAATTCAGAAATGAGGTTAAGAAACAACTTAGGAGAAGTATTAAATCACTTCGATCGGATCAAGGTGGTGAATTCTTAAGCCAAGAGTTTTTGGATTATCTCAGGGATAATGGAATATTGTCCCAGTGGACTCCACCTTACACGCCACAACACAACGGTGTGGCTGAGAGAAGAAACTAAACCTTGTTAGAAATGGTGAGGTCTATGATGGGTTTAATGAATTTACCAAAATTCTTTTGGGGTATGCACTTGAAACTTCTGTTTATGTGTTAAACAGAGTCCCATCCAAGTCAATTGATGTTACTCCATATAAGATATGGACTAATAAGAAACCCTATCTTTCTCATATGAAAGTTTAGGATTGTCCTGCTTATGTGAAGCAGATTCAGTCAGATAAGCTTGAAACTAAATCTAACAAGTGTCTGTTTGTGGGATATCCTAAGGAAACTATAGGATATCAGTTCTACCATGTTTAAGAACAAAAGATGTTTGTTTCAAAACGTGTTGTCTTTTTAGAGAAATAGTTTCTTCTAAGAGATGACATTGGGAGCAAAATTGAACTTGTGGAAGTTCAAGATGCTCAAACAGACACAGATCAACTGCCTGGACCCAAGTCTAGTGTTCATAAAGATGAAACAATAGTTCATTCTTCTGACACATAAGAAGTTCTTAGGTCAGGTAGGATATATCATGCTCACGAGAGATACGGATTTCTCATAAATGAACATAACAACATATTGCTCATAGATGATGATGAGCCTACTACCTATGAAGAGGTTCTGAAGAGTTCAGAATATGACAAATGTCTTCAAGCTATGAAATTCGAAATGGATTCCATGTATGAAAACCAAGTATGGACTTTGGTTAACCCACCCAAAGGGATAAAACCCATAAGGTGCAAATGGGTTTTCAAGAAGAAAACTGACATGGAGGGTAATGTAGTTACCCATAAAGCTAGGCTTGTAGCTAAAGGTTATTATTAAAGGCAACGTGTTGACTGTGACGAAACATTTAGCCCAATAGCTATGCTTAAATCCATTAGGATACTCATAGACATTGTCGCTCATTATGATTATGAGATACGACAAATGGATGTGAAGGTGACTTTCCTTAATGGAAACCTAATCGAGGATGTGTATATGACACAACCTGATGGTTTCATATCCATGAATGGAGAAAAGGTATGCAAGCTTTAGAAATCCATTTATAGATTGAAGCAACCATCCGGAAGTTGGAATATCCGATTTGATGAGACAATCAAAGAGTTTGGTTTCTCAAAAAATCTGGATAAGCCAAGTGTGTATAAGAAGGTTAGTGGGAGTGCAATCGTGTTCCTTGTACTGTATGTAGATGACATATTGCTAATAGGAAACAATGTCCCTACTTTGCAATCAGTCAAAATTGGTTAGCTAAGAACTTCTCTACGAAAGATCTTAGAAAATCAACTTATATTTTAGGGATAAAGATCTATAGAGATAGATCTAAGAGGTTGCTTAGTCTTTCTCAGTCTACATACATAGAAAAGATGTTAAAGAGGTTTAGTATAGAGCAGTCCAAGGGAGGTTATCTTCCTATGGTACAAGGGATTGCACTCTCTAAATCAATATATCTAAAGACACAAGATGAGAGGACTCGTATGAGTATGATTCCTTATGCTTCGACTAGAGGATCAGTCATTACGTTATGTTATGTACTAGACCCGATATATCGTATGCTCTAAGTGTGACAAGAAGATACCAGTCGGACCCTGGTGAGGGTCATTAGGTAGCTGTCAAGAATATCCTTAAGTACTTGAGAAGAACTAAGGATGTATTCTTGGTATATGGAGAAGGTGATCTTGTGGTAAGCGAGAATATTGATGCCAGTTTCCAATCCAATAGGGATGACTCCAGATCCTAGTCTGGATATATATTCGCGCTGAATGATGGTGCAGTCAGTTAGAAAAGTTCCAAACAAGAGACGATTGCAGATTCGACGACAGAGACGGAGTACATTGTAGCTTTAGAAGTAGCAAAGGAAGTGGTTTGGAAGTTCATCATGAAACTTGATGTGGTTTCTAGCATCGCTAACCTAGTGCAATTATATTGTGACAACAACGGGACTATAGCACAGATGAAGGAACCAAGGTCTCATCAGAAGTCCAAACATGTACTCAGGCACTACCATTTGATTAGAGAAATCATTGGTAGAAATGATGTCAAGATAGAAAGAGTTCCCACCAATCAGAATATAGTTGATCCGTTGACTAAGCCTATTTTCCAAAAGAGTTTTGTGTCACGTGTACATCCCTATGGCATTAGATATCAAGGTGATTGGCTTTAGTATAAGTGGGAGTTTGTTAGAGAAGTACTCTAAAGGCAATCACTTTTAACACTTATTGTATAAATCATTTTATGATTAATAAAGGCATATTTTATTATTTCAAAGTTCATACATTTATGGATTTGATGTTGATCTTAAATTGATTTAATGAAGTTCTTGATATAAAACATAGCATGGAGGAAATCATAATGAGATCATGATAATGAGATTCTATCATGTATAATTATGTTAGTATCTAAACAGTCCTTAGTCATAGGATTAATGAGATAGGATATCATTAATCCGGATAGACTAGCACATATTATACTCCTTGATTAGATCAAGCCGTAGAACTCATAAGTTGTAGACATAAGTTGTTTAGAGTTAACATGTGGATGCTTACTAAGGGTAGTAAGTACATTGGATTACCCTACTATGAGACAATCATATGGAATATTCCAGTGTCAATGATAATGTCATCATAGCAATGGTGCAAGTATCCTTTGACTTGAGGTGCTCAAGGATATCTCAGGTACTGATCCTGTGCTTTGACTCCATTCATTGGTGCCTTTCAAGGGTTACTCATAGGATGGTGATTGGGTACAGCTTGAGGTATTCGAAGGTAATTGAGTAACCAATAAAGGATTCACCACTCCTGATAAAAGAAGATGATACCCACAGCCTCTTGACACTTTGACCATACTCTAAACCAAGTGGGGTATAGTTGGTGAAATGACGAATTGCATTGCAACATTGCGTATGGAAGGTTTCATAGTCAAACCATTGACTTTTTGGTCAATTAGGGGTCATGACGTGTTGCTAGATACCGCTCTTAACTTACTTGAATTAAGTATTAATTCAAGTGATCAACATAACCGAGAACCTAATGGGTCACATGCATAGAAGATCCGAAGGATGAGTAAAATGGTCTTGAATGGTGATTCAAGATATGAGAAAGTGTTTCGGGATTGTATCACGATGTGATCTTGGTAGAAAACATTGCATGGAATGGATTAGAAACAAGTGTTTTTGGCTGCCAATTTGGCCGTTAACTTCCCAAACTTTCATTAGTGCATGCTAGTCATAGTTATTAACTTCCTATAACTTCCATTAATGCATGCTATTCATGGTCATTAACTTCCTATAACTTCCATTAATGCATGCTATTCATGACCATTAACTTCCCATAACTCTCCATTAGTGATGGCGGTTATAGAAGGTCAAATGGTGTAGAAAATAGTTGATTTTTGTGCATCTTGTGTAAAATATAAGGGAAAGAAAGGTTCTTTCTTACACACACACTCTTCTTCTCTAAAGAAAGGTTCTTTCTTACACACACACTCTTTTTCTCTCTAACTTTCACAAGAGTTCTTATCTTTGCTAGCACAAAGAAAGAATTCTAGCCATCTCATAGTGAGGTTTTATCATTCTATCTTCATGTGGATTTTCACTAGAGACGGTTTACGTTAATCGTTGTGATTTACAACAACCCAATGCGGAGAAGATTAAAGAACGAAGGAGATCGTTGGAATGGTATGTAAACATCTTACATTTCATGTTTTTGTTTTCTATATCTATATGCATGAGTAGATCTGGTTTTTGAGGTTCTATTTTATTTTCCACTGCGTATATTTAATATATATTATATATGAGATGCATAATCGGAACCTTACATGTACTACTAATGGCGAAGTATGATACCACAAGCATCTACTCCCCTTCATCCTAATTCTGAACAACCTTGGCTTCTCCTTGTTGCTGTAAAGACTTGCATATTTTTTCCATATGTCGTAACTGACCACACTTGTTACATTTTACATCCAACACCAATACCTTTTTTGTGGATGATTGGTTTTTTTTGCAGTATGAATAAGCCAGAAGGGCAAAATTGATTGCTACTTTTGTTATTGTAATTTTCTGCAGAACCTTGTAGCTTGTTATTATTCTGCTTCTTTTTTTTGTTCTTAACACCATCATAGCCAAGCATTTTGGCTTGATAAGTCTCCTCTATTCCTACACCTGCAATGCATTCAACAATTCTGCCAAGATGATACTTAACAGGTCTTTTGAATTTTCCAAACATGAAATAGTTGCCTCAAAATTTTCAGGAATTATAACTAGGATTTTATGCACAATTCTAGAATAAAAAAATTCAGTGTCGAGGAGTCTTACTTTGTTAACGATACTGAAGAATCTATCAAAATATTCCTTGATCGTTTATGATTCTTTCATCTTTTGCAACCCAAATTCTCTGATCAAACTCAACACTTCCATATCTTTGATCCTCTTGTTTCCTTCATATTTTTGCTTCAAGAAATCTCAGATTTCCTTGGTTTAATTTCTTAGTCATTATTCTATTGAAAATGGTGTAGTGTTGCAAACAAGCATGCTCTTGCCTTTTATTTTCTTTGCTTCCTCTCTTTTTGATTTTTGATTTAAGCAATAGTGGGATTGTCCTGTAATGGAAGAATTTCATAATCTTGTTCTACAACTTCCCACACATCATTAGCCTTAAAATAGGCTTCCATTCTAACAGCCTAGCCTTGATAATTTGTTCCATCAAATATTGGGGGAGCAATCGCAGTAACTGAAGTTTTTGAGTTCGTTTTGAGTGGGAGAGAGTTTTGTGTTTGTGTGATAGGTGAAAGGTGTTTATGGGTTTTCTTTTAATTTCACAAATTCCTCAAGATAAATCTCTGATACCAAATTGTTGAGAATCAAAAATAAAGACAAATATTTAAGAACTGTTGAAATATAGTTTTATTGAGCAGCAAACCATCAATTTATACAGCATAATTGTGAAACTAAAATATAGAAAAATCTGCTACATATCACAATATTTCAGTTGCCTTGAAAATAGAACAAAATAAAACTGATTTTGTTGTTAGGTTCAAAGTCATGACACTCAACAGAGCCTTACAGAGGTGGTCTGGTTTCGTGAGGGAAGAAGTTGGAAGAACTATAATTCAATCAAATAACTACATATTCTGTGCTAAGTTCCTTGCTACATGAAAACAAAATTGCTGGCTGGAGATATACTGCAGGTGGCCTCTTATTTGCTTCAGCAATCAATCACATCCCTGATATATATTGAAGGTACATTTGAACTTTCTCGGTTTCTTATTTGCATCTTTAATCTAATCGTGTGAATGTAACAGAGATTTACTAAATAAACATCAGCAGATAGTATTTGCTGTAGTTTCACAACATAAAAACTGAAGGTCCTCACGATACTTATGCCAACGTATTTTTGAATTGGGGTTTGAGAAGCAGCTGGTCGAGTGTGTGAATATCCAAAACTTCCACCGTCACTTAATGGATTTTGCTTTAGAAGCTGCATTCCTTATCAAGATGATGCAATCCTGAGCTCATTGTTCACTTGCACAAAACATTCAGGATTTGATATCGACTTCAAAGAACTGGAGATACTACCATGTGAAGAGGATTACTTTTTATTTTGTTTAAAATAAATTAAGTTACCATAATGATAATGATTAGGACATGCAATGTGTAAGGACGTATTTTATTTGTTTACGAGCCCACTAGGCTCCTGCTTTTCCGTCAGCTGAAGTTTGCCAACGTTTGCTGTCCCCAGCCACCACGATAAGGTCTCTTTTAGAAAACTTTCCCACAGGAACTCTCATAGTTGTTGGATATAACTTCGATTTATCTATATTTATATGCTATTGGTTTCTTTTATAAAACTTTCCCACAGGAACTATCAAACAGTTGTTGGATATGGCTTCGATTTATCTATATTTATATGCTATCTTTTAGATAGTATAGAGGATTTCTCATCTGGATGTTTTAGTGGAGTATAGTTCTATTATAGAAAAGCAGATTTTGGCAATCATGATGAGGTTTCAAAATGTAGTTGGCTGTGCAAAGGTACCAAAAAAAAGCTAAGAGAAGTATGGCATGCATGCCTTTGCCTTTACCATTATTTTTGTGGGAAACAAAACTAAATGGCTATGGCCCAAAAAATTGATAATTGCCAAGTAGACCCCATGTCATTGAGATTGGCTAAACTTTGATGATGAGCTTCACATTGTACAAGGATTTTTCCTATTTCTCCTAACATCATATCACTTTCCATGTACATGAACATGCTTTGCCTATCCCAATCTTTGGACTTTTATTCTCTTCCTCACTAAAAGAAAAGCAAGTTCAGCCTTGTTAGGTCGAACTATGCAGGTAATAGAAAACTGATACGCTCAACGTCAAGAAAAAGACTACCGTTTTATAGGTGAAGACAAGAGATACTAGTCATGTACTACTTAACTATAGCAACATAGGTTACGACAAAAACAAACACAAACAACTTGTTGAACATGATGGTCAAATATGTCTGGGGAATTAGGTCTGCCTAGACCTTGCTTCTGAAGAACAACCATCCTGGTAAGAACGTTTCATTAGAGTACAACATGTTATTCAATGGCTTGGCCTGGTTGGCGTTGCTGGAAAACCAAGGCTCAAGCGTAAATGCCCTATATACCAAGAAAAAGGGAGGAAGCGCGCTGAAAATTATTCATAAGCAAAATTTGTGTCATGCATGACATTAGACTGGATTTATCAAAATATGTTCGACCACAAATTTCCAATCACCGAGCAAAGGAAAACATGTATGGGCTCGAATGGCATTGGGAATACAATGTCAACTAGCATTGACTACCATCAAACACTAGGACAGAAACCATGTCAAATTTTTACAGAAGCAAGAAATTTCATTTTCTATAGAGAGAGCAGAATGTTGAGTAGCGGAAGTTCTGCTGATAGAATTCTACTTCATATTAGGACAGAACACAACCTCCCGAGATTATACAAATTCTAAACCACCTCTATAAAGAGAAAAAGGTAAAACGGAAGAAAAATAAGAATTAACAAATTCACCCATTCCATCAAAGAGTCTCGAGGAAGAGCAAAAGAATCCCACCCTACGTATTTAACACCATCAACCTTCTCTCCAGCTTCTGATTTTCTGCACAGACTCCCAAATATTTGCAGTTCTATAATAACTTCCCATATCTAGGAGAAAGCAAGAAAAGAATCACTGATAGTTGTCCAAGGATTCACGTCTCTAGTCCCTCTTCAACTATTGGAAGTCCACCCTCTCCAATGAATGCTGGGTTGAGAAACTTCGAAACAAAAAACCACAACTTGTAGACATCCTCAAAGTTTGTCAGAAATCCCAGAGATGCAGTAACAACCTCAACCCGTATGAATCCACTTTTCCCATTGTGCTGACCATTTTCCATTGGCCTGCATAGAGTAGTATCTTCCAGGTTGAAAGCGCATTGTTGCCTTTGCCTTGGGCTATCAAGAATCCTTATGTGACTAAGGAAACCAATTCCAAGTGAAATGCCTTCTCTTTCTGCCAGCTTCTGAACAATTTCTGGATTGATGAGGCCGCGGTTTTTATCTCTAATGTTGAAAGCAACAGCTGCGCCCCTTTCGTATTTTATTTTTGGGCCATATATGTGGACTAGATTTACTCTTCCATCACCATCCAAACTTGGAAATCTTAATTGCAGTAATGAGGTTACAAGCCAATTGATCAGAAACCGCAGCCTGAGAGTTGTTTTATTGAGACCCAACGCATTCACATGATCTAAATGGCGGCAAATTATCTCAGTTTCCCTCCTGTCCCAATCTTGCCCATCATATTCGCCATCACTGGTGTAATCTTCATCATCTAGGCTGTTTGCAGATATTTCTCCTGGCTCGAAAGTATGACCCAATTGATCTTTGCGGTTGTCCTCCATGCTAAATGATACCCTTCTTCCCTTGCTCGGATGCTCATTCTCTTCCAACCCAAAACATCTACCACCAGTATATCTATTCCCTTCCCTTCTGCCCAGCAACCGGAATTCACCTTCTGTTTCTCTTCTTATGGCACTTTCTTTCATCTCTGGGACTGAGGCTGAGCCGTTCGCTAGTCTATGATTCTGGCAAGACAAAGTTGAATTATTGAGGCGCGATCTGTTTATGGCAGCGGACAAGGAAGCAGTTTGAAGTAGATTATCATTTCCAGATTCTTCCTCTATCTCATGAGAATTCACTTGATCTGAACCCCTTTTGTTAAATTGTTCTTCAGAAAACTCCTTTACATGATCCAACTCTTGGGAAACTGATAGAACCGCCGCATCAAATGAGAGAACATGATGGTCATCATGTGGCCCCAGGTTGACCCCTTTGTCATCATACAAAGGGTTGCCACATATCTTTGACGTTGGTTTTGAAAGGAGATGCTTGTGATGTTTCTTTCCAGAAAACCAAAAAGGTGGCAAGGGAGAACCTAGTTTCTGATTGTTCAAATGACCTGCAGTATCTGATCCCGGTGGACTGTTGCCTAAATCAATCCAAAATGAGTTGTCTGACGATTCATCTTCACTAAAGACTGGGCTTTTCATCACTTCACCAACCGAAATACTCTCAGTTTCTTCAAAGATGGTGCTTGTATTATCTCTATCAGAACTATTGTCCTGATCCATCTCAGTCTCAAAAACATCCCTCACCTGGGCAGAAGTAAATGCACCAGAAAAGGCAGGCAACAGTGATCCAGGGCGAGTTTCCACAGTTTTATCACCATTCCCTGCATTGTCATCATCTTCAATGCCAACCAACCCATCAAGACCATCCACAGAGTCACTCAAATACATGGGATACTCTGGGGTAATCTTCACCATTCCAGAGCCTGTACTCCCTGATTGATTTTGAAGGACTCCCATCACTGATTTCTTGATAAGAAGACACCCAAAACCAGTTGGGTCATATCCAAATACTCTGTAAAAAGATGTTATAATAAAATCAGGACGAAACAAGGATAAACCAAGTGAATCCATGTCTTTTGGCCCTAATGACCCTGCATCCAGCAAGACATGCCAATTGTTTTGCTGAGCCAAGGCCATCCACTGGTATGAATATTTGGCCCCAGTAACTCTTGATTGAACTGGAAACACAAACAAGCCAACAGCAGAGTCCTTCTTCTTCCTTTTCTTAGTAGCAATTTGTTTCCTCAAATCAGTAGAACATAGTTTAAGAGTTGGCCACTTAAACCATGCACTATAAACTTTTGCACCCTTCTCTTTAGCACTTTGAGCCATCCAATTCACAGACTGGCTCTCGTAATCAAACATGGTCAATAACTTTTTGTTAGTGTGAAAAGGGTACGACTCTGCAAGCAGTTTAAAAGCAGACCCCCTACTCACAGTGAAAACAAGCCCATACTCGTTCTCCGGAATGTTCAAATATTCCATTATTCTGGTCTTTATATCATGTTCTACAGTACCTTTCTCAGCACCACCATAGAGAGCTTGATTGCTTAAATTTGCTGTTATCTCAGATAGGCTAAATGTAGAAGACTCCCAGTAATGCAAAGTCTGAACATAGGAAAAAAGCCCAAATCCACAGTAATCAAGGCATACCTTCGGAGACAAATGTGCATATTCATCTAACCTCAATTGATCAACCTTCTCCGAAGAATTATACTTCGGGTACATGGTCAGGAACTTGGAAAATGCCTCCTGGAGTTCCGGAATGTCAGCTTCAGTCTCAAAAACACGCTCCGCTGCCAGCGCAGTGGCACGCAAGAACTCACGTTGAGCATGGAGTCTTGCCAGAGATCTTGATCTCCCAAGGCTCTCATCTTGGTTTGCAGCTGACTCAGTGTCCATGTCTTGGGATTTGAACAAAGACCCATCTTCAGACGCTTCTTCAAGAGCCTCCCTGAGCTTTAGTTCTTGCAGTTTACGAAGAATAGAAGGGTTTCTCTTGAAATCAACATTGAGGTCAGACCCATCTTTTCTTCTGCTCTTCTTGTCCAAGAGCAGAGCAGCACAGTGGGAAATAGGCTTCCACAGTGAAAGATGCATTAAAGCTTTTGACTTTCAATCCAATAAAAAACTCCAGGAAGCTAAAACTCAGTGAAGATTCAAGAAAAATAGTTGGGTTCAATTGGGATTAGCCCATCAGAGAAAATTTATATAAGATGGTCAGTTTCAAAACCCTAGATGTTGCAGCTTTTCTTAACTTCAAATCCAGAACAAAAGAACTCCCAATTCGGATTTCAGCGCGAATCCAAGCATTAATGAAGTAGGAAAAATGAAAAGGAGTTAGCTTTAAGAATTTCAGGTGAAGAGCCGCATAAAGAAACCAAGAATTGAAATGACTCAAATAAAGAAAGTCAAAGCCAGCACTCCAGAGTTAAATTCAACAATGAAAACGAATTTAGCAGAACGAAGAAAAAGAGAGATAGTCAAAGGCAAGAACCCCGAAACCCAGATTCCCAAACTTGCAAAGAAATTCCCACTAGAAAGCAAGGAAGTGAAAAATGTTTTTGTACAAATAACACACAAGACTCAGAGAAACTCTCTATAACAAGGTAAGTCAAGTCTCCATCAGCAAGAGAGCTCAAAAGGATTCTTCTTCTTCACGAGTATCTCCCACTCCAATGGAACAACACAGAAAAAAACAAAGCCAATCCAATCCCTCTCCACGTCAAAAAGCTCATTAATTTTTTCAAGCTTAGTAAATCCAAGAACAAAACATACCAGTATTGATAACCCCCACAATGCTCTCTCTCAATTGACCCTCTCCGCCTTTCTCTCTCCACAATCTTCCGCTATTATTAACAAACAGTGAGAAAAAGGACATTGACTTTGGTAATTTCCTAAATGCAAGAGCTAGCCTATTCACCGTGTCCCTTTTTGTTGGGAGCAGATCTGCTGTATCTGAATTGCTGTGTTTCCTTTAAGATCTTAACCATTTTAATTATTGTACTAGATGATTGAGATTTATTTAGGCTAACAGCAAATCTTTTTCTTTTTGTTTTTTCTATTGATCATTAACATATGTTGTATAGCTTAATCAAGTGTTAATGGTGCAAATGCAATTAATTGATTGATGTGATGTGGAGAAATAGGACCAGCTCAGCCACTTTCAATTAGGTTGGTTTGCAAAAACTCCAATTCAATAACCATTTCATATTCAACAATAATGAATTTGGAAAAATCTTTAAATGACACTTGTTCTATTTTTTAAAATATTTACCACCGTTTTCACTGAACATAGACAAATAAATTTTGATATTGAAATTATTCACAGTCTTAAATGGCATGCTATGGTAGAGGGCCAAATACACCATCTCTCAGCTTAACATATTTTTCAAAATTTAGAAATGGAATAAGTTTACACATGTTACTTTCTCGTTTTAATTTTGGTAGTGAAAGCCAGGAGAGTTTCATTTGTCTTGGACCGGAAATGATCTGAAAATGGGACTGCCAGCTTCTGAGCAGTTCTGGAACCCTTATAATTCTAATTATCAAGGTCCAGTCACCTGTTTGATTTTTGTGGTCTTGTCATGTCCTTGTTGAAGCTGTTGGGTGTGGTGGGACTGCTGTCCCTAAATGTTAAATTATAGATTTAATAATAATATTTACTAATGTATTTTTGTGGCACAAAATCCAAATAGGTTACCACATCGTTTATGATGAATGAGATACTTAACCATTACAAATGACAAGTTCACAACTTCTTTTCTTTAACAAATCTTAAAGAGTAAGTCTCACATTAAACTTAAACTATTCTTACAATTCTTAAGTAGCAAATTTGGTCTGCAATTTTCTTCTCCCACACCTACCCACCAGTTGCCAGTTGCCAATCAAAATTGTCACTCTCTTAGTGGTCAAATAGAGAAAAATGACTAGTATCGCTAAAGACACAATTTTTAGGTTAACTTCAAGCTAAGAATTGTATTAAGGTCTCCTCTTTTGACTTCCCAATTTGAAATACGTTGTAATGCAAAGCATAATCAAACAATCACCGACTAGCTCTTGCAAGCAAGGCACTACAGGAGACAACAAAACACACCCTTCGGATTCCAACCAATGCTCAAAACCCCATTGTCTGCCTCGAAAGAAAAGAAGCTCATTTAGCTTAGTACATTTTACTTTTGTTATTTAGTGAATTGACTGTAGTCTGTAGCCCACAAAAGAGCAACCCAAGTTGGAAAGCGTTAGCATTAGTAGGTCCGTCCATCGAGGTTAATGGCTTGCTCCAAAGGCCTTGCACAGGATCAGTTTGCTCTGTTGCTAATTAGTACTCTCTCCGATTCATAATAAGTGTCATTTTAGATACAATTGAATTATTCAAAATAAGTGTCATTCTTGACTTTGTATACATGTTTATAATTTTACTTCCAAAATTAACCTTTAATTTCTCTCACATCTTGATTACACATATTACACATATTATATTTTCAAGGCACTTTAACATGTAATTAATAAAGGTATATCAGATATTTCATTAACTTTCTCAATAAATGTGCATTCTTCTAAAACGACACTTATTATGAATCGGAGGGAGTAATTTTTATGTAAGATGTCAGGAAGTGGGGTCAAGGAAATCAAATGTTAATGATCCTTTAAAATTGCTCTTCTGCAATTTTGCTTCTTAAGCACACAATTAGTCGTCCTTGGCCTTCACATCACTATTTAAGACAGCTGAAAACAATGCCCTTTACTTGTTTTAGTTCTTAAAATAAGCATTACAATTTTTGTTCATATCATATGAATAAGAACATCTTTTTTTTTTTGGGGTACAATTTAAGAAATACGGATTAAGTCCAAATTATGAAGTGTTGAAACAATTATAAATATAATTATAACTAATATAAATGTAATTCTAATGGTTCTCGGGGTCACATTGCATTCTACAATTTAAAATTGTCTTGACTCGCGTGTTATTGATAGGGCACATCCATATGACTGCAGGCTGCTAGATTGACCTAATTTACCCTCTGGTGTCAAGAATAAGGTTGTTGGACTGTGCAAAACGAAATTTCCAAGCAAGGATGACAAATAATGATCTTAATGGAGGAGTCAAAGTTCCGCTTTTTCTCAAATCACTAGGCTGTAAGGTTCTGCATGCTTCGCTAGCAAGAAGAAGACAGATACGAATTGGCTTTAACTCTCTGTTTCTTACATCTCTTGTCAGTAGTGCATGGTGTTAACATGTCAATATGCAATTGAAATTATGTTCTTTAGAGCATAAAGACACTAACTTTGTCAAAAGTTAGGCCCATGAAATGGAAGTAATGATAAAGGGGTGATATCTTTTGTAAATTATGCCTCTTTCTCGATTGACTTGAGTAGCTTTTTCTAATCATCTATCTTGTTCTTTAAAAGTTTCACAGAAAAGCGTTAGGCGACCAGGCATTATAGTATTGGAAACTAGACTTTTTGCGTCTACTGGACCCAGCCTTCTCCGGCTATAATTGAAAATCCTGAAAACACAATGCCTTTATATGGTATCTTCAACCTCCAGTCAAAAGTTTAAAGATACTCTACACAACACACTTAAGAACCTTCACAATCGGTCGTCTGTTGTTAAATACTCTACACAACACACTTAAGAACCTTCACAATCGGTCGTCTGTTGTTAACTTTGTAGGTTTTCTTATCTGCATGTCTTGGCTAAATGTAGAGGTACGTGTTTTCGGAGTTAAATTTGAATTAAGTGGTAATAATTGTGAAAGTAATTATGAAGTTTTTGGGTTCTTTGACTTTTAAATTCTGTTAGTTATAGATTTGAAGAGTTGTCTTGTGTTTAATATAGTAATATTTGAGGAGTTATGCAGTTATGAATTTATGGCTCTCTATAGAATTGTTACTTTATGTGAATAAAAACCAATCACTTCAAATTTTAACTCTTTCCTTTTTTCTTCTATAGTAACTAAAGCGGCATTAGAGCTATACACATGAAAAAAATGGAACGGAACCATATTATTCCATTTTCAGTTTTTAGAACTCATTAATGAAAACTATGATAATTGGTGTATCAAAATGAAAGCATTTTTATAATCATAAGATGCATTGAAGATTATTGAAAAGGGCGCAGAGCAGCCTGAAGATGACGAAGTCTTGATTTAAATAGAGAAAGATGCATTACATAAAGCTTAGAGAAAAGATCAGTAAATGTTGATATTGATTCGTATGTTCGAACGAAACTATGTTTGAAAAGGCTTTAAGAGAATCAGCTATGAAGTAAGTATGAGAGATTTTACAAAATTCTCTCGAAATAATTGATAAGATGATAAAGGTTCATCTTCAAACCTTAAGGGCAGAATTTGAAGCACTAAAATACAAAATTTTGTATTAATCTTAGATTATTAAGTAGAATGTTAATAGTTGTTGATCAATTACAGAGATATGGCAAGAAACGAAAAGATGTTCAAATGGTTAAAAAAATTATTGATCAATGGATCTAAATTTCAATCATGTTGTTGTAGCTATCAAGGAACTAAAAGATTTAGATTTTATGATGATTGATCAAGTCATAAGATTTTTACAAGTCTGTGAAGAGAGAAAGAATGAGAACGATCAACAAGCACAAGTTCTTATTTCAAAGTTTAACTAGAAAGAAAAAGAAAAAGAAATTCAAAAAGGAAGAGGAAGAGGCAAAGACCATAACAGATGATGCTGAAGAGGAATGTTTGACGAAAATTCAAATATGAAATTGCAAACTAGAATTAGTCTATGAGAGGATGTGGTAGGAGCTGATAAAGCAAACATATGCAAGATGGCAGTGAACTGTGTGTGACTTTAAAAAAATTTCGCAAGTTACTTTCAATTCATTAAAAAAAACAGATCCTAGTTAACGAATAAAAATAGTAAGAGTCTGTCAAAGGATAAAGCCTTTTAAACAACAAGAACCTATTAGGCGATAGGAGCCTTTTATAGGATAGAGTCTTATTTAAACGAAAGGAGTCTATTGAATGAAGAATCATGTTAAAACAATTTAAAAACAAAAGCGCATGTTCAAACTGAAAGAAACCTCTTACAAGTTGAAAATAGAAAGAGTCTCTTATAAAAGTGAAGGAGCCTCTTGCCAAAAAGAACACACTCATAATATAATGCAAAATTTTAAAAGTTAAAGAGAGATAGAAGAAGAATGCAGTCGATTTATACTGGTTCGACTTACAACCCAAGCCTGCGTCTAGTCCCCACGTATCTAACTTGAGTGCTTCACTATAAAATCAATTAGTAATTTGACGAGCCTCTTCAAACTCACGAGTACATATTTTTTAAGGTTCTCCAACCTTTTACACTCGAAGTGTATAACAAGCTTCTAAAAGCTTACAGAAAAATTTAAAATCAAAAGTAAGCTCTCAAATAACAATTTCTCTCTTGATAGAGTTATTTTACTTTCTATAGCATAATAAGAATGATATAATTTTCAAGAATATAGATGATGCTCAACTGTTTCGAAAGTCTAAGTATGTTCATTGCTTCACAAGTGATGTTGCTCTTTCTTAAAAAGTCAATTTCTTCAACTAGTCATTGCTTCATCTTGCATCCTTAGTCAACTAGATAGATTTAATGGATTTAAATCTAAATAATTTTGATATCATCTTTGCTAAAAATCTTCTAATAATCACAGGGCTAACATATGACCTTCATAATTTGTAGGATCCTTTCAGATAAACTATTTATAATAAGGTAAGTTTATAATGAAGGTTCTTGCATAAAAGAAAGTGTATTTCTTATGATTTTATTTCCTTTTGAGAATAATACCGTTAATTATACAAGGAAATAAATTCAATTTGAATTTTGAAATATTATATAGTTATCATTAAAAACGTTAATCATAAACCTTCAGCTGACATGAGCAATTGATATAAAAAAGATGTAAATATACAATGTTATAATTGTGATAAATTTGATCTTAACATAATAGATCGTAGAAGCTCATATGACAAAAAAGAGAAGGAATATTGTGTACAAGGAGAGGAAGAAGAGCCAACTTAGTTATTAATATGTAATCAAGATAGTGATGAAGAAAATGATCAAGAAATGTGGTTATTGGATATATATGTATGAGCAAGTAATTATATGACTAAAAATTTTATTTTTATCACACGATAAGTCTTTTAGAGGTAATATTTCTTTTGAAGACAATATAAAAGTTGTTATTAAAGGGAGAGGTAACATTCTTATACAGAAAAAAAAATAGGTCTCATTAATCCACCTCTAAAAAGTTGATTATGTTCTAGCTTTGAAATGCAACACTTTTTAGTTTAAGAAGAATTCTAGAGGAGGAATATAAGGTATAGATGAAGAATAAAGCTCTAATACTAAAAGATGACAAAAGCAAGTTGATCACTAAGATTAAAAAAAATTTGAGAACATAATATTGTGTGAAGTGTTTGAAAGCTCGTATAATAGATCTTAGCTAACTTTGACATCTTTGAATGAGTCATGTAAATTTAAAGGATTAGAGTCTTTGTTAAAGGAAAAGATGATGTATAAGTTGCATCATATTAGTTATATGAAGTGTAATAAGTTATATGAAGTGTAATATCCTGTTTTCTGGAACATGCTTAGGGTTTAACCCTAGATTAACTATTGCATATACATGCAAAACATTAGCATTCATACTAGAATTGATATTAGAACACATTACAAAGATAGCATATGCACTCAATTGACTTATTCCGGGGTATGAAAAATGTTAAGTGATCATGATGTGAATTATGAATTAATATGTCTAGAATTTTGGTATGATTGGATTTCAATTAGTAAATTGGAATTAATCTTATGGATTGGGAAATTGATGGATTAAATGTACGTTTGGACTAGGACAAATGCCAAGTGGTAGGATAAATTGATACATGAAAAATTTGGATGATTTAGCCTATAATTGAGTGACATTTGGCATAGTTAAATGAGTGACAAATGGACTAGTAATTAAATGACAAATGGAACAATTATTGTGAGACATGTGGACTAATTATAATAAGACATATGAACTGATTAATTGGTGACATATGGCAACTTAAAGTGTGGATAAATGACAGCATATTAGGTTGATACATGGCATACATGCCTTAAGAAAAATGCCTTGGCCAAATTAAGACACCTAGCACCGAGTGAAGAAAGTTACAGCAAGGAAAATTCTGCAGTCTTCTCCTTTATTCTTCATCTTCTCCACTGAAATTGCATCCATCTTCTCTTTGAATTATGGTTAAACCCTTGCTCAAATTACTACTGAAAAGTTAGATTTTAATTCCTCACAAAATAGCCAAGAAACTAGTTTAAAGTGGTTTTCATATTGTTGTCCAAAATTAACCTATTTTTACCTTGAGTTTGTGATGAATCATGCATGAATGGAGGCTTAGTTAATCTTAAGTTTTCAGCTGAAATTGGAGGCTTAAAAGGTAGGTAACAAATTTGATATTTATGGTATGTTTACTAGTATGAGAATGATGCCTGAATTGGAATGAAATGTATAAGATGATGATGAAGTGTGCTGAAAATGTGTTGAATAAACTTGGATGTTTTATGTTTGTTCTTGGTGTATGAAAACCGTAGGATATAGATTGATTCATGGATGAATTCGGTGTGGAATTGAAGTATAACGAAGGTGGATTTATGCCAAATAAAATATGTTAATTAGGTGTGCTTGAATTGAGAAATGACTAGGACTATACGCATAATAATGTAATAGTTTCTGGTTTGATTTTTGATGATGCATGAAAGACTAGGATTGTGAGTTGTTAATTGAATAATTTTGAACTGGAATAGGAGAGGTTATTGATGAAGAATTGGAGTATGATTCAGACCTAATAGAGGTATAATTGATGAACTATAAAGAGGCTATTTTAATTTTGTATAAAGTGTAAAAAAGTTTGGAAAAGTGAAAGAGGAATTGCTCGAATATGTTGGCTGTAATGTTTTCACTGAACATACATCGGTATTTTGTCCATAACTTGATCTGTAGATATCCAAATATAATGATTTTAGGTTTAGATTAAACTAGAGACATATGGATATATTTTTCATGAAGGAATTGAATTTGAATTATGTCTCTAAGAGCTTAAAAATTTATCTTGAAGTTGAGTTTTTGAATTCTGTCGCGGTTTAGGAACAATCAGTATTTAGGTATAACTTACAGAATACTGAATCAAACTGCATGAAATTGGTATTATTAGAAACTTAAGACATATGGAAACATTTTTTTAGAAGAATATATTGCCTAAATACTTCATTTTACTTGTTAAAATGGCCATGAAAATTGACCCGAAATACTATTTTGAGAAAAACTGAAATGATGCTTGAATAAAAGGTAGTGCACGATACAGAAAGGGAACATTAGAGGGTTGCATGATTGTGCACAAGCACGATTGTAATAGAGGAGGATCGATTGGAAGTGCACGACACGATCGTGACAGTGAAGGCGCACTGCTGTTTGACAACTTTGAATACCCTTTACTCTTTTGACTGTAACTTCTTCTCTGGATCTCCAATTGACTTGAAATTTGAACCACAAGCTCCTCACACATTGCCCTTCCTCTCCAAAAAAATTCATTGTCACTTTAATTTACTAGGATAGGAATGGTAATGATCGATTGATGTTATAATAATCAAATATATTGAGCTATGAACCTTAATGCATGATTAAGTGATGAACTTAGAATAAATTTGTATTATTGATGTGTAAACCTAAGTTCAAATTAGACATTTATGAGTTTTAAAGTATGAATTATATGATTTTTGAAGTATGAATGATCATGAGATGTGAATAAAGGAAACATACCCACAATAGTCATTGGGCATGCATTGAACATGACATATGTAAATATGTGCACAAATGAATAAGTATTTGATTGATAGACTTTGTAATGTGAATTATGTGTGAATTGTATGATTTTAGATGCTTAAGTTGGATGCTGTTTGGACATTTTCGGACCATCCAGGCAATAGCATAAATTGAAGCGTACCGTGAGTCAACCTAGATGATCTTCCTAGGATTGATTTATTCTGTTTAACTTCCAATTATTGAACTGTTTGTGATTTGTTTGTGAATTCCGGACTTTAATGGTCCGAGGAGTTTGATATTCGGGAATGCATTAGAAGTGTTCTGTTTGCATTTGAATTCTGAATGATATCTGTATACTCAACGAAAGTTTAATGCCAGACTTAGGTCCGATGAATATGAGATCCTGTCTGTGCATTAAAAGTGAATGCCATACATGGCATATTCTGTTATTTGATGCATTTCATAAAATGCATGTTCAGATAAAGATGTTGTGATCTGAGGAGCTAGTTTGAAAGAGCTTTATGCTTAGAATTCTACACATAAAGTTTTGCTCTGTGATTTCTGTATCTGACTGAGCCCAATAGGCTAGTACCTGTATTTATATTTGTATATGAAAGGCGCTCGGTCACAACAAATAATAAAAAATTTGGAATCTCATATGCATATGCATTTGTATACTTATGATTATGAAATATATGATCATGAAATCTTTTCTGAAATTGTGATAATAAAATGATATGTCGTGATAATTTGATTGATTGGGTTATTCATGTTCTAAAAGAATGTTTGTGAAATTGGTTAGTTGTGTAATATTTATGTATTTGACCTGAGTGAGATCATCAATGATGGTTTACTCATTGAGTTCGCAAAACTCATCAAAAATTACAACGTAGCTTTGTAGGCACTAGACAGGAGACCTAGTTCCTAAGATTGTCTAGAGGAACATTTTAGATTAAGTTATGGCTTAAAGGTCTGTCATTTGACATCAGAAGGGTTATAGACTGTATCTTGTAGTTTCTTTGACATATAGAACTTTTGTATATTGTTCAGTATTGTATATTCTTTATAATGCCATTTAAGAGATTATGTTTGCTCTAAGATATCATTCTCATAAGATATGTACTTGAATGTCCTCTGGATGTTCGGGTATATACTCTATGGTAGTGGGATGTTACATGAAAGATGCATATACATGAAATTATTCAAAAACTCCTCCCTAAAGGAATCATTTTTACGATCCTCAAAGCCACTTAAACTTAGGCATGTTGCCATTTGCAGTCCTTTTAATCCAATTTCTCTTGACAAAAGCAAGTATTTTTTTGTTGTTTATTGATGATTATAGCCACAAAACATAGGCATACTTACTAAAAGAAATTTGAAGTTTTTGAAACTTTTAAGAAATTCAACTTACAAGTTGTTAGATTGAAATGTATTCACAAATTAGAGAATAATAAAAGAGGAGAAGTAGAGAAATTTAAAGCAAGACTTTTTATGAAGAGATATTCCTAAAAGACTATTATAGATTATAATGAAGTATTCACATCAGTTACTCTATTGGAAATTGTTCGATTAATCATTACATTGGATGCTCAATGAAAATGAACAACTTTTCAGCTTGATGTTAAATCAATTTTTTGAATAACTATTCAGAAGAGGAGGTGTATATAAAGCAATTAAGTGTTTATATTGTCAAATGGCAAGATGAAATGGGTTAAAGTAAGCTCCCAGAGCATGATACAATCACATTGATAATAACTTAGGGAAAAAAGGGTTTGTAAATTTCACACAGAGTTTGAATAAATAATCCATTGCTACTTTCTCAAATTGCAAAGCAAAGTATGTTGTTGTTGCCTCATGTATTTGGCTATTAAAATTATTGAAGATGATGCATTTTCCATAAATCTTTATGTATAATAAATCATCAACAAATTTAAGAAAGAATCCTATTTTCCATGATAGAAATAAGCAAATTGACACAATATTTCACTTTATTAAGGAGAGTATTATCCAAAAGGAGTGCAATTCAAATATGTGAAGATCCTAGATTAAGTTGCTGATATATTACTTAATTATTGAAATTTAAATACTTTGTAAGAATAAAGACTATGAGAATGATAAGTAAAGGAAAGAAGTTTGTATATTACTTTGTGTCTAGTATGTACAAAAGGGTCTCTATGTATAAAGAGATGTGCACGTGAAGAAAGCATGTATATTACTTGGTGTCTAGTTTATACAAAAGGGTCTCTATGTATAAAGAGATGTGCACGTGAAGAAAGCAACAAATGATTTCTAATTAGTTATACAATATTACATAATATTTTGCATAATATTATGTTGTTATATGCAATCCATCCTGCTTAAGAAGTAAATATTGTAGTTGACTCACACATCCCTCAAACTCAAAATGGTTAGAATGAAACCATCTTGAATTTATTAACTAGCTCGTTGAAACAAGTTAACAATTGAGCTTTGGTAAAGGTATTAACTATCTGATGGAATGATATAAAGATAAGAGAAATAGTTATTAATTAAAAAAAATTCTAAATTTATTAGAAATTTAAACTAATTTGTTATTTACTTAAATTGATTTAATTAAAATTTAAAAAGTTTAAAACACACCAAAAAATTAACATGCGCCCCATCTTCTCCAAACTAGAGTTTTGTTTCCATCGTTGTGTCCTTTATTCCTTCATCGCCTCCTACCATCACTACCACTTCTCTACCATATGGGTGTTAGTCTCCTTCACCGTAACATCCTCAAGCTCGCACCTCGTTAGCTAATAGTGAAGGTCCAGAAATCTTTTACCATTTATTTTTAAAAAAGAGAAAATGCACTAGAAATGCACAATGCATAATTCACAATCACAAAATACAATATCTAGAAAACATCATTCACACAAGTTTTAAAAACTTCAATCTTGTTTTCCCGAAACTCAAAGTTAGGGGGCATGCATTAATCATATTTTCAAGCAACAAAACAAGGAAATGCAATCATGATTTCACGAACAACACTAAAAGGAATGGCGTGACATGAATTTTCAAAAGCAGAACAAATATAACATATTCTTATTGTTTCAAGAAACCAAAAAGAGGGGAAGCATGATTGACTTCTTCAGAAAACATAAAGCTAAATGGTCATGAATAATTTTCTTTCAATTAAACAAAAAAAATCCTTAATTTGTAATGCCTAATTAATATTAGGCAATATATAAACCAGGAAAAGCATACAAAACAATAACAAAATCATGCAAATTTTTCATAAATAAATTTAAGCTCTAATTTTATCAAATTAATAGTAATTAAGTAACTAAATCAATTTAAACAAATAAAGGAGAATGTAATACTACAATTAAAAAACTAACCATGATCGAATCACAAACATAACAAAAAAAACTTTTATAATTTTCTTGATCACATCTCATTAATTAAGTATCTTAAAAACGTGAACCATAAATAAAAGATTGAATCATACCTAACTTAGATTCCTATAAAATATTCTCAAATTATTGATCACAAATTGTCCACGTATTCAGCCTTAGAAGGTGTTTATAGAGTAGAGAAAAAGAACTCAATCTTTTATAGAGAAAAAGACAAGACTGATAGTTCCCTTCTGTCTTTTTCCTATTTATTAAAAAAGACAATAAAGTTTCTTTCTTATTAAAATTAAAATTCTCAATTATAATTAAAGTCTAACTCTAACTCTAACTCTAGCTCTAATTATAACTTAATTTTAATAAAATCAAGTATCTCAAATTTGATTAAATCTAACTTAATTAAATTAATTTCTCTCTTTTAAATTGATCTTACGTGTGATCTATTAAGTTTCTAATATGTTAGCAATAATTATAAATTAAAATTAAAATTCATAATTAAAATTAGATAAATAAAAACTTTAAATTGTTCTTTAATTCTTCAATTAAATAATTTATAATCATAGATTAAATGATTAATATCTAGCAACATGTTATAACCACCTAAATATTAAGAATGTCAAAGTGCTCAGACTCATCATATTCATGCATGATTATGGTGTATAATTTAATCTTTTAATCTTCCAATGTTTCAATTAGATATAGAGTATGAAATTAGAGTATACTATATTTAAATGTAATCATATTCGTTCCTATTAATTAGTAATTTATTTAAAATTGAATTTTGATAATACCATTTCAAATCATATTGTTAAGTTGTCATTTTGTGCTTATTTTGTATTTAATTATCTTTAATATGTTGAAATTATTATTCAAAATTAGTAAGATTGTCTCTTAATTGTTCTTAGATGATTTTCAACACTTTAGAGATGAAATTGAATCAAAAGGATGCAAGGAGAGTCAAGATAATTCGAATTCCCAAGACTAGCAGAAAATTCAGTGACTAAGCATGAGCACGTCCAAGGACAGAAACCATCTGCAGAATCTATTTTCAAATTTAGATATGATTCACCTAAGATTTTCATAATCTTGAAGATCATATTGCTACCTTACTGATGGGGATTTGCAACCTGAATACGTGGGAGGTGTTATCTGCCAAAAATCAAGGAAAAATTGAGAAGATTTGATGGGATAAAAGAGGATTTTAGGTTACTGTTCACGACAGTATAGTTTAGGAGTAGTTTTACGTTTCTGCAGTCTTCTTCTGGCTTTTGTCAGACCACTTTAGGGATAGTTTTACATTCTTCTGCATAATTTTTCTACAGTTTTTCTTCTTACTTTCGACAGCCATAGTTAGATCTTTCATTTTTTGGAGTATTTCTTTAAGGATTTTCAAATTTTCTAGGAAAGACCAGGGATGGAGACTTTACAATTGACTGTTTCTTTATTGATTTTCACTTTTGTTATGAGTAGCTAAATCCCTTTTCTTGGTTGAGGGAAGCCGTGTTATCATCTATTATGTGTGAGATGTTCCAATAAAGTTTGTTTTGTTTATGAATATTGAGTGCCTTCTAAATTGCGTTTATGATTGAATTGATTGATTTCTAGGAAGCACAACTAGGAGTTGATTCGTTTAATAGCCAGATTAGTAAAATATGACGTTTAGTTTTGCTAATCACAAGTGGCAA
>JAOSBL010000210.1:23228575-23243233 GCA_027568915.1 Erythroxylum roraimae
ATTATTATTATTTGTTAATTTTTTAACTAATACAAACCATTCATAATAAAAGTATCAATGAATTACATATTTCTAATCATATTAAGGACCAGGGGCATATTCGTCATTTGCACTATTTTTTCGTTGTCCCCTACAACCAAACACATTCTGTCCTCGAGACGGAGACAGTTTTCTCTGTTCTGTCCACCCTAACTAAACAACTCACTCTCTCCAGTTTTTGTTCCGTTCCGTCTTCAAATTTCTATTCCGTTCCGTCTCCAATTACCGGAGACAGCAACTATACGCAGCGTTAGTGATGCAAACGTAATGGGTCTTGAGTTTATAGATTGTCTAGATTGCTAGAATTCCAAAACGAACTTGAATTTTTGCTTTTAAAAGACGATAACCCTTTGTTTTTGTCTTAACCAGCGAGATTTTTTTGGGTGGATCCAAATTATCAGTAACACCTTTAAATCATTACTACACTTAAATTAATTCTCGTTCGTATACCCAAATAGCACTACTACCACCAAGTATTTGATAGGTCATAACTTTTTGCTAGCACCGACTTACGAGGTTTATAATATATAGAAAAATACTGATTTGAATCTACTTTGATGGGGTTACGACATTTTATCATTGTAAGTTGATTTTCGAGCCAAAATTGTATCATCTTCCAATTGTTTTGGGCTGTCAGAGATTTTTATTATTTTTAAGATTCCGTTTTTTGTTTTCTTGTGACTAATTTATTACTTTTTTTTATTTTTAAGGTTTTTGAAAGTATGTAAGAGCTTGCAACTTTTGTGTAAGCTCAGAAAAAGAAATATCCATTTTCTGTGTTTTTTTTTAATCTCAAATTTGACATTAGGCTGCGTCACTTACCTAATAAGGTGGTCGTTCAGTACAATGGGAGATGGAAGGATTTAATTGCTCAACTAAATGTCAAGCTACCAGGGGCCACCACCGATCTTGCAGATTTGTGTGATACGGTGATGGACCTCGTCGCAAACTATGGCATACATTGTTAAGCGACAATAAATGCTGATGAATATTGTGGGAAGAAGCCTGTAAGGCCAGTGTTTCCTTACTGCTGATGTACTGAGACAATTTTATCTAATTATTTTTGACCATTGAAACGAATCTAATTTTTCAAAAAGAATTGCCGGTGGATCTTGTTAAGTGACCGTTTCATCATAATAATTTAAGCTGTTGTGTGAGGTCAACTTAATTGATTTTATATATTCACTAACACACCCCCTCAAGTGAAAGCTCTTTGAGCTTGAAATTTGCACAGGTTCATTCTGCTTTGTTCTGAATAATAGGTGGATGATAGGATTTGAACTCACGAACACTTGATCAAAAAGGCTCTGATACTATGTTAAGTGACCGTTTTATCACAATAGCTTAAGCTGTTATGTGAGATCAACTTAATTGATTTTATATATTCACTAACAGATGTCTATCCTCTCTTTATCTTTTTCTCTGGAAGCTTCAACTTATTAAGAGCCTAGTCATCATAGTCTTTATTAGATTATCATAATGGTTGTTTGGATTTGGCATATTGCATAAAGAATTTTCATAGTTACGGAAGCGTGCGCCTGATTTGATCACAGTTATCATTACACTGAACTACAATCCCCACCAACAAGAATAATGACAATTGCAATTGTATATGAAACAATCAGAACGAGGGATGATTGCTGTACTTTTCTGCTGTAGGATTTTCGACTGCAACCAGAGCATATTGCGGGAATGGAGGGCAGTTCGCAGGGATAATTCCATGTGGACCAACTTCTAGCATGTACCAGGATTGCTCTAAGCATGTTTTTTGCAAAATCTCATACTTGCCAAGCAGCTAACCAACGGAGACACAAAATAAATACATTTCTCCGATGAATCTTCGGCAACTTCGAGATCTTGAGTTGATTTTGTTATTTCGTTGCAAAATTGTGCCTTCCCTGTTCCCATGTCCAATCTGAGAGTGTCAATAGATTCCAAGAATACAAGTAAAACAAAATATAATGAAAGAAGCTTAAACTTCTCCAGTGGCACGTTGAGTCCTACAGTACTACCAGGTTCAGTGGACTACTTCCAAACCGGAGAAGGTGACCTACTTATTGAATTCCTTCATATTCATTTTAAAATTAATTTTTTCTATTTCTGTCAATTGAATTCCTTAACAATTTGATCCAAGTAGATTAAATCTACTGTACCATAAGAACCAGCATTCTACGTCCCAACTTGTGAAGTTTATGTAATGAGCAAAAGCTCCAAGAACCTGAAGGTTTTTAAAGATCAGGTCATATTCACATACCTAAAAGCCGATATGAAAATATTTTTCGACAAGATTAACAAGTGATTAAGAGCTTGAGATTAAAGACTAAAATCCAATTAAAAAGTCAAAACAAAGACTCCCCGTCTGGAGCAGAGAAAGATTCGGCTACAAATATATATCTACGTACATACGAACGTACGTACTATCTGTATAAGTAAGACCGTTTCAAATTGAAAGCGACGCATGATAGAGCGGAGGAGACATTTGGATGGCTTCCACTACTGTGCCCTCGCGTGCCTCTGGGGAGAATCACCCAAACCCAGCAGAGCTAATACCTCGACATGTGTCTATGCCTTCTGATGACCTGTACTCCACTTTTGAAGGTTACTTTTTTGACTAGTCTTTTGTTAGACTGAGCCAGAGCTCTGCGTTTTGTTAGCTTCTGTTTCTGCCAAAATGTCTTTGATCTTCATGAGGTGCCAAATTCGTAACCGCATTCGGTGAGACAAGGTTTTGTTCAAACAGACGGTTGTGGGCAGCCCAATCAGCGAAAGTACCTGCTTTTGTTGAAAAATTCAAGCAAACTCAAATAAATTGTTTAAAAAGAGTTATTTATATCAATTTTAATAAATATCCAATTTAATAATTATTAATAAGGGTTAGACGTTGAACTACGTCACAAAGAACGCATTCAACTCGTACAGAGTTTTCATTCTTTCAAGACCCTCCACTTTTCATAGTTCATAAATGAGAACAGTTACGATGCGAGAATTTTCCATCCGGTGAAATGGAGGTTGGTTTTTTTTAGGCCTGACTTAGGTGTGAGAGACCACAGTGGACACACCACCATCATCTTTGATTAAAATCATGTTAGACGGACTACGAGAATCAGAACCGTCGACGTCGTGGTATAGGAAGGAGATAGACGGTGGTAGAAGTGGAAGTTAGTCAGTGGGCGGACAAAGTTAAGAAAACAGTGATTGTTTGGCAACGGGAACAACGGCGCGGGTAATCCGGGTTGGGATTGGAGAGAGAGAGAGTCGGTAATTGTACGGAGGGAAAGAATCTGATGCGGACATGACGCGTCCGAAATCAGAGGAAAAACCCAATTATTGCTTCCCACGCTGCCCGACAATTCATGACTCTGTCGGTCCCCGCTGCCGCCACACACACAAACTTCAAATTTAAAAAAAAAAATTAAAATGATTCAACAAAAGTTTAAAAAAAAAAAAATGTTGTGATCCAATCAGTTAATAACTGGGATTAACTATTGATTGAAGCCCACAAAATCTATGCATTACGGCGGCTATTGCCATTGGGCATTTTCAAAGATTAATATCGTGACTAGTGGTTGCTTGAGATGGAGACCATTTTGGTTTTAAAATTCAACTTCTAGCATCCATAAAATAAGCCGACAAAGATGGCATTAGTGCACTCCCAGATTCCCAGATTCCCAGATTAAGTGATCTTCTCACGTTGAAGCTTTTGTAAATAAATTCTATTTTCCAACATACAAATGATTTCAAAGGCTCTAACTTTTAAAAAAAACAAAATATCTAATTATTATCTTTGAAATACATATAATATTTTGTAAATTATATAATTATCGACATAAACAAATTATTACAACAAAATCAATATTCCCCTTCCCAAACTGTAAATTCTACACCAGACCACCTGAAGATATAACCTTGCATACATGAAATGAAAAACTCCTCCTTAACCATCCAAGCCAACTCCTAAGAACAAGAACAAGTGATAATTATTTTATTCATAAACCTCGTATTTCAATCTTAAATAAGAGTATTTTACTGAAAAAAGAAAAGAGTGTTGATGGTCAATTTAAATACCTTGAAATAGTTTAGACTTTAAGGGAGCGGTTGGTTCGTATAAGAGAACGGTAATAAGAATGGAAATAAATATAGTAAAGAATAAGAACGGATATTATCATTATAATTATGATGATTGGTTAAGAAAAAAGGAATGATTACCATTATCATTGATAGTGGTTGGTTTGTAAAAAATATTAAAAAATAAAAATTAATTATATTTTAATTAACTAACAATATTAGTTAAAGAATACCAAAACTTACTAAACCAGAAAATATCAAGCATTGTTTTGGGTTATAAAGTAAAAATAAATAATGGTGACAAAGCTATTATATTGAAGAACAAAGAATATTAGATGAATGACTTCTATTTCTCTCGTCATAGAAAGGAACACAACAATATCTAAAAATTAAGAATAAAAATATAAAACATCTACTCATAACTTTTTACCAAACTTTATTTTTTATTTCATACTCATCTCTTTCGCTTCATATCTTCCTCACAAGCACACCCTAATTGTCGGAAAGCAAGTAATGGAATTTGGAAGCCGAAAAAGAAGTAATAGGATGAAATTACTACACGCCAATTCCAGAAAGTCTGACACTAACGTGTTCAGAGTTCTTTTTGTTTCATGTGTTATTGTTACAATTTAATACTCCAAAACTAATCGACAGAAGACATGAGATTTCTAACAAGGGCCCATGTATGATCGATAACTGGTAATGTCATCACCTAAAATATCAAATCCCTCCACCACCACCTAAGGAAAAAAAAAACACAAATGATGAACCCTCACTTGCACTCTTAATCATAAGTAGAAAAAGAATAAAAAACAGAAACGCCACTGTCTAAAAAATCTGTCTTGTTTCAAGGCACAGTAACCACATAGATAGAGATAAAACAGAAGCCGCACACCTAGCTGTGTAGCTGAACCCATTCAGGAGCCGACTGACATGTCGTGCCCAACAGAACACTGTAAAGCTGCTCTTCTCGTATAACATTCAGAAGTTGTTTCGCAGAGTGCTCTATCAGATTCTCTCTTCCTCCCATAAAACCCCATCTCGCCATCTTCTTTAAGCTACACCTATATTCAGTACTACACTACAGAGCTCTTCTTTTCACTACTTTTGGGTGACCCAGTTCACTTCTCATCATCAAACATGCCGTCGGAGGCAAGTGAAATAGCAAGAAAGTCGACTAACAAACCCCAAAACCCCGGAGCTCCCCCTCCGGAGCAAGAGCACCTGCCATGTCCCCGCTGCGACTCCACCAACACCAAGTTCTGCTACTACAACAACTACAATTTCTCTCAGCCTCGCCACTTCTGCAAAGCTTGTCGCCGTTACTGGACCCACGGCGGCACCCTCCGTGACATCCCCGTCGGTGGTGGCACTCGCAAGAATGCGAAACGTTCGCGGACAACTGCTGGTTCCACCGTTGTGGGCTCCAACGCCACATCCGATAGCCTTCCACTGACGGCGACTCCTGTGCTAGTGCCGCTCGCAGGAAGTGCCGGAACGGCCGCGCAACTTGGTGATGGGAAAGGGAATGGAAGTGGTGCGACGGTTTGCGGGAGTTTTACTTCTCTGTTGAGTACGCAAGGGCCTGGGTTTTTGGCGCTGGGCGGGTTCGGGTTGGGAATTGGACCGGGATTGGAGGAGGTTGGCTTTGGGTTTGGGAGAGCGGTCTGGCCGTTTCCTGGGGCGGGAGAAGGGGGTGCTGGTGTAGGTGGTAATGGTGGAGCTGCGGCTGGGATGGGCAACACGTGGCAGTTTGAAAGTGCGGAGAGTGGGTTAGTTGGTGGTGGGGATTGTTTCTCTTGGCCTGATCTGGCCATTTCAACCCCTGGAAATGGTCTGAAGTGAGGTAGCTTGTCTTTAGTGTCTATTGTTTTCTTGCTCTGGGTTTTGGTCCTTTGTGGAAAAATCATGGTTTAGTTAGCTGTTACTTAACAGAATCACAATTAAAGCTATGAACTTTTTGACTCTATGCTGTGTGATTTGGTTATTATATATTGTACTCTCATTTTGTGTAGTTGACATGGTTTACTATATTTAGCCTAGTCTCAGTTGTTAGATTAGATCAGTTTCTTTGAGTGCACTAGTCAGGAAACTCAAAAAAACTTAAACCGATACTATGAATTTTGTTTCCTACCGGGCGGTACATACCATACCGGCTAGAGAACGGTACAAAATAGGAGTGTTAATATATTAGATATAAATACCGATCGGTATTAGTTTGTTTTATCTGATAGTAACTGGTATCTATAATACTGAGCAGTATTGAAAATTTTGATAAATACAAAAATTTACTAGCAAAATTTTCCGATGTTTTTTTAAAATTACTCGCCTTCCTCTTTCTCTCTTCCTCCGGTACGGCCTTCCTCTTTCTTTCTTCCTCCGGTATTCGCTACATTGACTTAAACACAACTTCCAGACCTGACACAATTCCTAGAACCACTGCAAAAGGTTTAATCTTTCTTGCATTTTAATACCAGAACTTTGGTGCAATCGTTATAATTGATATCTGGTCTTGGAACGTCTCCTTAACACTAGTGATTCTTTGAATTTGCATGTTCACTTAGCTATCGTTATCATAAAAAGAGCTCTAGTTTTCTTGGTGCATTCACAGGCCATTACCCTCCTGATATGGGACTTTCTTTTGATGGCCACGTTTTAGCATGAAGTTAATGACATGAAGACTTACAAGGGCATGTCCAAACTCAGCCCAGAATTTGATAGATTTGATTTACATTGTTTGAGTCTAATTAGATTTCGAGTGGTTTGGAGTGTTTTAACCCATCTAGTCTTATCCTGCTTCAACTTAACTTGACTTGACTCAACCCGATATATTAATCCCTCTCTCTATTATTGTCATCTCTTAATTCCTAATTATTGACCCTCTCCCAAATTCAGCCCCTTCTCTTAGTTAGCTTCTAGAATAATCACAATTCTCAAACAACAACAAAATATTAAAAACAAAAAAGACTGTCCTGATGTTCTCGTATCAAAGTACTATGATAAATTTTTTAAATTTATAAAAACAAACATAAAAGAAGAAAGAACGAGAATAACAGAGAAAAGGGAAATCTGAGAAACAAAAATGGAAAATTTTTCTGGGTGGAATCCATTTTATGGTATCATGCAATTCAAAAATGTAAAAGATATGTTTTTCAAACCCAAACATGAGGCTTTAATGAGAAGCACAATTTGGGAAAGCTAATCCTACTATGGTATGCAGATAAGATTTCTTTTGTATCCAGTCCATTTTCTCAACATTTGCCTTAATTTGTCTTAGTGTAGTGTCTTCCCATTTGTAGCAAACTACAAACCTTACAAGCTTATGGTCTTCGAGGTTGAATCCAAAGCTATAATATCCTACTTGGCTTGATAGAAGAAATATATCTTGTCTCATATAGAACTTTAAAGATGGAAAAAAAAAGGAACATGTATGAAATTGATCAAATTCAAGTAGGATAATTTTACTTATGTTGAAACCCAAGATGTAAAACAACAAAATGTATAGGCAAGTAATGATTGGTTAATGCACTTATGTCCTTTGAAAGGAAGCCATTGGTCCAGTGTTCAAGATATGGAATATACCACAAATCCATGTCTACCAATATAGACTATAGTACATACACACCACCATAATATGACTCTAAACTTTGAAGGAGGATGTTCCAACTAAGCATGAAAATGCTTAGAGGAGAAGCCAATTAATTTATGCAGTTAATTTAGGCTTTAAAGTGGGAAGTCGTTTGTATATAAACTTCAAGTCACTTTGTTAGGTGTCTTCTTGATGGGGGAAAAGGTAATGATATACCTTGTACCTTGATTTGGATAGGAAGTGGTACCTTATGGTGCTATTCTTCTTAGATCACACATTTGATTTGCTTCGTGACATCGAAATCACCATTTAACACCTTTAGCTGGATGTCGCGGTTGGTGGTTTTCTATTTGTTCATGTTCTTTCTCTCATCAATCTCGTCTCTTTTATAACTTAGTTCTTGAGTACTAGTAGCAGGTTCACTTTTGATGTATGTATTAAAATGTAGAGAGGCCAATCAATAACTTACACCAAGACTTAGAAGGACTTAGCAAATATTCAAAAATCGGTATGAAGTTTTAAGGATCAAATTAATAAAAACTAAAATATTTTATTTTAAAAATATTTAAAGAGAAAAGTCATGGGTATTTTCTTCTTTGTCACTCAATCCTAACAATTTCACTAGTGTTGTCACTCCATCATAAATGGTTAAAGTTTTGGTGCTTGATTATTATGCAACTTAATAAAAAGATAGAAGGAGACAATGGGAAGTAAATGATAAATCAAACACATGCAAGAGGGGTAAATTGTGTGTGACTTAAAAAATTTGTAAGTACTTTTAATTTGTATAATAGAAGGATCCCAGTTAAAGAAAAAAATAATAGGAGCCTGTCAGACGATAAAGCATGTTAAATGATATGAGCTTGTTAGGCGATAGGAGCCTGTTAAATAATAAATCCTGTTAAAGCAATTTAAAAGTAGAAGGAGCCTGTTAAACTAAAAGGAACCTCTTGCGAAGTTAAAAACAGATAGAGCTTATTTTTAAAGTAAAGGAGCCCCTTGGAAAATGAAAACACAAACAATATAATGTGGAAATTTAAAAGTTAAGAGGAGAGAAAGAATGACACAATCGATTTATACTAGTTCGGCTTATAACCAAAGCCAACATCCAGTCCCCAAGTATCTAACTTGAGTGTTTTACTATTATATCCAAGCAGTAATTTGACGAGCCTCTTCAAGCTCACAAGTAAATATTTTTCAAAGTTCTTTAACCTTTCACACTAGTAGTATTTGTCTAGCCTCTACAAGCTCTAAATGAATGACAAAGTAATTTGCTCAATATGAGCTTCAATGATCACCTACTCAAAAGAATTTTGACTTTCTAAAACACAAGAGATTTGATAATAATATGACTTTCAAAAGTACTGATGATGTGAATGTCTATCAAAAATTTGGCTTCCTTGATTTTTCTATATGTTTGTGTGTCTTGTAACTGCAGTAGTTCTTCCTTAAGTAGGCATTTCCTTTAACTAGTTGTTGCATCATTTTCGTTCTATGTTGACTTTGTATCTTCGATATCATCTTTTCTGGAATCTTCAATATTCAATATTAAAGAGGAAAAAATGGCAATATCTCGGAATTGATTGTAAAAAAATGTAGGATTAATATGATCCTTTCGAATATTGTAAACTAAATAAGGTAATTTCATAAAAGAAGGGTCCTGCCAGAAAGGAAGCATTTATCCTATGATTTTATTTCCTTTTGAGAAATATATCAATACCTATACAAAGAAATAAATCCCATTTGAATTTTGAAATATTATATAGTCATCATCAAATTCATTAATCATAAATCTTGAGCTAATAATCTCCGTCTTTTTAATGATGACAAACAATAATAGATACATTTTCAAAATTCACATAATAGTAAAGGGTTTCGAAAGATACTTGTAAACTTTAATCGCAGTTAGAAGGAACTTGACTTTTAAAGGAAGGAGCCAATCATTTGTTTATCACATATTTAAACATTTCAGCAGAATATGTCATCAATAACAAATATATCATTAAGGCAATATTGAAAACATATCACAGATAGAAGCATGCAGAGTAAATATATCATCAAGTGCAAACCCCTTTGTCATTATAAAAAAAAAAGAGGGAAAGAGTTATCAATTCATCAAATAAAATCATAAGTACGAATGAGCCAAGCAGAAAAGAAATAGCAACAGAGTTATTGAAGAGATTCAATGATTCTTCTGAGCAAAATTTGCAAGTCAAGAAGCTGATTTTGCATGTTATCTATTTGTTCTCACATTTGTTCTTGATTAGCTTGAATGTCCTTCAGCTGTTGATGGAGATTTGCACTATTCCATCCTGAGGAGGGACAAAAGTTTATTGCTTTGGAGCAAGATCTAAGTTTTCTGCTACTCTTTTAGGTCTTTTTTCTACCCAGGCATTAGTTTGCAATTTGTATTCAAATTGGTAAGGAATGGAAAGATGAAACTTAGCCGGTGCATACCAATTCAGATTTGCAAAAGGAACTCCATAATAGGTGAAAATCTTGATGAGCAACAAACCATAAGGCAGATAACTGGTGTTATTTTTATGATTCCTCTTATCCTCCATAAACCTCAAGATCATTGTTGGAAGATTCATTATGTTCCCTTTTAACAAATTATACACTACATAAATGTCTAGTAGGCTGCACCTTTCAATTGAGCTACTCCAGCGAAAATTGAAGTAGCTGATAACGATGCAAGACATTGTGGTAGTAAGTCTAATTGCCTACTCTAGGGTTTCCCATCTTGGGTGTTCTCAGCTTGATAGCAAATGGATTTGACAACTTCTACTAGCTGCAAATCATCAACATCCCACTTATGATAGGGAAAGTTAGTTCTCCCTATAGGAGCTAAGTCCAGTATATCTCCTAAGATTTCTTCAAAAATTAAAATGTCACATTTACGTACCTATTAGAAAATAACTAGCTTTCCATCAATTTCTTCTTTTATCATGTGTGTGTAGAATGTCCTGACTAGCTCATCATATACGGTCTCATCTAATTTTAGAAAATTTTCCCAACCAATGGCAACAAAGTAAGGAAAGATAAGTATACCTCTGTTATCAAACATCATGGTAGGCAAGATTCGTCCAACAACCACCTTTCTTTTCTTGTACTGCATTTTATAGTGAACTTCAACTTCAATTGATTGAAACATTTTTTGTGGTATTGATGTATTTCCTTTTTGTGCAACTATCTCTATCTTTGCCCTTTTTTCTTTAGGAATCATCTCTTCATAAAACAACTTATTTCTATCAATGAGATCCTTAACATCATCTTCAGTCACAAGCGCTTTGCCTTTCTTTATTTCTTCCTTTTGCTTTTTTTGGATTTTTCTTCCTCTTTCTTTTCAACATCAATGACTTCTTTTTGTTCAAAAATTTTCTCAACTTGCTTTGCAAGACTTCCTCTATTCCTTGGTCATCTAATCAACCTAGCAGGTTCTTCATCTGAATCATTCTCATTTGTAATACAGTGCACTTCAGCCATCTTTTATCTTTAGGACTAGGTTTACGAAGTGTGGAAGTTTTTGGAGTAGGAATAGGCATAGATAGAATGGGTGTTTCTGATCCTTCGGGTTTAGAGGAGATAAGTTTAGTAACATGAGCTTCACCATGGCTATTAATAGAAGTTAGGGTTTTCTTTTTTCTTTTTGGTTTGGTTCGTGTTATTGTAAAAGCGATGGGTAAGGTTTAGAAGATTTGATATGAAAAAAGAGAGATAGAATGTAAAGAGTAAAGAGCGACGCTTCAAAGAACAATGAGGATGAGTAGAAGATAGAAGTCTGTTTCTGGTATATTAAGCGATTCTTGAGCGTTGATCTGATGTGAAGATGAACCATCATACGCTAATATAAGAAGTGTGATCATTTGCGTATCTTCTGTCAGTCTCGTACAACTACTTGACAAAAATGATGGTTGTCTTTAAAAGCTAAAATGATAAAACAAAAGAAATTACCTTTTTAGGACAAGTGTACTGCTTTAATAAACCGAGAGGAGCATTCTAATATAGGAGGGGCCTTCTAAACTAAGAGTCTACTAAACTAAAAAAAGGTCTTAAACCTAAGAAGAGCCTTCTAAAGAAGAAGGATCCTATTAATGTTAGCAGAGAGAAGTGGCATAAAAAATTCATAAAGAAACAAATATCAGATAGTTTGCACATACCAAGCTCATTTCTCAGTAGGCAAAATTTATCTTCAGAGAGTGGTTTAGTGAAGATATCAACTACTTGATTTTTAGTATTAACATGCAAAAGATCAATGGTACCTCTAAAGCATGATCTCTAAGAAAATGATGCTTGATTTCTATATGCTTAGTCCTAGAATGATGCATAGGATTTTTTGACAGATTTATTGTACTAGTATTATCACAAAATATAGGGATATGATTAAAGTTTAGAGAGAAATCTTGGAGTTAATGCTTCATCCATAAGATTTGAGCACAATAGCTGGCAACTGCTATATATTCCGCCTTGGTTGTTGAGAGTGCTATGCAAAATTTTTTTTGCAAGACCAAGAAACTAGACATCCTCTAAGAAATTGATAGTGAGCACTTGTTCTTTTTCGATCGATTTTATCACCTACATAATCTGCATCACAATAGCCAACTATGTTAAAAGCGTCAGTTTTTGGATACCATAATCTGAAATCCATAGTTTTGTGAAGATATCGAAAGATCCTCTTGACTGCTTGAAGGTGGCTTTCTTTTGGATTTGATTGAAAGTGTGCGCAAAGACACACACTAAGCATAATGTCTGGTTTTGAGCTTAAAAGATATAGTAGTGACTCAATCATTACTTTATACTTTGTTTCATCTGTAGCCTTGCCTTCTTCATCCTTATCAAGTTTAGTTCTAGTATACATAGGAGTACCCATCGGTTTGACATTCTCAAGGTGGTACTTCTTGATAAGTTCCTTTGTGTAGTTGTCTTGGCTAAGGAAGATCCCTTTTTCTGTTTGCCTAATTTGTAATTCGAGAAAGAAGGATAGTTCTCCCATCATGCTTATTTCAAACTCCCCATCCATTAATGCTGAGAATTCTTCACCAAAAGACTGATTAGTAACACCAAATATTATGTTATCAACATATATTTGCACTATGAGTAAATCATTCTACTTTGTCTTAATGAATAAGTTTTTATCTACCTTTCTTTTTTCAAAGTTATTCTCAAGCAGAAAATTACTTAACCTGTCATCACGTAATCATGATGGTTTTCATCTTCAAAACCTGGAGGCTACTTAATAAACACTTCTTCGTTAATATATCCATTTAAGAAGGAACTTTTGACATCCATTTGGAATAATTTGAAGTTTCTATAACATGCGAGGACAAGTAAAATTCTAAGCGATTTTAGTCTGGCAATAGGTGCATAAATTTCATCAAAATCAATAACTTCCTGTTAATTATAACCTTAAGCTACAAGTCTAGCTTTGTTTCTTACCACCTTACCATTTTTGTCGAGCTTGTTTCGAAATACCCAACGAATTCCAATGACTGACTTGTTTTCTGAATGGGGTACTAGCTTCCAAACTTTGATTTTGTCAAACTGATTCAGTTAATCTTGAGTGTTTTACTATTAAATCCAAGTAATAATTTGACAAGCCTCTTCAAGTTCACAAGTAAATATTTCTCAAGGTTCTTCATCCTCCCAAACTAGTAGTATTTATCTAGCCTCTATAAACTCTCAATGAATGAGAAAGTAATTTGCTTAATATGAGTTGAAATGATCACTCTTTCAAAAGAATTTTCACTTTCTAAAATATAAGATATTTGATAATAATATGACTTTCAAAAGTACTGATGTTGTGCATGTATATCAAAATTTGGCTTCCTTGATTTTTCTATATTTCTGCGTGTCTCACAACTGCAGTGGTTCTTCCTTAAGTAGGCATTTTCTTCAATTAGCCGTTGCATCATTTTTGTTCTTGGTTGACTTTCTATCTTCGATATCATCTTTGCTAAAATCTTCAATATTTAATCTTAAAGAGAAAAAAATATGGAAATGTCTCAGAATTGATTGTAAAAAAATATAGGAATAGCATGATCCTTTCGGATATTGTAAACTAAATAAGGTAAGTTCATAAAAGAAGGTTCTTGCTAGAAAGTAAGCATTTATCCTATGATTTTATTTCCTTTTGAGAAATATATCGATACCTATACAAGGAAATAAATCTAATTTGAATTTTGAAATATTATACCGTTATCATCAAAATCGTTAATCATAAACCTTGAGCTAACAGTAAAATGAAGAAGTATAAGTAATAAAGAAGATAAAGAGGATGATGACGAATTCACTTAAGATATAGAACAATATGTTGTCATTTAACTATTGTCAACATGAAGTGAATAAAATGGCTTTTTTGTATATATACAGATGTAAATAGAGGAGATAAGAAAGCTAACGACTATAATAGCCACTAATGAAGGTGTAACGATATTAATGACTAATCAATTTGTTTTATCTCTCTATGGCTACACTCTTCTCTCTTTCCTTTTCTTATCTGGATCATCATCATCATCATCACACTCAGTCCGAAGTCCCGCAATAAAGCAGGGTCTGGGGAGGTCTGATAGTACGCAGCCTTACCCCTACATAGTAGAGATGCTATTTCCGGTAGACCCACATGCAGATGTGACAATTAAAAAGTGATGCAGGTTAAAGAGTAAATAAGTAAATCTGGCACGCTAAATAATTATGTAAATAAAATTACAATAAATACATAAATAAATAAAATAAATAATAGTAATAATGATAATAAAAAATAAAAAATAAAAAGTTGGTAAATAAAATACGAAATACGTAATTTCCAATATGAAAAAAGAATAAATAAATAATACTAATAGAAATACAAAAAATAGTAATAAATATATATTTATAATAATACTAATACTAATACTAATACTAATACTAGAAGGAATTCTAATTAAATAGTGGACAAGCATATTCATAAACATGAAGAAATTTGAGTC
>JAOSBL010000210.1:23243333-23267420 GCA_027568915.1 Erythroxylum roraimae
TTGCCAAGACAAGATCTTGGATCGTTCGACATCGACCAATCGTTCGACATCGACCAATAGTTCGACATCGACCAATCATTCAACACCGATCGACAAGGTTGCCAACACAAGATGTTGGAACCGCTCGACATCGACATAGCTCGACCTCGACATCGACATAGCTCGACCTCGACACCGACACAGCTCGGCCGGGTTTTCAAACAAGATTCTTGCAACTAGGCAATGTCAAGTCACAAAATCTTGGCATCGCTCGGCCTTCGACAACACTCAGCATTCGACAACGATCGACCTTCGACAACGCTCGGCTTTCGACAGGAAAAAAGTTACATGTGGATGGGAGCATTCAAAAACATAAACCACGATTGGTGGTAAAAGGTTACTCACAACAAGGTGTGGACTATGAAGATACTTTTTCTCCTATTACTTTTTGGGAATAGAGGTAAAATAAGTTAAACATGGGAGTTTATTTCACAAAGAAAGTATGAAGTAGATCTTCTCAAATGGTTCAACATGATGAACTATAAAAAAGGCCTACACCTATGAATATAAATAAGAAGCTGCAAGTTGATGATGGGACTGGTTTAGTAGATAAAAAGTTTTTTAGAAATATGGTTGTTGGTCTAATCTACTTGACATAAACAAGTACATTCTTAGTAAGAATGGTCTCAAGATTCTTGCATTTTCACCCTAAGCATCACTTTAAGCTACAAAACGAATCATGCGCTATGCAGCTAAAACCGTGGATCTTGGAATAAGATATTTTCATGCACCAATTTTTAAATTGAATGGGTTTACTGAAAGTGATTGAGCAGGATGCAAAGATGATAGGAAGAGCACCTTAGGCTACATATTTGGTCTTAGGTCAGGAGCTATTTTCTGGAGCTCAAGAAACAAGTTACCACAGCCTTGTCATCTTTAGAAGCTGAGTATATGGCAGCCACTTATTTAGCATGTCGAGCAATTTAGCTTAGAAGGCTGATGGTTGATCTTGACCAAGACCAGTGTAAGGGAACTAAAGTTTACAGTTACAAAAAAAAGTAACTATCACAATGACAAAAAGTGGTATGAAAAAGTATGTTGACATAAAGAGGGCTCACTTAATGAAGGATGTTATTATTGAGGGAACTATAATCTTAAATTACTAATGAACAAATTATAGATATTCTGATAAAATCTCTACCGAGAAACAAGCATGAGTATTTAAGATAACTATTAGGAGTTTGCAGGCTTGAATCAATGGAGGGTGTTAAGAATTGACTCAAAACCTTAGTCATTTTTGTTCTTATTTCTCTACTACATTTTCACACTAGTGCTTCCTGTTTTGTCTTAATCTGTCGTAGTTATGCACACGTTGATTGTGCACCCTTATTTTCCTGAACTAATTTGCTAAGGAGCACGTACCTCTGCCTATTTAATAGGCAAGTTTCCAGCAGAAACTCTGTTCCATTATTTTCTTTTCAATGTTTAAGCAGGTACACAAATTTAACTGAATTCCCAGCATTAGTCCCCTGACTTAGAGCTTGTCTTGTTTGCTAATTAGCTTAGGGAAGTTGACAAGGTCAAGAGTTGTTGGTGGATTGGTTCTGAACCTAAAATGTGAGAAATCTGAATGAACATGTGTGTTTACAGCTGATTAGTGATAATTGCAAGGGTCCTAATGTACGGGGACTTCTGAAAGTTCATATGTTTTGGTAATTGCAAGGGTCCTAATGTACGGGGACTTCTGAAAGTTCATATGTTTTGGTGATGCATGTTCCTGTTTCCTATTTTCGCGCTTAAAACACTCAAAAGCTTGTTATCTAGCATGGTCAAGGCAACAGGCTTGTCTGAATCTTGGTTAGCATTTTTCCTATTTCGGGAGAACTTGATATGGTGGATGTGATCCTCAGAGAAGAACCAAAGAGTTGACCAATGCAATAAGTGAATCAACCACAACTATGGAAACGTAAAATGCAGAGGTATGATGTATCAAAATCGAGATTACATTTTCCTGCTTAACATGGTGCTCTCTAAATGTCGATTATGGCAATCTAGTCCAGAAGAAGGTTAAATTAGAAAAGAACAATATAGAAAGCACATTTTACTTCCGGACTTGCATTGAGACCAGTAATTGCTGCCATCTCCGGTTCTGCATAACCCCACAACCAAAACTTTTCTGATGACAAAACTCTTTCCACCTTTCCTTGTTCCTTCTTCAGAGCTGCAATGCTAATAACGCCCTCTGGGTTTTGATCCATTGGGTGGTGAAGTGAATCCTTTGACTTTGTCCCGGCTGTCTCTGAAATTTCCAGCCTCCTTAAGGCTGCCCACGTTTTAGCGTTAGTGCTTTAAACCTGGGGGGTTCAACACAATAACTCCAAATCCTTGCATGTCATATAGTCTCTACCCACAATGAAGAATCGATCACTGGGTCAGATTCTTTAATCACCAATTCTATCATGTTTCCTTGTAGTCTAAGTACCTCGTCTTGAGCTTCATCCATTATTGGGTTGGATTGATTGCATGAAGAGAACGCATGTATGTCTTTCTTGGCCTCAATCCAGCTTAGTCCAGGGACTTTTTCCAACATCAATCCTCTCATCTTTTTCCTCGTTTCTGCTACGCCGTCCCATCTCCCTGCAGCAGCATATAGATTTGAAAGCAATATATGAGCTGCACTGTCTTCCGGATCTAAACTTAAAATTCGTTCTGCTGCACGAACCCCGACTGCCAAATTCCTTCTATATACACATGAGCTTAGCAGGGTCCTCCAAAGCTCTAAATGCTGTTCCCTGAAACATGATTGCTTTATCAATTCTTCCGACTCTTCCAATAATCCTGCACGGCTTAATAAACTCACCATGCAAGAGTAGTGCATAGGTCCAGGAATTATACCATTTTCTTTCATACAACTCCACAAAGACTTCCCACATTCAACCAAGCCGCTATGGCTGCAAGCTGATAGTAGAGACAAAAATGTTACATGATCGGGCTTTAGACCACGTCCTGTGATCTCCCCAAAGAGCGTTATTGCTTCCTCAGCCTTTCCATGTTGACTATACCCGTCAATTAATGCATTCCAGCACTTCAAATCTGGATCTGAAACCTGAGAAAATACCGATCTAGCACCTTGAAGGTAGCCATTTTTGGCATACATATCTACTAGACTCCCATTGACACACATGTCAGTATCAAATCCTGTTTTTACGGCTAGGGAATGTATCATCTCTCCTTGCTTTAAGGTTGCAAGGTCAGCACATGCACTTAAAGCCCCACTAAGCGCAAAGCTGTCACTCTTATGGCCGTCTCTATAGATTTTGCCGAAAATCTTCATTGCATTTTCCCCATCACCCAATCTAGTATGATTTACAATCATTTCAGTGCAGAGAATTATGTCCTTCTCTTTAATCAGATTGAAAACCTTTTCAGCAGACTCAGGGTCTCCATTCCCAAAATACATCGACAATAGTGTAGTCCCAACGAAGACACTACTTTCCAACCCCGCTTTCACAGCTTGTGCCTGAAGTGGTTTTCCGTACTTGGTAGCCGGAAATGTGCTAGTTGATGAAATAATGGCTGCAAAAGTATACTCATCAGGTTTAAGACGAGACTCTCTGAGCAACTGGACAAACAGGTCCATAGCTTCCTGACCCTCTGCACTTCCTGCGTAACCAGAAATCATGGAGTTCCAAGAAACTAAACCCGGAGTGTCAATCCTGAAAAAGACGCTGAAAGCAGATATTTTATCACCACAACTGCAGTACATGTCAAGCAATGAATTTTGTAAAGGCAAATCAGCTATCACGTTCTGTACGACAACTCGAGCATGGATAACTTTTCCCCAAATAAGATATCCCAATTTGCTACAAGCACTAAATACCATTGAGTATGTGAACTGGGTAGGACTAGTCCCTGACCTCACCATTGTACCAAATAGGCAAAGCCCTTTCTTTATCTTCTCATTCTTCAAGTTCCCGAAGATCATATTATTCCACAACACAACATCCTTTTCTTCTGCACAGCAGAAAACCCTACACGCGGAACCCAAATCCCCACAATTCGAGTACATCCCAAGCAACGATGTCTGAACATAAACGTAACTCAAGAACCCAAATTGAATAACTTGAGCATGAATCAACGCGCCCATAAACCAATCCTCAAGAAAGCAACAAGCTTGCAGCAAACTCGTGAAAGTCGATCCATTAGGTCTCAGTCCTTGAGCCACCAACTGGGTAAGCAGCTCCATACACAAAACCCGACGAGTACTATCTCTAGCATATGCTGAAATGAGTGCATTGTAGGAAACAAGGTTCTTGTGGGGCATTCCATCGAACAGAAGTTGAGCGTCTCCGAGAGACCAACAACGAGTATACATGGAGAGAAGATTGTTGCCGAGATACCGAGACTGTGGACAGCTGGGTAGGGTTGTGGTGGTTAGTATCAGAGCATGAAGCTGACGCGCTTCCCTGAGTGAAGTGACGGTGGTGCATCTCTGTACTAAGGTTCGCAAACTCCGAGTGGTGGTCATATAAGTAGTAAAACCATATTATCGCCAGTCACGATCTAAAACACAACGTTTTAAGAAGGTTACCGCTTTCTCATCATACCGCAGAGAATGCCAAAATTCTGTCGAATCCGCCGTCTGATTGAAAACTGCCTCCAATCGCACATCGTCAGTTCTTCATCTTCTTGTGTTTTTTACTTTTAATTATTTATGAACTACGGGTTGATGATTGAATCTGAATGATGAATCCCAGTTCGAGGAACAGGAGGCGGTTTCTTTAACCAAAGAGAAAGAGAAGCATCTTCTCATCGCTCTCTCTCAGGTTCACATTTCCTAGATCTCTACAAACAAACAGCAACTTTTTATTGGCTGCTTTTGTTTAATTGAATCTGTCTTCAGGTCTCAAGAGAAATCAAGCTATGGATTCGTGAACTCGACAGTTCTGACACCGATGAGGTAAGCATAGTTAGCTTCTATTCCTCTCTCAACTTCAAAACAAGTTATTTGATAACTTGACAATTTCCATCAGGAGATAGGCTCTGAAACTCTTTGTGAAGAGACTTGTTCCGATGAGTCAAAGTTGATTGAAATTGAGGGACGCCACTCTATGACTAAGATATTAGCCAATTTGGTGAGCTCTGATTGCTTCTCTTGTAAGTTTTACTAGTTGGTGAAGGCTTGCTTTAGACTTTCTCCAAAATTCTGGTCATGTGAGTCTGTGACCCTTTTAACATTTCCTAGCTGACAGATACCGTTCTTGGCCGTTGAGAGTCCATACCTACGACATTTGGCTGGCAACATTTTTGTAGCCATTGCCGAGTTTGCGGCTTCTTGCGTAAGTAATGGTTGGTGATTAGTGGATTGTTTTTTACTGCATGTTGTTTATTCACGTCTCCTTAACTTGGCTTCTGTCTTTGTTCAGGGAAGTGAATGGGGTTCTTATATTCATTCCTTGTGTATATGTCTGGGATTGCTGATGGCCAGTTTGTTGTCTTGTGCACCACCACCTTTAATGTATATGAATGGATTGGATAACACATTTTGTGATTCATCTGCTTTTGTTGTGTTGATGTCTAAATTGAAAAATGGTAACTGGTCCACCGCAGCTGGGATTATTCGTGTTTTACGCAACATATTGAAATATTTGAAAGAGGAGCGTGATGATCAATGCCTTGAACTGTTCTTGGGCTCCATCACTTCTTTTATTTCACTCATGAATCATGTTGGTCAGAGCAGAGGTACTCCGAAAAACAATGTGCAGATTTCAGATGATTTATTTTTCGGAAGCAGTGATGAGGAGTCGAAAGTTGTTTTTCTAGGGTTTCTCATTCAATTCCTCTGTTCATTGGCTGAACAAAGCAGCTGTTTAAAAGCTATGGCTGGTACTAAGGATCATGATTTATTTCTTGACAAAATCGTCAATCTTGTGCCTAAACTTTTATCATGGTGCATCGGGAAGCAAGGGAACAGGTTGAAGATCTCCATCTCTCAGTATTTCAAACATAAACTTCTGGTATGGAGGCTGAGTACATGTAAATACTAAATAGAGGATGCACTGAAAAAATGTTTCATAGGAAATCCTGAATTCATTTGGTGATGAATGCCATCATGCATTTAAAATTGATTTCTTTTACCTTCTGTATTTTGTCTTGCACGTCATCATACAAGTCATTCTTATTTGTCTGTCAATATTGTTATATCATGTCATTTTGACTACTTCAAGTGAAACATTTTCTCCAGATGTTAATGCTGAGGCTCAGTCATCAATCTCAGCTAAACTGCTCTATACTTGTCTCCTGGTTGCAACTTCTTCATGTTTACTTTGAAGAGCTTCTTAGAAGGCCAATAACTGAACTCAAGTCTGCTCGGGTTGAATATCTTGAAGACTCACCTTTTCTATGGAGTCTTTGTGATGTCGAGGCAGGCAGCATCTGTTCCCTTCATTTACAGAGGCAGGTTGTTCTTCTTTTTCTGAGATGCTGCTTAACTATGATAAACTCAAGCAAGCAATGCACATGTGCAACTGTTGACTCTTGCTTGACAGCTAACTCATCCGCAGACATGATTTGTTGTATTCGAAAAAGGGGATTATTAGACCTCTCTGAGTGGTTTCAAGAAAAATTTCCGTCCGAAAAGCTTGGGGTCAATGAAATGTATTTGGAGAACTGTTCAGGCTTTGCCCAGTCTTTCCTCCACTTATACATGCATGAGGTTTGCCAGCAAAGTTGTACCAGATCATTCTTTCATCATTTCTTTCGTGTCATATGGGTTTTTTCCCCTTAAATGCAGCTTATTCTCAGTTCATAAGATATACTCTAGTTGGGCCACTTCATGCTAATTTCCTTTCTTCATTAACTGCAGGATGATATGTTGTTTAAGGTGCTTCTAGAACTGCTTAGTGTACCATGTGGTGAAGAGCAGTAAGCACTGGACTATCATAGTTCACCATAGTTAGCGGTAATCCTTTTGGGTGCCTAATCGATTATTTGATCATGATGCAGATTAAATGGAGTGAGATGGACATTTCAGGATGTGAAAAGAGATGCTCTTTCCCATGTTTCAAACCTATTTAATCCTGTATGCCTCTTTCATCTATTTCTTGCGGAGGTAAGTCTCTATTCATGGTTTTGATGTCTCTAAACTCCACCGAATAGGAAAGAAGACTTGTGACTTCAGCCTTGATAAAGCTAAGTGAATGATCAAACTTTGTCCTGCGGTCTTTAAAACATATTTACTCCTTGTTCTCTTGCAGCTTCATTATGATCACCAAGTGCTTCTTGATTACCTCATTTCTAGAGATACCGGGATTAGTTGTGCGGAATATCTGCTAAGGTATGTCTTTTAGTTGCTTACTGTCGAATGCTAATGTTAGATTATGGCGAGTTTGTGGTCATATCATGTGTGGGAAATGTTAACTTTTTGGCGTACTTAAGATTCTGATTTTATGATGCTCCTTTCTAGGTGTTTGCGAATAGTATGCGATTCTTGGCAATCATTTAGGAACTTTTGTATGGTTGAGGGAGTTGTAAATCAATCATCAAGCAAAAGAAGAAAAGTTACGTTGGAGGGCTCTGATTTTCATGTGGAACCATCATCTGTACATAGAAGAGACCAAGATGTTCCATTATCCCTTTCGGGAAATGAGAGAGATTTTGGACAAAACTGCAAACAGTATAAAACCAAAGCACAACCATTTGAGGAAGCCAAAGTTTGTTTGCTTTCTCTAAAAGATTCTATTGAAAAGCTTCATGAGAAGAGCTTATTTCCATACAATCCAGAAGTGCTCCTAAACCGGTATATCTTTGTCCTTTCCAAGTCATTGTCCTATTGCATTTCTGGTTGAGAATTTTTATTTGGGTTTAACGGTTTGGCTTTTCCATAACATTTCCTCCTCCTATAGGAGAGAGTGTTGTTTCTGGTAGTTTTTGACATCCATATCTCGTGAAGACTTCTGGGAGTGAATGAGATTAAATCATGCACATGACTGAATGTTGATACACGGTACTTTTTCCACATAAATGGCTCAAATTTTTACTGTTTCCTTTCTTCTTTCAGTTTAACTAAATTTCAAGGCTTGTGCTACAATGGAAGGAATCGGGAATTTACCTAACTGTAGGGCCTTCAGCAGATGTTATCTGTTAGATATTTCAATACTCTGGGGAAAAAAGCAACGTCTCCTGGTATTATGTGGCTGAGGTGATATCTGTTCAACCTGATCTTGTTCTGCATTTTCTTTTGTTCTATCTTTTTGGTAAAATTATGATTTGAGGCCCAAGGGCAATAGTTAATATTTTATTGTTCATTGGCCTGATTTTGTCACTCTCCTATTGATGGCCTTCGAACTCCCTATTCTCCCGGATGCACTCTATTAGTCAAAAGAAGAATTAATTACATAATTGTTTTGGATATATTTTGATGCTTAAATAAGAAAATTATTGTTTGTTTTATTTTAGGAGATAAAAAGTAGAGATTGCATCAAATTGGAGCTTTATTGGTGACAATCACGAATTTGGAAAAAACTAGACAGATTACTGCAATGGATAAAGTGAGATCATGCCTAATACTAGATTCATGTAAAGAGTTGGAATTCAATCACATTCACAAAACTTCTTTCCATCCTTAGCAGGGATTTGGATTTATTTAAAATAGGAATCTTTGCAAGATAAAAGAAGAGTAGGGTTTGAGTAGGAAAACACGTCTTTTACCTCTTCAACATTCTCTTTTGAGTTTTCTTTCAATCTTTCATCTTTCATCTATTTTTGGTGCTGGAATTAAAGTAATGTATGGCTAAATCCAAATATTCTGATTTTGGGAATTCAAAACTCTAGTTATAACATTGTGAGATTTTGTTCTAAACTTATATTCATGTTTTAATTCAAGTATTTCTTATTTTATATTTTTATATTTTATGAATAATTAATAGTGATTGATCTGGCAAATTAATTTGATGTTGATTATTCTGTAGCTATCCATAAATTCGATTATTTAAGGATTGATATAAGTAGCAAATAACTTATTTATGAATTTGCATATTTCACCTATGATAAACAAGAAAACTAAGTTGAATAGTTGCAGTTATATTAATTATTTAATTTAGGGTCAAGTCTTTTTTCCCAAGCTTATTACTATCATTTAATTGATATGGAACTCCTAAAATTTCATAATACTAACATTCGTAAGGCATGATCACGCTTTATAAATGTTAGAAGTTTGTTTGGGTTTCAAAGAAACTTGCCTATTTTATTTTATTTATTTAAATAATATTAATAAAAACAAAAAATTTTTGAAAAGATCATCATAAATAAAAATAAAAATAAATTAATTAAATTTTTTTATAGAAAAGAAAACAATAACAGTAAAACAAAAACCTTAATATGTTTGTTTTTTTTTGCAAGTAACATCACAAGGCAGCTCTAGTCAATCATGTAACACACCAGCAACACCAAAGCTACCCAATTCCAGCACAACAATCCCACTAGATGCACACCTAACCAACCAACAGAAGCAAGCAATATCACAAACAGCGCCCCACAACAATGCAAGCCACTAAAGAACCAGATGCACCGACCCAACTCCATCTTGCTCCAACTAGCCTACCACTTAGCAACGTCCCACGTTCGCCATACCAACACCCACTATTATTGTTCTAATGTTTTATTTATTTTACTTCATTTTATTAATTACTTTTAGTTGCTTTCATTTTAATTTACAATTTAGTTCTTATTAGGTTGTTTCTATTATTTTTTTGAATTAGTTTTCCTTTTACAATTGTTACATTTATGGGATGCTCCAAAGATACTGATGTGGATACTTTTCTTGGAAGAAGTTACCATCGTAGGAGTTTAAAGTTTGTTAGTATTACTACCTAATTAGTAGTTTAAGTTTATTAGTATTACTACCTGGTTAGAAGTTTAAGTTTGTTAGTATTACTAGGAGTTTAAGTTTGTTAGTATTACTACCTAGTTAGGAGTTTGTTAGTATTACTACCCAGGAGTTTAAGTATTACTAGGAGTTTAATTTTTGTTAGTATTACTACCTAATTAGGAGTTTAAGTTTGTTAGTATTACGAATTTGTTTTCTTTAATATTGTGCAATAAGAGGCAAGCAATATTCATCTTAATTTAGTTCATAATAGTAGTAGTTTTAGCATATATCTGTTCTCTTTTCTCTACCAAGATAGGTTCTTCAAAGAAAGGAAAAAATACTAATTAGGGAAAAAAGGTGAACTTTACAGTCAGTTGTCATGGGCAATACTAAAATCCACTCCAAAGCTAACATCTTTATATCAACATATAGACCAACGTTTTGTGGAGATACAGGAAAAGTTTGATGGCCTAGTTCAGATGATGGAGAGGTTCGACTAGGAGAGGAGCAGGGTAGGATCAAGAGGGGCTGAGAGAAGTGGTAGGACAGCACCATCTAGGAGAGAAGAAAGATGTGAAGGGAGTTCAGGATCTCACACAGTGCCACATTATTCGAAGGTAGAATATCCTACATACGATGGATTCAAAGACCCATTGGGGTGGCTCCATAGATGCGAGCAATTCCTTTTAGCTCAAAAGATTCCAACAGATGAGAAGGTTAGATTGGTGGCTTTCCACCTTATTGGGCAGGCACAATTACGGTATTTTCAATTCAAGCAAGAGGAGCCAGTCCTACATTGGGAAATTTTTAAGAAGCATTTTAACTTGAGGTTTGGACCCCATTTGAGTAACAATCCAGTCGGGGAGCTAGCAAATCTGAAACAAACAGGGAGTGTGGAGGAGTATCAAAATAAATTTCAGATTTTTTTAGCAAGGACAATAGGCCTTCCTAAAGATCTTCAGGTTAATTTATTTATAGCTAGACTTATTGATGGACTAAGAATTGAAGTTGAAATGTAGAATCCTATCAATTTGGGGGCTGCCATAAACTTGGCAAGAGCATATCAGAGAAAGATGCAATTTACATAAGCTGTGGGAAGCAAGAAAACTACTACCTCATGGAACTCTTAGGAGCGACAGAGCTCCTTTGCTACACCAATAACCTCCCAAGGCAGCAAGGGCAGCAAACATCATCTGTAAGTTCAAGCAGCGTGATAACACCTCCTATGATAAGAAGGCTAACCTGGGTTGAGATGGCAGAAAGACGTGAGAATGGGTTATGCTACAATTGTGATGAACCTTATTTAGCATGGCATAATTGTAAGAAACTTTGTTGGAATGAGGTGGCAAACACAATAAAAGAGACCAAGGAGGAGGATAATGATCCAAAAATTTCTTTGCATACCATCATTGGCATATCCTAAGTTTGAGCTTGAGGGCAAGCTCGATGTCGAGGAGGGGAGTAATGATGTGGATACTTTTATTGGAAGAAGTTACCATTGTAATAGTTTAAAGTTTGTTAGTATTACTACCTAATTAGTATTTTAAGTTTATTAGTATTACTACCTAGTTAGGAGTTTAAGTTTGTTAGTATTACTGGGCGTTTAAGTTTGTTAGTATTACTACCTAATTAGGACTTTGTTAGTACTACTACCTAGTTAGGAGTTTAAGTATTACTAGGAGTTTAATTTTTGTTATTATTACTACCTAATTAAAAGTTTAAGTTTGTTAGTATTACTACCTAATTAGAGTCCTAATTTAGGTAGAAATTTGTTTTCCTTTTTGATTTCAAACATTGTCTTTCTTTTGCCTATATATAGGCAGGTATTATGCAATAAGAGGCAAGCAATATTCATCTTAATTTAGTTCATAATAGTAGCAGTTTTAGCATATCTCTGTTCTCTTTTCTCTACCAAGATAGGTTCTTCGAAGAAAGGAAGAAATACCAACAAAGGAAAAAAGGTGGACTTCACTGTTAATCGTCTAGTGACGAGATCATACACAGGGCCCTTACCAGAAACTACTAGGACAATAATGAAAGGAAGATCTATGATAAATCCAACTGCATAAGTACTTATCAGAATGTGTTTCAATAGCCAAAGGATATAATAAATTGAGAAACAAAAGAGACAATTTAGTTATGTGTCACGTGGTACCTCTATGTCCACTAACATTATAGTACATCTCCTTTCAGATGCTCATAACTCAAGGGATTCTTCTACTCTGTGTTTTATTTTTGCTGATTTTTTTAATGAGATGTCAATATCTTGTGCATACATTAGGGACAATGTATGATTTAGGTATGGGAAAGCAATCGTTTATATTATGAAGAACTTTGTGCTTTTTGCTTGGACTCATGATACTATGATTAATATATTGATTATTTCTCATGATAACCTCATAATCTTTTGGTTGTTTTTAATAAATAATCCTTAAGCTAGGGCACTTTTTTGTTTAAGAAATAATGCATGAGAGAGACAAGCATGATTAGTATTTTCTTTAAATTATTTTAAGTATTGAATTGGTTTTATTGAAGTGTATGAGACTTGATGTTGTTTTAACACCTATATAAGCTTTGAGCCTAAGAACATTCATCACATTTATGCTCATACCTATCTTTTTGTTGTGTGTTATCAATCATAGCTTATTTATGCTAGAACTTGCTTTTGAATACATGTTAAGACCACATGTTTTATGAATATGTGTATAAAGATGATAAGGGCACTTAGGATAACCATTTGCGTTTGCAAGTTAAGTAAAGCAAGTGTTCTTTCTCAGTGACACTATATTGGGCGGTTATTGACAAGTTATGCGGAAGTTTGACTTGAAATTGACAATGAGTATATATCATTATTCTATATGAGAGATGTTGATCCCAAAATATTAGAAGCAAATGAAGTATAAGAAAATCTTGTCATAAAAAAGGATGAAGACTATTTTAAGAATGAATTATACGACAATGATGATACTTTAGCTTAATATAATATCAATAAAGACTCGAATATTAATGTGATTAATGGTGATGACTATGATGATCTTGATTATAATGATTGAATGTATCTTGAAAGTGCTCTTTCTATTGTTTTATTATAATACTGGTCATATTTATCTTATTAAAGTGATTAATGAAGATGATTTTGAAGATCTTGATTATGATTATTTAATACATCTTGATTATAATGATTGAATATATCTTGATTATGATGATTGAATGTTGGTTTTTCTTTATTCTATTTCATATTTGTTATATTTACTTTTTTTATATGATGTCCACATTTTTTTTTATAGATATCTAACATTATGACACCTGGTAAAAACAAAGGGAAGAATGTGGCAACTATAAAAATTCCCGAATGTAGCAATGTGCAATTTCAACCAAATTATTTAGTTGATGCCAGAAATTGTATTCCTAGACAATAATAACATTATGCCTCACGTAGCAATTAAATTAGTAATGTAGGTTTGAAATTTCTTTATGCCTTTAAGCATATATATACTTTAATATATATCTTTACAGTTGAAACATTTTCTTATCATATCCTTTTGTTATCATAGAAAACAGAACATCTTTTAGTACAGTTCCACAATATAGCAACAACAACATTCTGCCTTTAAATCATACACAACAATATCATTATGCCTCAAAGAATAATAAAGCTTGTAACGCAAGTTTGTGATTTTTTATGCCTTCAAGTATACTTATACTTTAATATATATTTTCATAGTTTAAACATTTTCTAGTTATATCCATTTATTTTTAGTTTCCAATGCTAATACTATAAAAGAGGTAAAGTGAATACTAGAGATTGTGAATTGCAATGAATGAATGTTACAATGAATTGCAAGTTATCCATACATATTAACGCTCAACAAGGTCGTCCTATATACAAAGTCCAATATGAGAAATTGTTAAATGAGTTAGGAATTATTACAAGAACTGAACCACCTTGTCTAAAACATGTTAAGGACTTAAAGGAAGACATGTTGTTTGAAAATGCATTGGAAAAAGTTACAGTAATTATTCAAAATCTTTAACTTTATATAACTTCGTTTCAATAAATTTGAGAATAATTACCTTTTTGCTTATTATTCACATTCGAAATCGAATGCTGTAGATATTGAGAACTCAAATGTTTCAAACTGTTTTACTTCATTATTGAAACAAAGGACTAAGGATTATAGTTTCAAGTTATATAAATATTATAAGTCTTTGAATTCTGATTTGGAGGCATGAAGACATATAACCAATGTTTTAAAATCCAGATTGGACATCGAACTGATCAAAGAAAAGATTTCAATTTTTAACTAATATTAAACCATTATAAAGTTGGTATATAATAAATAAGAAGTAAAAATTATAAAAGTAAGTAAAAATAAAATATTTTATTGAAATAGAAAAACCAATGTTTTGTTTTGAATTTTAATTAACAAATACTAATATTTTAATATTATAAAAATTAAAATTTACATCGTCATCTTATTTTAGATTTTTTCTATTTATTTTCAAGTATAATCTGTTCTCTTTATAATATACGTAGAAATTGATATTTTTAAAAAGTAAAGACTAATTATGTGACCAACTATTTGACCAATTATTGGTGATTATATATCCTTTTATTAAAAAATTATTTATTATTATTTACTTTTTACCATTAATGTTTAACTTTGATATTATGAGTGGGGCCACTTAAGGCTATAGCCACAAGGTACTATAAGTGGAGCTATAAGGCACTGTGAATGTAGCCTCCACTCAATCTTTTGAGGCACCGCTCATGCACCCCAAATCCCCTGTCCAAATTACCCAGTACCAACCCTGTTCAAGTAGATCTTAGCCATTCACTTGTATGGGTCCCACACAAGTGGATGGTTAAGATCCACTTGGACAGGGTTGGTACTGGGTAATTTGGACAGGGGATCAGCACTCCCGCTCATGATATTTAATATTGTCTATTAACGCAATTTAAAGTAACCAGAATACCAAAAGCCTTAACTTCTTCTCTCATCTCTATCTTCTCCGTACTCTCTCTCTTTGTAACTACATAGTCCAGAATATTACCCTCAGTTGATATTTTGCTCACCTCTCCTTCTCGTTTCTGTTTGAATCTCCACCCTCTATTGTTACCGTCGGAGTTGTCTCACTTATGTGCGATGAAGCGGGTAAGAGCTTAGGGCTTGTAAAAATTTGTGGGTTATTGTGTTAGGTATATAGGTATAATGTATCTGAGCTTGGATGTAGGGTTTTTGAGTTTGATCCTTGTAATTAGGTTCTTTGTTATCTTTGTGCAATTACTCATTTGGGCAATGAAGACATCCAGTTCTTTACGGTTCAGAGGAAATCGACCAATTTTCATTTACACTGTCAAAAGTACAAATCGAACCAGAAACTAGTCTGGCATGATTTTTACATCATTGCATATAACAACAACAGCATCACCTCGTGAGAGTCCCACTAAAGTGTGGGTCTAAGGACGTCAAGTAATATACAACTTTACCTCTACCCGGTAGAGAGGATGTTTTCGATAGATCCATATGAAAAATAATTGAACAATAAAAATTTAAAATATATATAAAAGATAATGATAATAAGAATATAAATAAATATGTATAAATAAAAATATAACAATATGTAATGCAATACATATTGTAATAAATATAGAACATGATAAAGAGTAACAATAAAATATAAAATAACTAAATACATATACAAATAAGAAAGAAGATAAGTACAAGAATAAATGCGCAAAGACATATACTCGAACAAATGACCAAACAAAATTGGAATAGTTTATATGACTATTGGTTTGAGCTAAAATGACTTTTTTGCCTTCATTTATGTTTGCAATAATCTTCTTAAATGAATTAACGACTAAGCTATGTTTTTTATTTAGGAAAATTGTGAGAAGGCAAAGGTGAGTAGATCAAAAATAAAAACACCTTATAATCAAAAGTCTAAGTCATTTGTACTTATTTGAAATGAATAGGGTTAATTACAAAAAAATATCAAACTTTATTCAATTTTGCAATTATAGTTCTCACTTCAAAACATGGCAATTAAATGCTCAAACTTTCAAAAATTTCCAATTCTAGCTTAACATTAGTGTCTCTTTTAACCTTGCTGACGTGTCTTGCCATTTGTTTAAGAAACCTTGACTATTAATACACATCAGCCAAAATTAACATAAGTAATAAAGATTAATGAAACGATGTCATTTTAAGAAAAAATGACGCATTTTAATCCCTAAATTAGTTTACGTAGCCCCGATGCTGTCACCCTTCATTTTCAGTTTGTTCCCTTCGTTTTTAGTTTGTTCTTTCGATGCCCTCAGCTCTTTGTGGCTGATTGCGATGTGATACGAAAGCAAAATGAGCTTCCGGTTGATGTGAGCGCAAAACGAGCTTCTTGTGATATAAGAAGGGTTGAGGGTGTTGGGAGAATAAACTGAAAATGAATGGCTAAGTACATTAGGAGAACAAATTAAAAACAAAAGGTTAGGGCGTCAAGATAACAAACTGAAAACGAAGGGAACAAACTGAAAAAGAATGGTGAGGGCATCAGGATAATAAATTGAAAATGAAGGGAACAAACTGAAATAAAAGGGTAAGTTGGGGTTTCGTAAATGATTTGTGGATTAAACTGCATCACTTTTTCTAAAACGACTTCATTTTAGTTATATGATTAAATGACGTCGTTTCATTAATGTTCATTACTTTTGTTAATTTTGGCTGATGTGTATTAATAGATATGGTTTCTGGAACATGTGATAAGTCACGTCAACAAAGTTAACGAAGATACTAATGTCAGGCTAGAATTGAAAAAATTGAAAGTTTGAGCATTTAATTGTCACATTTTGAAGTTTAGGCTAAAATCATAAAATTGAGCAAAATTTGGGATTTCTTTTTGTAATTAACCCAATTGAATACGTAAGATCTATATTTGCAAGTTGTACTTTAATGAATAAGCATTAACTTATTTGTTGTGCCTTGACTTTTTATTTTATAAAATTGAGTGAGAAGGAACTAAATGGACAAGAATGTGATAAAATCATACTATATAAACTCATTTGCTATAAGGAAGGTAAAGGATGGGTGTCACAAGAAGTAGACAATGATTATGTAAGTATAAAAGTTTTCTTAATATTTTTTTATTTATTTACAAATGTAGTAATAACATGTTGATTCAAGAGATATTAGAGAAGTCAAAATTCAAGGTAATAAGCTCAATATGGATGAGATCTGTGATACAATACTTGGTACTTATTTAGGTTATGTTAAAGGTCTTGGCTATAGCTTTAAGCTAAATGTTTCAACCTCTACATCAAAGTCAATCATTGAACAACTTTGAAAGGAAAACTACAAGAGTAAGGTTGCATTAAAAGCCGAAGTAATCAAGGGAGAAGAAATTCAAGCTAAATTAGCAAAACTTGATATGTTCTTCAAAAGGTTACTTGGCCTATAATATGATGGAAATGAAGAGGAAAGTGAAGGGTATTAATTCTAAACCCTAGCCTTGTTATGTCACTTTATATAACTTTGATACTTTTTCTCAAATTACAAAATGGATGAAGATGCAACCGATGACTGATCATTTGTTTTAATTTGAACCAAATAATTATTGTATTAATTTTCTCATTATAATTGTAGTTTTCTTTAACCAACCTTGTTATTTGTTACAAGTTTATAGACTTAAACAACACTTTTGGTTAATTTTTGACAATATGTCCTAATATATTCCAATTTGTGAAGTTTTTTTTCTCCATATTGTTTTGTTTATAAATCATAAGGAATGCTCAAACTATTATTAATATTATGTGTAAGAACAAAGGACCAACTATTAATGTTATATTACTTTGTTCGTACAATTTGATGATACTTATATAATTTTACTTATATAAAGAATGCTCACCATTTTAAATTAATAATGTTTCGTTGCGATTTAATTTTATAATAATATCAAGATAATTTATAGCAAAATAATATATTGATGCAATATATACAAAAAGACACAAATTGCTCAATATTATGTTTTATGTAAAAAAATTTAAAAAATATTTGGCGATATTTAAGTGACAAGATAATACCACTTAAGTTTAAAGGTAAATTCTGTCATTTAGCGATTAGGCCAATCATGCTATATAGGGCGAAGTGTTGGCTTATTAAATAAATGCATAGTCGTAAGCTAATAGTGGTGGAGATAAGAATGCTCTGATGAATGTGTAACTTTACTAGAAGAGATCAGGTCGAGAATGTATTGGTACGAGGCAAATTAAAGACAGACACTATTAATGATAAATTAAGAGGGATGAGACTTAGGTAGTTCGAATATGTTAAAAGGAGACACCATGACGCTCAAGAGAGAAGATGTGAGAAAATAATACTTATAGACTATACGAGAAAAAAAGGAAGGACTAAGAAGAATTGGGATGAAGTGATCAAGAACGATATGACTTTGCTGGAACTTACTAAGACATGACCTGCAATAGAAAACTTTGACGTACTAGGGTAAGGATAAAAAATCTCATATAAAGAGGTCTTTATCGTTCTTTTAAGTCCTCTAAATATTTTCCTTTGAGTCTTTCATTTTATAAATAACCTTAACATTTTGATTACGTAGCACTTCTCTCCTACTTTCTTGTAATGGTTTGTGTGATTTATTCTTTGTACTTGTCTCCTTTTTCCTATTTTGTGTATTTATTTGCTTATTTTTATTTTATATTGTTAATCTTTGCCACGTTTTTATATGTATTGCAGTGCATATTTTATATGTTTAGCTATACGTATTTATTTAAATTTTGTATTATTATTATTATTTTGCATTACATGTGGGTCTATTGAAAATAACCCCGTAGGGTAAGGCTGCGTACTATTGAATCTCTCTAGACCTGCATTTCAGCGAGACTCTCACGGGATATTTTTGTTGTTGTGCTCTTAGTTAAAAGTCTTTACTTAAAATTACAAAAACATAGTCAAAGATTTTAGTTACGAAACTAGGAAATTGTAACAAATAACACATAACTACGAACGCATAAAACATGGAAAAAAATATTGGCTATATTTTTTGGTTACTTATCTTGTGGAACTAAATTTTTTCTCATCAACATTGAATTATACTTGATATTGGCTACGTATTTATAGTGTTTTAGGTTCAAAAAATTTTGTCGCTAAATAATGTTTGTCTATGATTATAGAAAATATCACCTATAATTTTCTGCTACAAGGAATTGGTAACATTTCATACAACAAAATGAAAAGATCACAAATAATTATGTGTGACATTTTTTTGACAAATTAGCTATGTTTTTTTGTTGCCTATAGTCGTGTTTGTTGTAGTGGCCATTGTCTCTTTTAGGATCCTATAATGAAGAAGATTATTGGTAAAGGATTAGAATCATGAGGTCTTTATATTTTGGATATCCAGGAGCCACAACCTATTACTTATTCATGTGTCTTAACCCCTTTTAAAGTGAATTACCAGTTAGGACATCCTTGCTTATCTCTATTGAAGAAATTATTTCCTCAATTTTCTAATATATCTTGCTTACATTATAAGTATTGTTAGTTTACTAAACATCATTGTCTGTCTTTGATCCCTTATATTAATAAATTCTAGTTTTCTATTTGAGTTAGTTCATTACAATATTTAAGGTCTTCGTCCTATTACGTCTAAAATTAGATCATAGTATTTTATTACTTTTGTTAATGATTTGTCATGTGACTTGAATTTATCTTATGAAGATTCATTCTAACTTATTTTCTCATTTGACTAATTTTTATTGTTGAAATAAAAGCACAGTTTAATGTATTTGTCTATACAAAGTGATAATATAAAAGAAAATTTTGTACATCATTTCAATCTTGCATAGTAGAAATTGACATTCTCCACCAATCCTTATTTTTTAATGCACTATCTCAAAGTGAAGTGGCTGAAAGAAAAAATCAACATCTCTTTGAAACCGTTAAAGCACTCTTATTCCAAATGCATATTCCAAAATATTTTTGGGCTCATGTGGTTTTTACAACCTATTTTTTGATTAGTCATATACTTTTATATTTTTTCATGTGAGATCCCTTTTAGTTTTCTTTTTCCCACTAAACCTTTATTTCTATTACACATTGAAAATTTGGTATTACTTTTTCTTTAAGATGTTCATCCTTATGTAACTAACTTAATTCCAAAATCTTTAAACTGTATTTTCTTAGGCTACTCTCATATGTAAAAGGGGTATTGATTCTACTATCCTCGTATTAACAAGTATCTTGTGTCCATTGATGTTACCTTTTTGTAATATATTTCTTTCTTACTTACTTTTTTGGTTAGTAAGAAGAAGGTTGATGATATGTTAGTTTTTACGATTACATTTCAGACTGCTACTATTCTTTTTAGACTTAATACCTCTATATAATTGCCACCACCAACTATTCATCTGGTCTACTTCAGATGACAAGATCATCTTAAAGTTCAGTATTTGTCTCTTCTTCGTTATCAAATTTGACCATAAATAACCTCTAACTTCTAATTGCTCCTCACAAAGGTAAGCATTAGTGCACTTATCATATTTCATATATTTTGTTTCTTATAATTAATTGTCTTCCTCCTACTGTTCTTTTATTACTTCCCTTAATTTGTCTTTTCGAAAAAACTATTTGTGAAGCCTTATCCTATTATGTTGGCATGAAACTATTATCAAGGAGAGATGAATGCATTAGTTGCTAATGTTACATAGGATTTAGTGAACTTGCTTAGTGAACTTGCTTAAGACAAGTTTAGCCTTAAGTAATGTCCAAATTAAAGTATGCTTGTGGGGAAATATTATGCTAAAACTTATGATTTAGATTACTCTCATGTTTCTCTCCTGTCGCTAAATTAACATCCATTCGTCTATTTGTTTCTATGGCAACTACTCATAATTGATCTTTACATCAATTTGATGTAAAAATGCTTTCTTAAATGATGACTTTCAAGAGGAAGCCTATATAGAGCAACCATTTGAATTAATTGATCATAAGGAGCATGAGAAAATGTGTTATCTTTAAAATTCCTTATATGGTTTAAAACAAAGTCCTCGTGCTTGATTTGAAAATTTTAGCCAAGAATGAAAACATTTGGAATGAGTAAGAGTAAATCTAATTACTTGGTTTTCTATACAAATTATACATTATGCATCATGCAGCATTCTCCTTGTTATAATTATTGGAAGTGGTACGATGAGAATTTCATCTTTAAGGTCTTTTATTCGCAGTTAGTTTTACACCAAAGATTTAGAGGCTTTGAAGTACCTTTTAGCAGCAGAGGTGACAAGAAGTATGAAATGCATTTTCTTCTTCAGAGAAAATGTTTATTTGACTAATTAACTAAGACCAAAGTTTGGGGGCTAAGCTATGCTTCCTAATTTACAACTCACCAAAGATGGAGATTTATTTGAAGATCTTGAGAAATATTAAAGATTGGTTGGAAAATTAAACTATCTTATAGTAACTCATCCAAATATTGCATATTCAGTCAATATGGTAAATCAATTTAGCTCTTCACAAACTATTCATCATTGGTCTATTATAAAGTAGATTTCATGTTACTTAAATACAGCTCTTGGGTGAAGGATGCTGTGTGAAAATTATGGACATACTCATTTTGAGTGTTTCCTAAATGCAAATTGCCAAGTTCTAAGAGTGGCTGAAATTACTTTATTATTAGCTAGAAGAAATTTGGTTTCATAGAAATTAGCAAAATGTCATGTCTAGGTAAAATTAAAAAAAAAAAAGTCATGTCCACGTCCAGTGTAGAATTTGAATATAAAGTTATGGTATGACCAGATAATGTAGAAATGTCATCTATTAAATAAAATTAGTCTTAAAACTACAACACTAACGAAATTGTAGTGTGATAGCCAAGCCGCTGTACATATCATTTATAATCGTGTGTTTTGTGAAAGAATTAAACACATTTAGATTGACTATCATTTGTTTTTGTAAAAAATTACAACAAAACTTGTCTTTACAGGAAATGTAAAAATTAAAAAAACATCTTGAAGATATTTTCGTAAGGGTCAACAAAATTTGAATTAATTATATTTGTAATAAGCTAGAAATGATTAAAATTTATGCTCGAGATCGAGGAGGATCGCTACAGATTGAGTGTATATAAACTTTATTTGCCAGTGGTTAACTAGTATTAAAATATAGCCACAAGAAATACTTTTTATCTGAATTTACAATCTTGAAAAAATGTGATAAACATTGAAAAACGCGGCATCTTCAGTAACACTCGTTGATATTGTGCACCCCAAAGCAGACACTCGATAGGTTATGGGCTCGTGGCACCCACCAACATTGACGATTGACATTTTGACACTACACTGGCCGTCTCGTCGGTTAGATGTTCAAACTACTGTTAAAAAAGTGAACCGGGTTGTGATCAAGCTACTGTAACGATTATTGAATCAGTGTTATGAGCTATATTCTGAGCATATCCGTATCCGTATGGCATGTCTAGGTTTTTCTCACTGCTATTACATTCTACAACTGTACTAAGTTTCTATCTCCCTCTGTGAGTCGTGATTATAGACTTAACACAGGCTGCTATTACATTCTTCCTTAGTTCCAAAGTCGTTTGCTTTTTCCACGTAATCAAGCAAGTTCAGTGTGACATCGCTCAAGGAAATGAAGCATTTTGTGCTAGTACATGGTGCGAGTCACGGAGCATGGTGTTGGTACAAGGTGTTGACCCTCCTGAAATCGAGGGGTCATAATGTCACAGCTCTCGACATGGCTGCTTCCGGGGTGAATCCAAAGCAGGCTCACGAGGTTGGTTCATTTTCAGATTACTTCGAGCCTTTGATGGGATTTATGGAGTCTTTGACGGCGGATGAAAGGGTTATACTAGTGGGTCACAGTGTGGCAGGTGTAGGTATTTGTGTTGCTATGGAAAGTTTCCCTGAGAAAATTTCTGTTGCCGTGTTTCTCACAGCTGCCATGCCAGGTCCAGATTTTTCTTGCAAAGCTATGGATGGAATGGTAATTTTACTCTTTCTTTTTATGGTATATATGCTTGGAGGATCTTGATTCAATCATCTGCAAACAATAAAGTTTATCAATTGTGTGTCTAATTAAACAAAGAAAATGATAGTGATTTGGATTCAGCAGCTCCATTTTCTCAGGAACTTTTAGATATTATTTAATTTTTTAATTAGACAATTTTATTTGTGATGAAGCAGTTCCAGATGTAGTCCCTAGTTCTTTCTATTTTGATTTGTTTTAATTTTTTGTAATTTAATGTACTTCAAAATTCTCAACTTTAACTTTGACTAGTAAGCAAAAGAAAGATTATGATAGCTCTTTAGCTTTTCCAACATTAGGTAAAAGATATCCATCCAGTTCGGTAATGTTGAAGAAAGAGGCAACTATGGATAAAAATTCTCGAGTCTAGTTGACAACTGATATTTTAGATTATACAAAAGTGACTAGATAACAGTCACGCAGCAGTCCTATTTTGAAAAGTATTCAGGATGAATGGCGTGGTCCTGTCATACGTCTCCACGTCTGGAGTCTAAATCTACTGTCCAATATTATGGTATCTTATTGTATCCAATAAATCTTAGCTATTTAATTATGTGAGGTCCGCATAGGGCCTACGTAGGTCCCGTAAAATAAATGGCTGAGATTTTATGAGACAGAATAAGACAGAGTAAAACTAGACAGAGGATCTGATTTCTTATATCTGATAGTAAATTAGTAATTGACTGCTGATAACTATTTTTTTACAGCGTGCTAAAAGATCGTTTTCCCACGCTGACGTAAAATATGGGTATGACAGTGGACCTGACAACCCTCCAACTTCTGTAGCGCTTAGCACCAACTTCTTGAAATCCAATTACTACAAACTTTCTCCACCTGAGGTAAGATCAGACTTCATTTCAAGTCTTTGATCTCTTATTATTTCAATTTTAAACTTTGGGTTGATTCTCATATCCATTTCTGATTTATAATTGATGGAGGTGTCTGAAAATACTGACTTATGATTTGTATTAATAAAATTTGATCAATCAAGTTATAACTTATTACATTGGCGCTGTGACTAATCATGATTAATGTTTCAGGATTTTATACTGGCAACAATGTTGTTAAGACCTTTCCCTGTATTCACTAACCAAGGAAAGCAAGGCGAAACAACGTTCACAAAAGAGAGATACGGTTCAGTTCGTCGAGTCTACCTCAAATGTGAAGAAGATGATAATTATGTACAGGGGA
>JAOSBL010000210.1:23300748-23313486 GCA_027568915.1 Erythroxylum roraimae
CTAACATTACAGCGACCATGAAATTTTACATTAGCAAGTATAAATTTGGTCGCTAATAATTCTACCTTTAGTGACCAGTTTTAAATGGTTGTTAATAATGCATTTTTAACGACCAACGTAATAACTCGTTACTAAGCACTTTTAGTAACAACCCTACAGTGACCACCTGTGACCGACCAGATTTTGGTCACTATAACTTTTAACGACCATTTTTTTGCTTTTAACAACCATTAATAGTAGTTGGTGAAACTAATTTTTCTTGTAGTAGATATTTAATTTTGTTCATACATTTGTAAATATATAAATAAGATTTATTAATTTTTATAAACAACAATCGTATAATTTAAAATTATAAAACATATATTATAATATTAAAAATACTATAATTAGATTTTTCATTAAATTTTTATCAAATAATTTAAAAATATAAAATTATTATGTAATTAAAGGTTTAAGACATTCCAATTATTTAATATTAATTTATTAAAATAATCTGATAGAAATTAATCATAATATTTTAATAATATATTTTAGATTTTTATAATAAATAAAGTGAAATTAATTTTTTATTTTTATCCTTTATAAATAACTACTGTACTAATAATTAAGTTATGGCAGTCTTCCGTCTTCCGTCTTCCGTCTTCCGTCTTCCGTCCTCCGTTTTTCAACTTTTTATAATATGAATGAATTTATAAATTGAGTTGATAGAAACAAAAGTCACTAATGAAAAGCAATACTATTAACTTTAAGTTAGTCCATAAAAAATTAATGTATTAAGCTTACGTACACAAAATCCTAGTTAAGGGTAACGCTGTGATGTTACCGAATTTCTTCAGAGGGGTTTTTATTGAGTTTTTTTTTCCCGCAACATCCTAGGCAAGTCCTCTACAATTTATTGGGTTCTGTTTTTAATTTTAAGCTTACAATTAAAAAAAATCCTAATGAGCACATTCAAATATTACATAACTTAAATATGCATTTCTCTTCTAAAATGTATTTTCTTTATTAACACTTTTATTAAAATCAATTTTAAGTTAATTTTTAATTTTAATTTTTAATTTTTAATTATTTTTGAAATAATTAGAAACAGTAATCTTAATTAAGATTTCATTAATCAAAACTTATTTGATATCTTATATAAACTTTTATTACTACCAGCATGGTAATTAAATTGATTTATGAACTCAATTAAAGTTTTAATATGTCCTTATATGAACTAGAGGACTAATTTGACTACTACTACATTAGGTCATCTTTAGATAAATGAAACGTAAATTTTAGAAATTCTGATATAATTAATAGTTTTATTTATTAAGAATCATTTAGAATTATTTTATAATTTTATAAAATTTAATTAAATACTTTAAGTTTAATCTTAAATTTTTAAATTTTAAAAATAATTTTTACAAAAAGAACATATGTAATAATAAAATTTAAGGTTAAACTTAACTTTAAAGATTAAAATGTAACTTTTGCTTAAAATAAAGAAAAGTACGGGAAGAGAAAAATCCAATTTTTACTCCATCGTTGGTAATAGTATAAACTTAGTTGGACCAAGTCCACTAGAGAAAATCCCACCTGCAATCAGTGGCTCTGTTTGGCAATAAGTGAATTGTATTACTTGTTAGTTGATTCTATCAACGGTTAGCTAACAGCGGATTAATATAACTGATTTGACCAGTGGATAATATCAATTGTTTATTTAAAGATATTTGATAAAATTAACCGTTTAATATTAACTGATTATATATTAAATAACTTACAAGGGCATGACCTTAAAAAGTCAACACCATCATTTCAAAGTTAAAGGAAGGCGCATATAATGAGATGATAACTCTTTGTATATTTTGACTCAAATTTGATATTAATTCAACTTCAAAATTTAAAATAAAATATATTAAATTTAAGTAATAAACTTATTATCTCTGTCTCTATCTCTATCTCTTTGAGTAATTTATAATAACTTTTCGATATAATAGTCTTTTAGTTCTTTAAATAAACAGCTGATATTATCCGCTTGTCAAATTAACTAATATAATCCGCTGTTAAGAATTAGCTAACAGCTCATTGTAACGCCCTAACATATACCCTGGAAGTATTATAGCATGTCTAGGGTGTATTAATAAGTGAACATAATGAATTAAGTACACATAAGTATAGTAAGATATATAATGGTACTTAATGTAAACAACAAGGGTAAATGAATAATTTGTTCACTTCGGCGTGGACAGACATACTTAGATGTGAAATATATATGGAAATTTTTGATATGTTTGCTTGGATTTATGAATGTGATGTGAGGAGAATTGATAAAAAAAAGTATTTCATAAGTAAATAGGATGTTTTTGGTTAAATTTGATCTATTTTTGTGTTGCTCTTGCATGATAAGACCGAAGTTAGTTGATTTGGGATGTGTACCTCGCTGAACGGATAGGTTTCACTGAATAGATTTTTGTAATTTGGCCATACCTTGGCCTGTATACCTCCAAATTGTATAATTTCAATTTGAGACTAAACTAGAGACATAGGTCTAAAACTTTCATGAAGGAATTGAAATTTGATTTTGCCTCTAAAAGTTTTGAATTCTGGTTTGAACTTGAGTTCTGGATGATGTCCTTATTTTTGAACTGCCTATAGTTTTGGGGGTACAACTCCAGATATAATTAACCAAATTGCATGAAATATGTCAATAGAAACTTAAGAAATAGAGGAATGAGATAAATTGATAAGATTATAGGCCAATGTGGGAATTAAAGAAAGAATAAGGATCAACATGCAATTTTCCTAAAGTCAATTCATGGACCAATAAGATTAAAGCATGTGTATCCAATAGAATTGTAACATATGATCTAATATAATTTTAACATATGATCCAATAGAATTATAACATTTGGTCCAATGGGATTGCAACACTTAGTCCAATAGGATTGTGACATATGGTCTAATGGGATTGAAACATATGTCTAAGACTAGAAAATTCATGAACAAGCATATAGAGAGGGGAGATGGACAACACTTTCATGAATTAACTTCATATTTTTCTCCTTTCCATTTCATCTTCTTCATTCCATCATTTTTCACTTGATGATTCAAGCAAAGCTAAAGAGAAAGGGAAGGAAAAGCATTAGAAGAACTACTTTGCCAATTTTAAAGTTTGGGACTTCACTTAGTTAATTTCTGTATCTATGTATTTAAATATGTAAAAAGATTCATTTAGATGTAGAATGGTTGCTGGGATGATGCTTTGGTGTTATTTTGATGTTATTTTGCAAAAAATTGGTTGAATATGACAAGATATTATCGTGTAGTGGAATTATGTCCAAGATTTGTTGAACCAATCACATTGTTTGATTCAAAACTCAGCCTATAGACTTCCAAATTGTGTGATTTCAGTTGCATATGAAACCTAAGATATAGAGCTAAACGTCTCTAGAAGGAACTCTGACCTAATTTTGGCTTTGTGACCTTGGATATTGAGATCGAAAATGGTGACCTGATGTTACCCCTGTTTTGGAGCAGCTTGTGATATTTGGTCTATATTTCATGAGTTAGGAGTCCAAATGACCTAATTGTTAGTGCTATAGAAATGAGAGACACAGAGGGACATATGTATAGAAGACCTAGAAACCCAATTTTGACGTTTTGTATATGAATATTAAGGAACAATTAGTGGTATGAATAGAGAAAGTGTCTGTCACGACCGTGACATTGTTTTTGTTTCCGATTTCTACCGCATCTTATTTGAAATTTTATGAATGTGTATGAAAATTTTCAAACACCTAGAAATAAATAAAATAGGACTTACCATATATAAATTGGGTGACTGAACATTGGAATATAATATTGAACATAATGCATACTAAAGAAAATTTACATGTACATAAATGATTTGTATGCATATTCATTACTTATAGGTGTATAGTATGATTATACAAGTGTGATTTTAATACCCTTCTAATGGTGGTAAGTCATGAATTGCAAGTATGAACGCAAATATAGATTTTATGACTTGAAATATATATCATATGATTCGTTAATATATGAATTGTGAAATTTGTAAATGGTTAAAGGAAATATTATAATGTCTACTCTATTGTCTTGGCTGTGAATAGATAAGCATGCCTATAAGGTTACAGTACAGCTGCTATAGTTTGACACCACTGATGTCCACAGATCAATACCTTCAGGTATCCACAATTCGATACCTTCGGGTATCCACAGTTTGATATGTTTGGATATCTACAACACCCGTTATCCATACCCACAAAAAATATGCAGGCTTAACACAGAAAAGAAACTTAATAGTCATAAATAAGAAATACAGCATGACAATATGAATAATTGGTATTGATGAGCATTTGTATTGGTTGTAATGATGAATTGTAATGATGTGCAATTATATTGATAATTTGTATCAATGAGCGTTGAATATCAATATTTGGTTTATAATTGTGCATTTTTGGTATATGGATAATATGTTGAAGCGTATTTGCATTATGTACTTTGCTTAAGTATGTCAACATTGTTTATATGAGCATTAAATATCAATGTTTGGCTCATGAATGTGAATTTATGATATATGAGTTATGATATTTCTGAATGTATGTACTTGGCGGATGATGGATGTGAGTAGTCATCCAAACTAAGTGTTTTTCCCACTAAGCTTTCAAGCTTAGCACGAGTGTTAATCCGTGTAGGTCTAAGTCATAGGAATGAGGTATAGGGAACATATGTAGGGACCAAGGCCAACAGATAGAAGAAAAAGTACTTTTGAAATGTGTTTTTAGTTACAGATGATTGCACATGTAATGAAGAAAGGAAATTGTATGTTTTCTTTTGGATTACCATGTAAACGTAAAGATGTATTACTAGTGTTAAATGATAATGTTAAGCATTGAGGAGTTTTGTAATATATATATGTATAGCATTAAATAGAATTGTGTACCTTGAATGTGTATACAAGAATTTGGTTGCTATGCGTGTGGATAGTTGTAGGTTTCGTATAAGGGGTTTTACACTAATAGCAATCAGCAGATTGCATTAGCTATTAATTGATTCTATTAGCGGTTAAATGACAACGGATTATATCAACTGATGTTTTTTCAACTGATTTGATTAACAAAAAACATCAGTTGTTTATTTAAAGATATTTGGTAAAATTAGTTGTTTAGTATTAACTAAAATGATTTATAAGAATATGACTTTAAAAAAGAATTTAGGATATGAGTATTATATTTTAGTTTTTTTTAATATTCTCATAAGAATTTATATTTTAGATATTTAATTTAACAAAAATTAAGTTTATAATTCTAATAAAAACATAATAATAATAATAATAAATAAATAAACAATAATATTATTATTATTGCCACCAGTGCTACTTTCTTTCTCCATATTAATCAAGTTGAATTTCATTTTTTAAGTATATTAACTTATTTATCACTAACATATGTCCTCTCACTTAGCGAAAGTTTAGGGTATTAATGTTTGGTAAAGGGAAAACAATAATAAAAGATGACAGCCGTTGGAGCAAAACACACCTCATAGGAGCATTTCAAAAACATAGTTGAACAGTCATTTACCAAACAAGACCTTAGCCAATTTAAAATTTTTATTTTTGTTTTTGTTATGAAACGTGAACTCAAAAGTGAGTAATTGCATTAGAGAAGAATTCAAAAGTTTAATGGCTGGTTTCTGCTACGCAATAAAGAAAATTCGTAACATTAATCAACAAAAAGTGTTTCGTTAAATGTATTCATATAGCGTTATTCTTCGATTCCAAATTTTTCACCTTTTGAAATAAACCAGGGAACATCTTTTACTTGACTTGTAATAATGTTTGTGGAGCCTGTGATGGCACTCCATGCTTTCAAAGCATTTAATTTGGTCTGGATAGAGAACCCTATGCACTCTTCTCATCCTGTTCTAAGATTCCTATAGCTATATGATTTGGAGTTGATCAGAACTGTTCCCTCTGGAAGGAAAGACAGAGGAGATCCTGTTGTCTTCCATAGCTTATCTGTTGGTGTCCTCTTAGGTTAGATTGTGACGTCATGATTAAAGTTCTTTATGGGAAGAGCTTCAGGAAAGGGAGGAAAAGTGAGAGGAGAACATTATCAAAATCTGGTGTTATTATAGTATCTACTCTTGCAGTCATCCAATTTTTGCTGGTTATGTAATTATAGGAAGATGAAGTTGGAATTGGAGACGAAGCTTTACCTTGTAGGTTCGTTCGTGTTTATCCTTTCCTTTTTCGTAAAAAACTAAAAATACTTTAAATAGGTAGTTGCTCTGATAGTTATCTAAAAGTAAATAAATATAAGGCGGCATCAATTTTGAAAGACTACGACGATATAATAGTATTTGAAAGTGCTAGTTCGTTAATCTATCCAGTACACATTTAATAACTATTGATTCCAACATTATCAAAGGAAAAAAAGAGAGAGAGAGAGAGACAGAGATGATATACAAAAAGAAATCATGTCATTACATAATTTTATAATGCAGTAACCTTAAAAAAATTGACCATATTGGAGCAAGTCGATTAATTGTTATTGATATGAAGAATTAATTACTAGTAATTAGATTCTGCAATTTCAAGAAGACATTGGCAAAGCTCTCCAGGTTTTGAGAGCATGACCATATGGCCAGCTTCAATATGCTTGACTTCTTTAGTTGGGCTGTTCTCGATCATCCATAGCTGAAGGTCCTCTTTGATAAGTCCATCTTCTTTGCACACTACATAGATCCTATCAACCGATCCGAACTTGGCCTTAGTGAGCAGAGATTCCTGAGCCAAGTCTTTCAAGAAAAACTTGAAAGGTCTGAGCAAGGTTTTCGCGAGTTCTTTATCCTGAACGATTTGTAGAACAAATTATATGAATTGGAATCACAGAAATAGTCCTGAATGTGCATGCTTTGGTGAAAATATACTTGCCTCTGGTTGGCAGCCCTGATAAGCAACTTTTTCCAAGTAATCGGACCCAAAAGAAGCTGATATTGGTAAGTTCCCTTGACGTTCATCAACTTGAATCTGACAATCCAGTAGAGATTCCATTGGTGTTCTCTTGAAGAACTGAGTCAGTGAACAAATAAGAATTAGCATGGGATTCGAATTAAATTAGGCGTTTATGGATGTATATAAATGGAGGAGAGTTCTGGACCTCTTGCTGTGTAGTCGCCGGAGGTTCAACCGAACTTGGCATGTTGGCCGTGAGAAACACTGCTGTCCGTATCTTCTCAGGAAATTTCTCCATGGCTAGAGAAATAACGTAACCAGCATAGCTGTGACCAACTAAAATAACAGGGTCATCAGGCGGAAGAGAGTTCATGAGTTCTATTAAAGGATGGGCATAATCAGAAAGGGATTCGACTTCATCAAGCTGTTTAGGATTGATCCCAGAAGCGCAAAGATCTAAGGAGTCGACGCGGTGGCCGGAAAGTTTGAGAAGCGGCGCAAGTCTGTACCAACACCAAGCGCCATGGCCAGCTCCATGAACCAAAATAAAGTGCTCTCCACTAGCCATCAGCTCTTATCGTTTTGCTGCCGATGATGAGTTCTTGTTCGCATCCTACCCCAGACAATAAAAATGAGGGGAAAAAGTCAAGACAGATAAGGCATACCTTCTGACATATAGCATTAATTTTAGATTTTGTATCATAACAAATGACATAATTTTGGAATTAAAAAAAATCTCCAAATCTAAATATTTGGGGTTTGAGATATTGAGAATCTCAGGCCATTAATGTGCGTGGGATATTATATCTAACCTTATTCTATCTAGTTCTACTCTAACTCAAAAATATCGTTGTTAATTCACAACTAATTGAGGCAGAATTGGGGCTAAAAATTCACAGCTATGTTTATTGTATAAAGTTAACTCTATCGCTTCAAGCCAAGCCACTTGAAAAAGTTGTGTTGTAGTTCTTGTACTCTAGCGAAGGTCTGTTTTCTCTCTCAATTTCCGCTCTCTATCTTCTCTTCCTCGCAGCCCCTCCTTTCCTCTTCGTTTTCGTCTTCATTCTCATTTGCCTAGTCTAAAGTTTCGGCTGAAAAGGTTCAAACTTTGACATTTCCACAAATAGCTCAGCCATTTCGGCACAAAACCTGAACCTTTTTCAGACAGGACATAACTTAGTGAAGTAGCTAAGGTAGGTACCAATTTTAGAACTAAATTACGACCCTTACCATCTGTTCAATGTCCAATTATTCCTCGAAGACATTCATTTTCAAAATAACCTTTCACTTCTAATCAACCTTTACTCATCAGATCTTAATCCACACATTACATAAAACCCCTTTGATTTAGTGAACCTGTCCAAAAAGACAAAGAAAAAGAAGGAATTAGCATAGCTGATCCCATTAGTCATGCTCATCATCAAAACTTAGATACTATTCAAAATTAACTGAGTTAGTTAACCAATTATATACAACATACATTATGAGTGTTTCACAACAAATGATAGTTTTAATAAATCAACAAAATCAATTATAAGAACGAATTAAGGAATTATTATCAATAATAAAAGTTGATATTCAAAATAGAGAAAATCAAAATAAAAACCTAGAACGAAAATTAGATCATCTAGAACAAGAAATAACTAAAAAGCAATTAGTTCTCCAAATCGATCCAAAGACACTAGAAACCTTGACTAACCAAAACCAAGCAAAAAGTCCAGAAAACCAAGGATCCAAAGTCGTCTTCATCTTCATTCTCATTTGCCTAGCCTTAAGTTTCGGCTGAAAAGGTTCAAACTTTAACACTTCCACAAATAACTCAGCCATTTCGGCACAAAACCTAAACCTTTTTCAGACGGGACATAACAGAATTTTTACGTAAACAATTGAGCCCTCTAATCAGATGTTCTTCATCTTCTTTACTAACTTCACAATTTGTAAAACCTGTTTCGTATGAATTGAATAAGCAATATCTTGCCAATCTTGAGAAGCTACTTCCGAAATAATCTCTCTTTTATATTTATCAATTCTTTCGTTTTTGGGGTTTTTTTGCTATTGTTGAGTTCAGTTCATAGAATACATATAGAAGAATATTGCTTTGTATTTTATATTTATTGAAACGCTGGAAAGCTAACGTTCTACATTGTATTCTTTTATTAAGGAGTATTCATCTTTTATGCATACAAATCAACCCAAATATTTTCCCCTTTTTTGTGAGTTTTTTTAACAATTTTATTAAAAAAAAAGTCATAATGATGAGTCGTTTGTGAATTTGAGAGGTATCGAATTTAGTATCAAACAAAATGATGGAAGGTAGATCTACCCCATACCGTCAATTAGAATATGAAATTAAGAAGGAGCAACATAAGAATGATGAAATTAGCATTGACAATGAGAGTAGTAATATCGAGTCAACTGATTTGATGCATCCGAATTTTGAGAAGAATTTAAACAAAGACCACTCATTTGTCCAAGAGAATTAATATCGAAAATTGACATGGAGTTTGAGACGAAAGAACAAGCTTCTCAATATTATTTAATGCATGCCAAGCATGTCGACTTTGGAATAAGAAGGATCAAAAGTCACAAAGATAAATCTGCTAAGTTGATTAACAGGCTTTTATATTGTAGTGCTAAAGGTAAAAGGATGTCTGATAAAAGAGATGTGTATGTAAGAGCTCCAAGTGTAGAAACAAGATTTGGTTGTGAGGCAAAAATGAAAGTTAATAGTATGAAAAATGGAAAGTTTCAAGTGATTCAATTTGTTGAGGATCACAATCACTATCTTTCAAGTCTTAATAAAACACATTTACATAGAAGTCACAGAAAGATACCCTCTGCTGCAGCAATGCAAATTCAAATGGCTAATGATGTGGGAATTCCACCAAAAGCATCCTATGATCTTATGGTGAGACAAACGGGTGGGAGAAATAATCTTGGCTTTATTTTGAAAGATTATAAGAATTATTTAAGATTCAAAAGGACAAGAGATATGAAAAAGAGGGATACAGGTGGTGTGTTAGAATATTTGCATAAAATGCAATTTGAAAATCCTAATTTCTTTTATGCAATTCAAGTGGATGAAGATGATTTGATAACTAATATATTTTGATCAGACGCAAAGATAAGGAATGATTACTTAGATTTTGGTGATGTTGTTTGCTTTGATATTACTTACAAGAAAAATGGTAAGGGTCGTCCACTTGTTTTGTTTGTAGGTGTAAACCATCACAAGCAAACTGCAATTTTTGGTGTTGCACTACTGTACAATGAGACTGCTCTTACATTTGGGTGGTTGTTCGACACATTTGCTACAACCATGTCTGAGAAAAAAGCCTACAACTATTCTTACTGATTAGGATGTGGCAATGGAAAAGGCATTAGCTTCAAGATGGCCTGAAACTTATCATCGACTTTGTATCTGGCACATTTATCAAAACACCACAATCCATTTGAGCTATGTTTTTTCTAAGTTTAAAATTTTTTTTCGGGATTTTAGCTCATGGATATATGACTTTAAAGAAGAAGAAGAAGATTTGCATGGAATGAGATGCTGCAAAAATATGAACTTCAAGATAATGATTGGTTGCAACGTATGTTTCATATAAAAGAAATATGGTTTTTGGTTTACGAACACCAAATATGTTGTGCAGACATGACCACCACGCAAAAAAGTGAGAGCATGAATAGCATTGTAAAAATATATGTGAGTTATCAGCATAACTTTTTACAATTGTTTAATCACTTTTAGAGGCTTATTGATGATCGTCAATTTGATGAGTTGAAAGTTGATTTTAGAACTAATGTAAGCACTCCAACATTGTCAGCACCTGTTCAAATTTTAAAGCATACAACTAGTGTCTATAAACCTGAAGTATTTAAATGTTTTTAAGATCAATGGAATAATTCTCATGATTCTAGTTTTCATCTTTGTGGTGAAGATGGTACAATTACAAAATATGAGATCACTTTTGTAGGGAAGAGTTACTCTCATATGGTCACTTATGATTCATCAAATGATGAAGTCCATTGTAGTTGTCAGAACTTTGAGTTTGCTAGCATTTTATGTTCTCATGATTTGAAGGTTTTTACCTTGAAAAATATTTTGAGAATACTGAGTCAGTATAATTTGAAAAGATAGACACAAAAAACAAAAATATGGTACCTTGATAGTAAAAGCTCCACTATCAATGAGAGTGAATTAGTTTAAAAATGTTGTCAAGTATGAGGTACAAAAAATTGTGTGCATTAACCATGAGATTGGATTCAAGAGCAACAGAGAGGAGAGATACTTGTAAAATTGTGAAAGATCGTCTTCTTAACATGTTGAAGATGGTTAATGAGATGTTGCAAGATGAAAAATTAGTTGATGAAGAGAACCTAATGTTGCAAGATGAAGAGTTGTCCCAATGCTCAAATCCTAAAATGAATCTCTTCAATCAATATGAGATTAATTTTGGTGAAAGGAATAGGATTAGAGGTGTCAAAATAAAGACTAAACCTACATCAAGTAAAAGATTGAAGGGTGGCTTAGAAAAAAGTTGAAGGAAAAGAAAGTATGTTAAAAACTGCAAGACTTCAACAATTATGACAGCTTCAACACCTATGCCCCTTTTCAATACTCATGTTTTATTTTTGTTGATTTTATGTTTAGAACTTTTTAATGCATACTATTTATATTATCTTAATTTCAAGTTTTTTTTTGGTTTAAATATTCTATTCAAGATTTCGAAGAAAATTCCTAAAATACCTCCAATATGTCCACCATACCACATCCAATATTACATCGAGTTTAGGTTAGCTTTTAGTAATTTAAAATGTCACATATGTTGTTTTACTTTTTTTTAACATTTTTCCGTTTTTTTTGTTATGACACATAACAAATGCAGCCACTTAGTGTTTCTATAGATAACTCAAGTATGGTCTACACTCATTATCATTCTATGTTTGGAGACTTTAGACAACATTCTCAATTAGTATTTGTAATATTATATTTTTGTAATTTGTTAGTAATCTTCTAATGATTTGAATTTCTATGTCTGGATCACTTAGTTATGACACATAGCAAATGCAGTCACTTGGGGTTTCTATGGATAACACAAGTATAGTTTACACTCATCATCATTCTATGTCTGGACCACATTCTCAGGTAGTATTTGTAATATGTTAGTAATATTGTAATGATTTGAATTTTCATTTTAGGCCATTCATTCATAAACAAGAAAAACAAAATTTTACTGCTAATATTCCACCTTCAATGCACATGACTAATTTACTTATGATACTCTTTTTTACGTTTATTTCTTAATTTCAAGTATTGCAATTAATGATACTGTTACATTTTATTAATAATTGTATTAATTAATTAAAAATGCATTTTTAATTGATAAGTACAACACACATTTGGTTTTGACAATTTGGAAGTTAGTAACAGGCCAAACAATTTGGGAGTTGATATTTGCAATAAAAAGTATGGTTGTTTTCTTCCATGCAATGTTATGAATACCTTACCGGGCTCGGTACCGAATTGAGTTCTGGAACAGAACTGTACCGGTATCGGTTGGTACCGGGTACCGTTTCAAGAAATTTTTTAAATTTATAAAATAGTCCCTAAAATTTTTAAAAATTGAAAAATAGTCCATATTGGTATATTATACAGTTGTATTGTATACTTTACTAGTTTACTGTTTACATCAACCATGTTTTCAAAAATTTTAATAATAAATAATAATGACAATTAATATGAAATAACAATAATTTTTAAATATTTTACATATAAA
>JAOSBL010000210.1:23343806-23372664 GCA_027568915.1 Erythroxylum roraimae
TTATTATAGTTTTTTCTTTATTCATTATTATACTCATTATATATCATTTCTACTGTATTAATTCTATGGTGGGGTTTGTTATGGTCATCACCAGGTGTATATATATATATATACTGCCGGTTTTTATGTATTTACTCTTTTAACCTGCATCACTATTATCCTGTCAAATTATGCATGTGGGTTTACTGGAAACAGTCTCTCTATAATGTAGGGGTAAGGCTGCGTACTATCAGGCCCTCCAGACCCCGCTTCACTGCGGGACTTCGGGGTATGATGATGATGATGAAGTATTAGGGCTAAAGTTGAGAATGAGGATTAAACCATAATTGTAAAGCCTCAACATATACCCTGAAAGTATTATAACATGTCTAAGGTGTATTAAGAAGTGAACATAACGAACTAAGTGCATCTAAGTATAGTAAGAGATATAATGGTACTTAATGTAAAAGACAGGAGTAAATGGGTAATTTGTTAGTTTCAACATGGACATACACACTTAGACGTGAAATGTGTATGGGAATTTTTGATACGTTTGCTTGGATTTATGAGTGTATATGAGAGTAATTGATAAAAGACGTATTCCATAAGTAAATGGGATATTGTTGGTTAAATTGGATGTGTTTTTATGTTGCTTTTGCATGATAAGATCGAAATTAGTTGATTTAGAATGTGTACCTCATTGAATGGATAAGTTCCACTGAAAACTCTTATGTAATTTGGCCATATCTTAGCCTATAGACCTCTAAATTGGATAATTCCAATTGGAGTTTAAAATAGAGACATAGGTATAAAACTTTACTGAAGGAACCAAAATTTGATTCTACCTCTAATATTTTTGAATTCTAATTTGAAGTTGAGTTTTGGTTGTTGTCTTTGTTTCGAGCAACCTGTAGTTTTTTGGGTATAACTCCCAATATAATTAACCAAATTACATGAAATTTATGTCACTAGAAAATTAAGTCATAAGGTAATGAAATTAATTGATAAGATCATAGGCCAATGTAGGGATTAAAGGAAGAAGAAGGTTCAATATGCAATTTTTATAAAGTTAACACATGTACCAATTGGATTAAAGCATGTGTGACCAATAATATTAAAACTTGTGTGTGTCTAATAAAAATTGTAACATATGTTCCAATAGAATTGTAACACATAGTCCAATAGATTTGTAACACATGGTCTAATGAGATTATAACACATGGTCTAATAGGATTGTAAAATATGTTCAAATGGGATTGAAACATGTGTCCAAGACTAGAAAATTTATGAAAAAGGCATATGGAGAGGGGAGATGGGTGGCACTTTGAGGGTTTAACTTTAGATTTTTCTCCTCTACATTTCACCTTCTTTATCCCATCATTTTTCATATAAGAAATCAAGTCAATCTTAGGTGAAAATCAAGGTAAAAGTTAGGGATTTTCTCTTCACCTTGACCTTTTCTTGCTTTGCTTATGAAGAACTGAAATTATAAGGTTGGAAGAGGGATTGAGATGTGTATTTGTGGCGTTTCAATTTGGTGAGTCAAGCAAAGCCAAAGAGGAAGGAAAGAAAAGGCATTAGAAGAACTACTTTGCCAATTTTAAGGTTCACTTAGTTAATTTCTATATTTGTGTATATTTGAATATGTACAAAGATTCATTTACAAAATGTAACACCTCTTATACGAAGCCTGCAACCACCCATATACATAGCAACCAAATTCCTGTACAAACAGTCGTGATACACATTTCTATTCATTTATAAGGACTCTTATCACACATCTTTCTGTTCAATGCTATACCTATACATATTACAAAAATTCACATCACTTAACATTATCATTAAAAAGTAGTAATACATCTTTATATTAACATGATAATCCAAAAAGAAAACATAAAATTTCCTATACTCTTTTACATGTACAATCATCTTAAACCGAAACACATTCCGAAGATACTTTTACTTCTAGCTATTGGCCTTGGGCCCCGTAGATGTTCCCTGTACTTCACTCTTATGGACTTGACCTACATGGATTAACACCTGTGCTAAGCTTGAAAGTTTAATGGAGAAAACACTTAGTTTAGATGACCACTCACAACAGTCATCCACTAAGCACACACATTCAGAAATATCACAAGTCATATACCATAAATTCATAATCATAAATCAAACATTGCTATTCAATGCTCATGTAAGCAATGATGACATACTTAAGTAAAGTACATAATGCAAATATGCTTCAACATATTATCCATATACTGAAAATGCACATTTATAAGCCAAACTTTGATATTCAACGCTCATTAATACAAATTATCAACACAAATGCGAATGCTCATCAATACTAATTATTTATGTTGTCATGTTATATTTCTTATTTATAACCATTTACTTTAATTTTTGTGTTAGGCCTACACATTCCCGTGGGTATGGATAAAGGGAGCTATGGATATCCGAAGATATCAAAACTGTAGATACCCAAATGCATCAAATTGTGGATACCTGAAAGCATCAGACTGTGGATACTAAGGCATCAAACTGTGGAGAATTTATAGTCTCAAAATGAAGACATCATTGGTGTCAAACTGTAACAGCTACACTATAACCCTATAGGCATGTCTATCTATCCATCACCAAGACAATAGAGTAGACATTGTAAAATTTCCTTTAACCATTTTCCAATTTCACAATTCATATATTGACAAGTCATATGATGTACATTTCAAGTCATAAAATTTATATCTGTGTTTATACATGCAAGTCATAACTTACCACCATTAGAAGGGTGTCAAAATCACAATTTTTTAATCATACTATACATATATGAGCAATAAATATGCATACAAATCATTTATGTAAATGTAAGTTTTCTTTGGAATACGTTATGCTCAATCTTAAATTCCAATGTTCAATTACCCAATTCACATAAGGTGAGTCCTATTTTACTTATTTCTAGGTGTTTGAAAAGTTTCATACACATTAAAAAAGGTTCAAATAAGATTTGATAAAAATCAGAAACAAAAACAAACTCAAACTCAAACTAATGCAATTTAGGTTAAGCCCACAGTGGTCTAAAAATAGGCAAACAATTAGTCTAGAAGCAAATCACATGACGAACTCCAATTGTTCCTTAATATGCATATAGAAAAAGTTCAAATTAGGTTTTGAGTCTTCTATAAATTTGTTCCCCTATGTCTCTAGTTTCCATAGCAATAACAATCAGACCATTTGAACTTTCCAATATGAGATATAGACCAAATATCACAAGCTACTCCAAAACAGGGGCAGCAGGAGGTCACCATTTTCGATTCCAATTTCCAATGTCATAAAGCTAGAATTAAGTCATAGTCTCTTTAGATATTTTTAGTTCTATGTCTTAGGTTTCATATGCAACCGAAATCACCTAATTTAGAGGTATGTAGGCTGAGTTATGACTCAAAAAATGTGATTGGTTCAAACAAACCTAAAATAGAATTCTACTACATGATATTCTCTTGTCATACACAACTATTTCCATGTAAAGTAACACCAAAATAACACCAATAATCATCCTAGAAATCATTCTATATCCAAATGAATCTTTATATCCATTCAAACATACAAACAAAGAGGAATTAAATTAAGTGAAGTCTCAAAACTTAAAATTGGCAAAGTGGTTCTTCTAATGCCTTTTCTTTTCTTCCTCTTTGGCTTTGCTTGACTCACCAACTAGAAACATCATAAATACACAGCTCAATCCCTTTCCAACCTTATAATTTTAGTTCTTCGTAGGCAAATCAAGAAAATGTAATGGTAAAGAGAAAATTCCTAACTTTTACCTTGATTTCCACGTAAGATTGGCTTGATTTCTTACATGAAAAATGATGGGATGAAGAAGGTAAAATGGAGAGGAGAAAAATCTGAAGTTAAACCCTAAAAGTGTCATCCATCGCCCCTCTCCGTATGCTTTTTCATAAACTTTCTGGTCTTAGACACATGTTTCAATCCCATTGGACCATATTTTACAATCCTATTGGACCATATGTTACAATCTCATTGGAAGACGTGTTACATTTCTATTAGACCATGTGTTACAATTCTATTAGACCACTATGTGTTACAATTATATTGGACACACACAAGCTTTAATCTCATTGGTCACACATGCTTTAATCTAATTGGTCCATGTGTTAACTTTAGTAAATTTGCAAATTGGTCCTTCTTCCTTTAATTCCCACATTAACCTATGTTCTTATCAATTAATTTCATTCCCCTATGTCTTAATTTTCTAGTGGCATAAATTTCATGCAATTTGGTTAATTATATTGGGAGTTATACCCAAAAACTACAAGCTATTTGAAAACACAGATGGTAGTTAGAACTGAACTTCAAACCGTAATTCAAAAATCTTAGAGGCAAAAATCAAATTTCAGTTCCTTCATCAAAGTTTCATACCTATGTCTCTCGTCCAATTTCCAATTTGAATTATCCGATTTAGAGATCTATAGGCCAAGATATGGGGCAAATTATAAAATTCTGTTCAATAGAACCTATCTATCTAGCGAGGTACACATCCCAAATCAACTAACTTCAGTCTTATCATGCAAAAGCAGCAGAAAACACATCCAATTTAACCAACAACATCTCGTATGCTAATGGAATACTTCTTTTATCAATTTCCCTCATATCACGCTTATAAATCCAAGAAAACATATCAAAAGTTCCCATACATATTTCACGTCTAAATATGTATGTCCATGCCTTAACAAGTAAATTACTCATTTACCCATGTCTTTTACATTAAGTACCATTATGTCTCTTACTATACTTAGATGCATTTAATTTTTTTTGCTCACTTCTTAATACTCCTTAGACATATTATAATACTTCCAGGATATATGTTAGGGTCTTACAATAATTCTTTTATATTTCTTACAAATTCACATGAGAATTTTGTTATTACCATATTATATGATAAAGAGTCTACTTTTTTTTCAGTAATATGAAATATGTTTTATAGTCTAAAGTTTGAAAAAAAAAGGTCTTTTACATATATGAAATGGACCAAATATGGGTTTAATTGTTAGTAGAGGAAGGAATAAGGAAAATGATATAAAAATAAGACTAAGTTACAATCTAAATTTAACTATAAAGTTATTAAATACTTTAACTGTAAAGAACAAAAGGCATTTAAAGAGGGACTATTCACAATAAAAAATAAAAAAGAAAGGAAATATATGGAAAAGCAATTACTACTGCAATCTAGGAGAGTTTTGATGAAGAGGATGGAAGAGATGATAATGTTTTGAATGCGAGTAATTATGATCTTACAAATTGGTGGGTGATAGATATTGATACATCTTATCATATGACTTTCAATAAGAATTAGTTCTATTCTTTTCAATAATGGAATGGTATTGTCAAATTGAGTGATGGTGGGAGCATGCTATCAAAGGCAGTAGTTCACTATTAACTAAAATCCATGCTAAAATTGTTAAAATATTGGTTTTGGTATGTTCCTAAGTTTCAGAAGAATATGATTTCTATAGGTATTATTGATGATTAAAGGTATAATTTTCTAATGATGATGGACAACTTAAGGTGATAAAAGTTGTGTTTACTATGATGAAAAAAAATTATAGCATACCATATGTCTTAATAAGAAATATAGTAATGAGATCTATGGGCTATTTTTCAATCTTTAGGGTAGAAGCATAATAGTACTATAGTGTGGTATATGAGGGTGAGTCATCTTGGGGAGCAAGAGACAATAAAACTTTATAAGTAGAGTTTATTAAAGGATGACAAACATAAGAAGGTAAACTTATGTAAGTTCCATAAGCTTAATAAAAAGTATAAGATAACTTTCAATAATATAATATTTGAGAAGCAATATATGTTAAGGCAAACATATGGAAAGGAAATGTTAGGTTAATAGTGAGCAATATTGGTTCAAAGATGGTACAAATGGCACTAAAACAATTTGGAATAGGTGTTAAGGGGTTGAAAATTTTATTTACAAAAGTTGAATAACATTAAGAAGAAAGCATTAACACGGTATATTAAAGAAGCGAGATAGATCATCAAGTAGCTAAAGAGATATTATTGGAGAGACTTGGTCATATATGCTCTTACCATCAATAATGAGGATGCAACTTTCTTTTAAAAAAATAGGAAAATTCCAATGAAAGACAGATGAATGATAGCTATAATGTGTTGGGCTTTTTTAGTTTCACTTTTATGTGGAGAATGATCCAAATTTTATAAAATCTATTTTTGAAATAAAAACAAAAAATAAAAACCCTAAAAATATTAATGATGGTTGCTAAACATCAGGTAAAAAAGAAGGAGAGACGACTATCTTTCTTTATCAGATATACACATACAATTCTTTCTTCAAATTTCATCCTGTGTACCTTTTGAATAAAGGGTTGATTGGGTGGCTATTTCTTGTCAAATTTGGTTGAGATCTTTTATGGAGATACGTAACATATTGATCTTAAATTTGAAAAATATGATTGCCCACTGGAGTTTTATAACTTGTCTAGAATTATTGTGAATAGCAGCTTAGTCACTTATAGTAGATTTGACTGAAATTTTGCATGGGAGTTCTAAACTTAACAATCTTTACTCCTTATGGTGGAATTGACATTTGGTGGTCTCTAGCACACATAGATTTGGTTATATCCATAGCTTAGATAAGTTGAAATTGTTAGCTTTATTTGCTCTTTCATTTTGTTTATCATGTACTAGCGATCTATTATGGTGAAATATGATTTGTTATCATCCTATGATTAAGCATTGAAACTAGTTGGACTATTTTAATTATTTTAGTGATAGTTAAATTTGCTTTGGGCCATGGTTTTTTACTCTCATTCACATTAAAAGGGAGATATTTTCATTTTAAATTATTGTGTCTATTGCTTATTGTTTTATCATTAAAAAGTTTCAATTTGGAGCTTCTTTTCTATCAAAATGGTATCAGAGCCTTGTTCTACTGGTGAATTGTCATTGTGTATAATGGAAGTTAACACAAGTATAATGATTAATTTAGATGGGGCTAAGTATGCTTCCTAAAAGGGTAAGATGGAGGACCTACTCTATATGAAGGATTATTATTTGTCTGTGCTTACAATAGAGAAATATGAAAATAAATTAGAATAAGAATAGGCTTTGCTACATCGATAAGTTTATGAATACATTAGACAATGGGTAGATGGTAACATTTTGAAACATATTAGTGGGGAGACATATGCTCAGGCTTTTTGGAACAAATTGGAGAAATTGTATGCAAGGAAGACAAGAAGTAACAAAGTATTCTTGATAAAGTAGATCTTAACCTTGAGATACAAGGATGGAAATTCAATGGTATACCATTTGATCACCTTCTAAGGGATCCTCAGTCAACTCTCTACCATGGAAATGAAATTTGATGAAGAAGCTCAAGGTTTGTGTTTTCTTAACACCTTACATCGTAGGACCTTTTTTCCTCAACTAACATTGCACATGATAGAATAATGTTTATGGAAGGTGGTGTTTTTAATGAGGAGATGAGAAGGAAACCATATGTTTCTTCTTTATGTCCAAAAATCTAGGAGGGAAATAAAAGTAGATGTACCAAAAATAGAGATCACAGTAAGAGCAATTCAAAGAAAATGTACAAAGATTTTGAGTGCCATGTCTTTGGGAAGAAAGGGTATTTCAACAAATATTGTTACAAATGGAAGAAAGAAAACAAGGAGAATAAGGGGAAAGAAAAGAAAACGAACCCAAGTGCAAATGATAACAGAGTCAATGTCACTCCTAAAGATCTCCTGTTAGTTTAAAAGCTTAATACCATTAATTCTATACAGGATGATACTGGTTTGGTGGTATATTTAATTCATGTTATAGCTAAAAGAGATGCATTCACATCCTACATACATGGTGACTTTGGTGATGTTAAAATAGGAAATAGAGGTATAACTAAATATGTAGGCATTAGATATGTGTGTTTAGTGACTTCTAATGGGTCTAAGTCAACTCTTAAGCATGCCAAGCATATTCTGGATATTCAGCTCAGTCTTCCTTTTGTTCGTAAGCTCTGTGATGATGGATATGATAACAAATAAAATTGGAAGCTCTCTCTAAAGGATCCATAATTATGGCTAGAGGTAAGAATTATTCAACTTTATAGTTGACCCAAGCCAAGATAGTTAAAGATGTTATCAATATAGCTGAATCAGATAATAAATCAATTTATGGTGTAACCAACTATGTCATATGAGTGAGAAGGGAATTACAGTTTTAGCCAAAAGGAATTTGATATCTGGGATAATCAGAGCACACTTGAAAAACTATGATCACTGTCTAGCGTAAAAGTAGAACAAAGTGTGCTTCCCATTAAGTAGAAGACCTAAGGTACTAGAATTAGTGTATTCTAATGTTTGTGGTCATATGAAAACTATGTCTCTTGGAGGTGCTTATTACTTTGTGACTTTTATAGATGACCATTCGAGGAAAATTTGGGTTTACACCTTGAGATTGAAAGATCAAGTCTTATATACTTTTAAGTAGTTTCAGGCCTCAGTTGAGAGAGAAACTAGAAACAAATTTACATGCGTACAAATTGATAATGGTAGTGAGTACCTAGGACCATTTAATGCCTATTGTAAAAAAAGGGAATCAGACATCAAAAGATACCCCCAAAGACACTGTAATTCAATGGTTAGCTGAGAGGATGAATAAAACATTGGTTGAAAGTGTTATATGTATGCTTTCAGAGCTAGGTTACCAAAGTTTTCTAGGTTGATGCCTAGACCACTATATCACGTCATTAATATCACACTAGGTATTCCTTTGCAATTCAAGGTAATAGATAAAATTTGGTCTAGAAAAAATGTAATCTATGTTTATTTGCATGTTTTTGGTTGCAAAGATTTTGTTTATGTTCCTAAAGATGAAAGGAAAAAGCTCAACATAAAGACTAGACAATGCATTTTTCTTGGCTATGGTCAAATAAGCATGGCTATAGGTTATATGATCCAACCAGCAAAAGGATAGTTAAAAGTAGAGACATTGTGTTTATGGAGGATCAAAATATGATAGACTTCAATAGAGAAGAGAAATCAGTGCCTCATAGCAGTTGTATGCCAAGTGATTTTGATATAGTTCCTCATACACAAAGAGAGGAATAAGATTCAAACGATGCCTATAATAATCAACAAGATGTTGATGTTGATATTCCTATAGAGGAAGTAGAACCTGATAATGTTGAAGTGGAACAATCAGTAGAGGAGATTCTTGGAAACATATTAAAAAGGTCCACTAGAACTTGTTTACCCTTTGCTAGAGACTTTGTAAATGATTATGTCTTACTAATTGATGCAGGAGAATCGAAAAGGACTTGTGGACCGAGGAAATGCTAGATGAGATGCAATATTTGCCTGACAATAATACTTTTGAGTTGGTTAAATTGCCATAAGGTAGGAAAAAATGAGTGTTCATAATTAAATATGAGGAACACAACCTGAGGTCGAGGTACAAGGTACAAGGCAAGACTTGTTATTAAAGGGTTTAGACATAACAAATGTATCAATTTTAAGGAATTTCCCCCCCTATAATTAAGATGGCCTCTATTAGTGCATTACATGGTTTAACAGTTAGTCTTAACTTGGAAATTGAGCAACTGGACATGAAGATAACCTTTCTTCATGGTGATTTGGATGAAGAAATCTATATGAAGTAGCTAGAGGAGTTTAAAGGGAAAGGGAAACAAGGTTATATTTGAAAAATGAAGAAAAGTCTTTATAACTTCTAAGACAATAGTATAAAAAGCTTGACTTAGTCTTAAAAAAGTATGGTTATATGAAGACTACTTTTAAAAATTGTGCTTTTATGCAAATGTTTTTTTATGATCATTTTATTATCCTCTTACCTTGTATAGATGATATTCTTATTATTGGAAAGAATATTTGCAAGATAAATGACTTAAAGAAATAGTTGGATAAGTCTTTTGTCATGAAGGACCTGGGTGTTTAAAGCAATTGTTAAGAATTTCTATCACTCGGGATAGATGAGCAAAGAAGTTGTACTTGTCATAATAAAAATACATTCAAAAGGTACTTAAAGATTTTGCATGGATAAGGCTAATAAGGTAAGCAATCCTCTTCCTCCTTGCTTCAAATTAACAAGCAATGCCCTACTACCAATGTAAAGAAGGAAGAAATGAGGAAAATCCCTTATGCTTCAACGGTAGGGAGTTTGAGGTATAAGCTAGATGTGACATTGCTATGTAGTAGGTATAGTGAGTTGTTACCTTTCTAATCATGGTAAAGAGCATTATAATGTTGTGAAGTAGAGTATGAGATATTTATGTGGTACATTTGACGTGAAACTCTCTTTTGGTGGTCATAAACCTATTTGTAGTAGGCTTTACAGATGCTAACATGGCTAGAGATGTTGATTCTCACAAGTCTACTTTTGGGTATTTTATTAATTTTGTAGGGGGAGCTATATCATGACAATTTAGACTATAGAAGTGTGTTGCTCTCTCAACAACTAAGACAAAATTTATTGTAGCTACTGAGGCTTATAAGGAGTTACGTAGGTTAAAAGGTTTCTCCAGGAACTTGGTTTTCATTAAGAAAAGTATGTTATATTTTTTGATAATGAGAATGTAATTCATCTTGGTAAGAATTCCTCTTTCCACTCAAGGTCTAAGCATATTGATACACGTTACAATTGGATATGTCAAGTGTTGGATGCTAAGCTGTTATGTCTTGAGAAAGTTCATAATAAGGATAATATTAATGTTAACATGTTGACGAAAGCATTACCAAGGGAAAAACTTGAGAAATAGATTGATTACCCCTTTATACAATCGTGAAAGGAGTTTATTTGGCCTTTTGGGTTTCACTCCTATTTGGAGAATGACCTAAATTTTGTAAAATCTAATTTTGAAATAAAAAAACCTAAAAATATTAGTGATTGTTGATACACACTGAGTGAAAAGAGGGAGTGGCAGTTGTTTTTCTTTGTGGGATATACATACACAATTCTTTCTTCAAATTTTAGCACGTGTACCTTTTGATTAGAGAGACTATTGAGTAGTTATTTCTAGTCAAATTTACTTGAAATTTTGTGTGAAGATACTTGATATGTTACTCTTGATTTTGTATGGTTTAATTGGCTATTGGATTTATGTAACTTGTCCACAACTTTCGTGAGTAGTAGCTCACTCATATATAAGGGCTCCATCTGCACAGTCTTAATCAACTAGATGATCAAGTGGCTATTTGTTCTCCGATTAAGCTAAAATTTTGTGTAGGAGTTCTGCACTCATCAATCTTTATTCTCTATATGGAATTGACAGTTGTTGGTCTCTAGTATACATAGATTTGGTTGTATTTGTTATGTAAATACAATAAAACCTTTATAATATTGTTGGGATCATGATATTTAGTATGTTATAGGGATATTAATTAACCGATAAATCAATATTTATTAATTTGAAGAGATTTTTGTAATTGATTTAAGTTAAATTTTGATTACATCAAAAAGCATTGTATATTAGAAAAATTCATGTTTCATATTAATTGAATGAATCTAAAACATAGATTCATTGTCCATAATATTAATGAAAACTAATAAATAATGTTCATTGTTTCTTAATAATTAAGTATTATTCATTATATTTTTACTAAAAACATTCAATGTTGTACATATGTACGTATGATGGAGATAGAAAATACTTTATAAACAATACTAGAATCATATTTTACTAAATTGTCTTAGTTATATTTGTATAAGTTTATATAATTATTAATTTATGATATTAATGGGACCCTATATTTACATAGGGGTATTTTGAAAATATATTATCTTATTATCTTATCGAAATTTGTTAAATTTTTAACTGACCCAAGTCGGGACCAGAGAAAAATATTATCTTAGAGAGTTTATTAATTTACCGAGTATCAATTTAAAGAGATTTTACTGTAAGTTGAAATTATTAGCTCTATTTGATATTCCATTTTATGTATCAGGTACTAGTGATCTATTAGGGTGAAGTATAATTTGTTATCATCTTATGATTGAACATTAAAACTAGTTGGACTATTGTAATCATTTTGGTGAAAGTAATATTTGTTTTAAGTGAGGTTTTTTTATTCTCACTCACATTAAAAAGGAGATTTTTTTTTTAACGTTGAATTATTGTGTTTACTGTTTATTGTTTTATTATTAGAAAGTTTCAATTTAGAGCTTCTTTTCTATCACGGTGAAAGATGTAAAATTTTACAAGATTTAAAAATTGATTTTGTCGATTAAAAAAAAGGTTTATATTTTAGAAGAAGCAGCTGACATATTGATAAACTCATTGCCCATACAGAGGTACAATTAGAATTCGAATTTGGTCAATACTCGTATAGTTTGAAACTATTAAAGGTTAAAGGAATTTATGGTTGGAAGTGATTGCAGAGGTTGAAAATTTTGAGGTATAAAATTATAAAATATTCTTTAAATTTTTAAGAAATTGAGAAAGTGTCACATTTTTTCTTGTCTTTGTCACAATAATAAAAAAAAAAATCCCATTACACGAACCTAAAGTACATATTGACCAAACCACTTTATAATTTTTTTCTTCGTTTACTACTTCCGCTCAAGCGTCATCTATAATTCGTTTCAATAACATATTAAATACATTTATAGGTCTACCTTTCTCAGGTCTCTCAGTCTTAACAGAGACGAACGGAGACTAGATTGGACGGGCAGAACTGCCTGAATAATTGAGGATGAGAATCTCTTGTCGTTTTGTTTTATATTGCCCGCTCCAAATCAAAAAATGGTCAACTAACTCTCAGACGGGCATTGTGCTCTTTGTAACGCTGGTTCTAACTTGCCTTATGGTTTGTCTACTTCATTAATAATTTAAAATGATTTGGGGGCGAATTTTTAATTTTTCTTAATTTCTTAAATTTGGCTTATTCTACCTTCGTTTAATCGATTTAGACTAATGGATCAATGCAAACTGACCAATACCACCTTACTACTGAACTTGGAAAAAGCACACTCATTCATTTCAGTTTAGTTTTTGGAACCAAAAATGTCTTACTTTACTTTGTATATGCATTATTTGAAGATAAATAAGAAACACTCTCAAAGTAACTAATAATAAAATTTAGTAATGTAATTTTAAGGATACGTAATACCTAGTGAAATGAAATTGACTGGAACGTTACTGCCGTAGTTAACAAACATGTCCAAGAGGCCAACTACTTCATTTCTACTTTTTTAGTTAAGAAATTCCAAGTGCTTTGGTCAAGCACCGAGAGCAATCTACGGTAAGATATTCAATAATTAGCATATGTTCCTGTTCATGACATTGAAAACTGAAAGAATCCCACTAATTTCGTTATCTTTAAGATCATGGTCATTTCATTGTGTTTGATTGTTTGAAAAGGATAATTGTGCCTTTCTATTGTGTCACGCAACAACAAAATATTAGTATTAGCATGTAAGATACATAAGCTTACAAAATTTTGTTCGGTTGTATTCTTTTAATGTAGGCAGGTGCCCGAGAGTTAACCAATTTACTATCACATTCTTAGTTTTATCTCGAGAAAATTGAGATATATATAGACTAGAAGAGGAAATTTAACTGGTAATAGAAGATTGATCAATCAATACTAAAGCTTAAAAGATTAAAATTGTATTAAAATATTATAAAAAAATCAACACATTCAATACGCAAGACTTTCTATTTTGTGAGAGTTTGGAGAGAGTTATTACAATATTTACTTTACAAAAAAATATTTACCGCTGTGACCTTATGATCTTAAAAGAAGAATTTTACGGATTACCCTAAAACTTACTTTTCAATAAAATATTATAATTGTTACCGTAATTTATGCTTAGTACAATTTTAATGTTTATAATCATGTCATCATTGTCTGCAATTATCACTATAAACTAACATCTAACGAATGTAATTCAAATACGAATGGTAAGATTTAATCCATACAAACAATAATCTCCATGTTGATGGACGGTGATTGACAAATAATTCCACATATTTGAGACATGTAGACCCCTCTAATTCCTCCATACTTCGGTCCATCTCTTTCAGCTACTCTTAATTGCTTCTTTACCATTCACACGCTAGATGGTTATTTTCATTCCAACCACAAGTGGATAGAAAATGACTAGTTCGCATTGCCCGACATTGACTGTGGAATTAACAATCCTTAACTGAAGCTTTACTGGGAGAGGACATTATAAGGGTTACGTCCGAGGAGAGATTTGACTTTGTCTTATGTTCTCGGCTGTTAGGTAAAACAGTGTACATGCATCCCAATTAGAGCATGTCTTGAGGTTTCAAATCCTCTTTGCAGTCTTCCTTTAGTCTTGTCCAAGCCTTAGTCGTGGATTCCTCGACAATCTATCCGTGTTGGTCTAATCAATTATTTTCTTTTTTGGTCTAAAATTTTCTTCTCCCAAATAACCCATGTAAGAAAAAAGATGAAAGAAATTTATCAAGGCTCACTCCAGAAAAAGAATTGGAGGGTACTGTTCTAATTAATGATTTTCTTTTATTAAGATAAAAAGAATTGTACTCATTCATATGCAGCCACTGACCCCTTTTCTTTCTGACTATAATAATTGAAATAATTAGAAGAATCATAGTTTCTCTTGCTGAATATGAATTTTGTTTAGAGAATTATAGAAGAAGATAATCACTACGTAATGAAGAAAATTCCATTTACTAGCCTCTGAAAACTACCTACCACAAACTTCCAAATCCAAAAGCGATTGTTTTTTCCCTGATTAGATTAAAGGTGACTGCTTTAACAGTGTGGTCTATACTAAGGCTCCACGTCCTCTATCATCTATTCCTTTACACACGGAAACATACCGCCCAACAAAGCCTTGCCCATCTGAACGTACATAGACAAGTCATGTTTCCACCTACATATCCTCTCTTTCTCTTACGTTGATCGATTGCATACACATTCTTGTACATGTAACAAAATCTGCTTTCTTGCTCTCTTTAGCTTTCCCCACTAACTCAAAAGAAAAGGTTCACAATTGCTTTTCTTGTTTTTGGGTTTTCTAGATCCACAAAGTAGTAAAGATGATTCAAGAGCTCTTTGGAGGTGCTGGTTTAATTGGAGGAGAGAAGAAATTTCCAACCATTTTAGAGGGCACACCTTCTCCATCTTCTTCTTGTTCTTCAACAAGCACCACAACACCTACTGCTGCTGCAACTTCTTCAACTTTAGAGAACTTGAGATGTCCACGATGTGATTCTACAAACACCAAGTTCTGCTACTATAACAACTACAATCTCACTCAGCCGCGCCATTTCTGCAGAACTTGTCGCCGTTATTGGACCAAAGGTGGTGCTCTTAGGAATGTTCCTATCGGGGGTGGCTGCAGAAAGAACAGAAGCACAAGTGTTTCTGCATCAGTTGGCAAGCCGAGTATTAGCAAGATGAAAAATTTGGCATCTGAGATTGGAAGATCAGGTTTTGGAAATGAGTTTGCTCATGAGCTTTCATTTAGCCCAATAATATGGTCTGCGCCACAAGATTCTCACGTTTTAGCCCTTCTTAGAGGCAACCAAAACCACAACCCTAACCCTGGTGCACTCTCTAGTTCTATTTCTGTGAAAAAGGAAGGGGTTATAATTGGTACCCACCTGATAACTGAACCAACGTCGGTCGCAACAGGCGAGCCAAATTCTCGAACTCTGTACCAGGATCCTCTCGGCCAAGTCTCTTCTCTTGGCCTTTCCAACCCTTTTGGGAAAAACTGTCAAAACCAAGCTCAACCCCACCAAAATGGTTTCTTAGTTGATGAAGCTCAAGACTCGGGCCTACGAGAACTGTATCAAAGGCTCACATTTTCAGCTAATTATTATGCTGAAAACCCACCTGTAATTCTAGGCAATGCAGCTTCTTCATCGACTTCAGCATCTTCATCGGTATTGGAGTCCGCTCCTGTGGATGGAGGTGAAGGTGTACTGGGTAACTGGAATCCGGCTTTTTCATGGTCTGATTTTCAAAACTGATGGTGCATATGCTTTGCGTTATATTTCTTTGCTTTCAACTTTCAATCTTTTTCATTTTCTAGGATTTTTACATTGGGATGGGGTATATGGCTATGCTGGTAGGATCATGTTTTTTTTTCTTTCTCTGCTCTAGTTAATTACTTGTGGGGTGTTTTTTAAGGTGTGTTGGATGTACCATGTACCAAGTACCAAGGATCGAGTGGTAAATAAAGTATTATATGTCAAATAAAAGCTTGTTTAGTTAATTATTACAATAAATTGCTAAAGATTGAAGTCATCACCAATGTAACCAGCCATTGTCTTTTTGATTATCATCGGGAACAGCCACAAAACCACCGGAACTAAACTTTTTAAGGTTGGCTGTTGGCACTAGAAGGCTATCATGTTCTTTCAAGAAACATAAGAAAAGACTAACTCTCAAATTAATCTGAATTCTGATGAGGGAAAATTTCTCATTATCTTTTCCCTCATTGAGCCATTAAGATTAACACTTCTCTCAGGTCTAGAGTGTACCACACGAGAAAAGAACTAAAAAACAGTCGCATGAACTATAAAAGGAGCTAGTGGCGGTGGTAGTAGGTTTGCCGCCGAGTGACATATACATGTAGCTTCGTTCTCACTTGTGTAGTAGGCGGGAAGAGAATATAAATGGGTATGTGTTAAAAAGCAGCCTTTGGGGAGCAGTCTATCAGAAACAGCAATTTGATTCTGACATTGTTTTGGAAAGAATGATTCCTCTCTGCAGCTTTATTTATCAAACTATCAAAGGCTGTCCACTTCTTTTTTCTACTCTCTCCCCTTTTTATATAAAATAAACGCTACAACATTTATCCACCTTCTTAATTCGGTTCTGAGATTCTTCAGATCGGTCTTTAAAGGCAGGTGGATTTCGATTCGGAACTCAATTAGATTTGGCTCATATTGCTCAATACCGAATTTCAAATTAGACCAGATTATGTCCAGTTGAGTTCAAACTATTTTACCTAGCCTATCCAGAACCAAAACCTTTTTTACACAAGTAATCCGAAACTAACTCAAAATTTGAACATCTAATCAAACTTCTAGCCTTCTTGAAATTCCTCCTTTTTTTTCTTTTTTACAATGCAGCTACAAGTTTGCCCATAAATCAAAATTAGAGAAGCAAAATGACATAGAATGCCCTAGGGAACAAAAACATAAAGAAACAAACACAAAAAGAAAATCATAATGGCTTCAAGATCATTTCTTATTGTGCTTCCTCACGTCTAAAAATCATATATTTGAAACCTTTAGTTTTGAGTCCCAAAGCCCAGCCCTCGTCCAAAACTCCAGATCCCTTAAATGTTAGAGACTCGGAGGTTACATCATAATTAGATTCTTAAAAAATTACATAATGGTACAAGCAACGAGCAGTTGTGGTGTGGAACAAGACACAAGAAAAATATAAAGAGATAATATGAGAATCAGAACCAAAGAGAGAGCTAGAAGAAATAGACTCGAGAAGTATACAACTGAAGAAGGAGAAAAACAATCGTGGGAGCATAGAAAATAAAAAGTAGACACATTTTTGGACAAAATAATGCTATTTTGTACATTAACAAAAATACATTATTTTAAGTTTTACGAAGAATTTAGACTTCAAACTAGGTTGAGCCATAAAGAAGGAGGCTGAACTTGACTTCAACTAGAAATTCGTAAATATTATGAAATTAGTGAAATAATTAATAATTTTTAATAAAATTATTTGAAATAATAATTATAAAATAAAATTTTAAAGAAAAACATTATTCATATTTGCTAAAAAAAATTTCATAAAAAGTCAACTATAAGATAATTCAATTTTTCAACTTCTAACGATATTCATAAACACAAAGAAACATTACTCTAACTTAGATGGCTTGAAAAAAGAATACTAGCTCTTTTACTACCTTTTAAGCAAGAATGAATTTATTCTTTAAATTAAAATTAATTTATAAATTAAAATCTAGATCTAATCATATAATTAGAATTTAACTTCAATTAATTTAAATATCTCATATTTGTTTATGGAAACTTATTAAATTTTATATTTAAGTTCAACTTAATTTAAATTAAATTTTAAAACTGTATATGTGACCAATTAGATTTATAGTACGCTAGTAATAATTATAAAATTTGTTTACAATTCATAATTAAAATTATTTTAGATTTGTATTTATTCTAATTAAATAATTTATAATTATTGACTAAGATTGATATCTAGCAACATATCAAAACCCTTTAAATATTATAAACATTAAAGTGGTTTGAATTAATATATTATGCACACTTATAATGAATAATTTAATATTTTAGTTATTTAGTGTTCCAATTGAATATATAATATAGAGCTAGTGTCCAAATTCTATTAAAATATAATCATATTTGTTCTTGCAAATTATTTTGATTTATAATTGATATTTATTATACCTAGAGAATTTCCAATTACTAATTAAGAATATTAAATTATTCTCTTTCATTACTTTAAAGTGATAAATCTTTTATTAAATTAATCAACTATTTTCACAAAATTCATAATATATCTTGGTATTACTAATCATGCTATCCTAAATATATAGAAGATATTGATGTGTCACAGTTTTATCCTAATTTTTAGCATTTAAATCCTTGATAATCTTATCTTAATGTATTCAAAATCAGTATTAATTTTTGTTTACTTTCATAAGAAAGGGTTTGGAAAATGCTGTTTAATTGGAAAAGAATTGACCCTTAATTCAAATTCGAAAGTTTGAAAAGAAGGAGAAATATCGACAAAAATCAAGGGAAAATAAAGAAGATAGGCTGACAAAAAATTTTAATTAATAGATTTGGATCACACTATTGGAATCAATCTCAAATTTTGGTGAAATGGATTGGCATGATTATAGGCGTGGGTGCGTTTATTGATAATTGTAACTTATAGACTTCGAATATGTAGGAGAAAAACGTGTTAAAAGTTGTTTGAATCTTATCTTGGCCAAATCTAAGTGGAAATCAATAAAGTTTTAATTTGTGGGATCTAACGAATCATAAAAATTTATTTCCACATGGGATTAAAGTGGCTATAAATAGAGTTAAAGTGAAGGAGCAAGGCATCAAATTTTCTAGCAAAAAATTCCAGATTTTCATAAAGTCTTCTTTCCACTCTTTAGTAGATATTAAAGTAGTTATTCTTCATTAGATGTTAGTAGTAGTTATGGCCATTATTGGCTAGTTCCTTTTTAATGGAAGTGGAAGCCTTTTGGAACTTTGAAGATTATAAGGCAATTGAGTCTTAATGTGAAGTGTTTTAATTATTCACTTATTTGATTGATTTTTCGTGTTTTTGTTTTACGATTTTTTATTGATTTCTAATAAATATGCAATTAGTTTATTGATTCAAATGATCATTTTCTAGATTAAAGTTTTAATATGTAAACATTCAATTCTTTAATCATTTGTAACAACTGGAAGTTTTAGTTTGCTATGCAAAATATTATTAATTTTATGCAAAATATTCAACTAAATTAAATACAATTAAGAATATTGTGTTGTCTTGGTTTGATGATCTTTCTTTTTCTTAAATATATTGTTTAATTAAATTTTAGAATGTATTTAAGATTGTTAAACAGTAAGGGTTAATTGAATTACATGTTTTCAATTATATAATCATAAAAAGGAAAGTATTTAATATCACTTTGAATATATGGTTAATGAAATAATTATTTTACACCGATGATCAATTGTAGTTCCAAAGTTGGAAGCAACTATAAACTAAGGTTCATTTTAATGGTAATTCTTATTTTATTATTTCCTTTATTTTCTTTGTCATAAAATTTCATATTATCAAAACTCCTATTTTATTAAATATTTTCTTTTGTAACGATTAACAAACTAGAATTCCTTGTGGGATTGACTCCTAGTTTCGTATATTACAATTGCTTTTATTACAGGAATTTAAAATTCAATTTAGGTTGCATGTGATAATTCCACCAAAATTTGGCATCTTTGTTAGGGAATTCCTAGTTTGTATGTTTGTTACGAGATCTTTGAAGTAAAATAATTTATAATATAATCTAAAGATCCAAAAGATTTGAAAAAAGCTAACGAAAGAAACAAAAATTTGGAAGCAGTGTAACACTCCAATTGATGAAACAAAAGAAAACATGTGAACAATAGAGCGCTACGAGAACTTGTTGGACCAAATTTGAACTAAAAACCTCACTGTATAACTTTTCTTACGTTCAATGCAATTGCTACTTTTGAATTAAATTCTAGTTTAATTCATTTGTCGCTAACTTTTTGCAGTACTGTAGGTGAGGATCTATACAAACGTCTTCAAGAGTTCCATATTGTATGTACAAGAATGAAGCTTAACGGTGTTATTAAAGATCAATCAAATTGTGAGCTTTTCCATTTTCTTTGCCCAAAATTAGTTACATTACTTGCCACTCGCTAGTACAACCACGTGGAATGAAATGAAGAGGTAATTTTCAAAAAAAGATTTCTAACTTCAAGGGTAGTTATCATTCAAAAAGAAATTTGTAGCATTCAGCAACACACTAGAGAATCTTTGTACGAGTCTTGGGAGTGTTTCAAAAAGCTATGCATATGTTTTTTATATCACCAAATTAACAAACATCTCCTTATTCAATATTTTTACGAAGGACTTGTACCAACTTAAAGGAGTACTATCGACGTTGCTAGTAGAAGAACAATTGTTGACAAAATGCCAGATGAGGCTCGCATATTGATCGCTAATATGGCATCCAATTCCCAATATTTTAGTGCTATGATAAACCACTTAACTCAACGAGTTAGCAAGGTAAACATTTTTTCCCTTGAAAAATGTGTGGATGAGTTTACTTCACTTATTTTTGAATTGTTTATTGGAAAAATGGAAGCAACAAAGGCTTACAAAATATGTCCAAATGTAGGACACATAACTGATATTTGTCTAACATTACAAGAGGATTCTATAGAATAAGTAAAATGTAGTAGGAGGTTTTTCATGATAACCTAATTGGCAATATAACTAACATTTAAGCACGTACAACTTCAGTTAGAGAGACCATTTAAATTTTTGATATGTTAATGCTCCAGTAAATTAACCAGCAGCTAATTTTTAATAATATGGGCAACCTTATCCTCCAAGGTAGCCATAAAAAGCCCAAACATCTGATTCAGGTATATTTCTTGAAGATATTGATAAAACATTAGCTACCAGTATTATCAATTTTCAACAAGAGATAAAAACAAGTATCCAGAATTTGGAAAATCAAATGGGTTAGTTAGCCACTGCAGTTAATCACTTGAAATCTCAAGGTTCAAATAAATTACCAAATTTAGGAGAGTTCCAATGTTATTACATTGCAAAGTAGAAAACAAATGAAGTAGCCCATAAAATCTCCCCCTTCATCAAATTCACATACAAAAGGCAAAAAACATATTGAAATGAATGAAACCATGCCCATGCCTAAGGGTGAGTTACTTACTTCTCTTTTAGTTATAGTTCGTCTTTTTCTAGATATGTTGAAGGATAGCTAGAAGTTGGAAAGAGATGTTGACTTGTATGAGACATTCTAGAAATGTGAGGTAAATATTCCCCTTTTTGATGTAATTAAGTATGTTAATAGATATTAGAATGAACTATGTATGGTGAGAAGAAAATAAAAATCAAAAGCGGTTGAAAAACTAAGGCTAGGAAGGAATGTTTCTGTTTTCATTTGTAAAATCCTCCTAGAGAGGGTCTGGGTATGTTTTCTATACCATGCACTATTGGTGGTTCTAAGGTAGAAAATGCCATATTAGTTTTAGGGGAATTCATTAATTTCATGTCTTATTATATTTATTTATCACTTAATTTAGGACCACCAGAAAAGAAGGGATTGGTAATTCAATTAGCGGTAGGTACAATGCATATCTTAAGGGGGTAGCAGAGGATGTTCTTGTCCATGTTAATGATAAGTTAATGTTTTCCACTGACTTTTATGTTTTGGATATGGAAAATGATAACCAAATAACACCAATTTTGTTAGGAAGATAGTTTTTAAAAATAACCAAAACAAAAGTTAATGTCAACAAAGGTATTTTGACAATGGAGTTTGGTAAGGATAATATTCAGTTTAATATATATGACACAATGAAATATCCTGATGATGATTTCCTATTTTTGCAGTTGATTTTTTGGTTTTACTAGAAAAAATTGGTTTGAAATTAATGGGAAAGATGAGCTAGGGACAGTTATAATGGAAAGTCTATTTAAGGATGAAGACATTAATGTTATCCTTAATTTTTGTTTGTAGGTGTGTATGGCATCCATGGACAATTGTGCAGGAGGGATACCAACACTTAGTGACTAGCTCACCCCTTTAATTGTGCAAGCACCCAAAATTGGAGTTCCAATCATTGCCAAAACAATTAAAATATATGTTCCCTAGAAAGGGGGACACTACTAGTGATAATCTCCAGTAAGCTAATCTTTACATGTGAGGAAATATTAGTGGAGGTTTTGAAAATTTTAAAATGGCAATCGAATAGATGATGGCAGATATTAAGGTATTAGCCCGTTTACTTGTATGCACATGAATCTCTTGGAAGATGGAGCTAAATCCATAAGGCAACTACAAAAAAGGTTAAACCCATTAATGATGAAGGTAGTACAGAAAGAAATTTTGAAGTTACTCCAGGCTGGAATAATCTACCTAATTCTAAAGAGTGAGTGGGCTAGCCTCTTATAAGTAGTTCCAAAGAAAATTGGAGTTACAATTGTTACCAATTAAGAGGGAAACTTAGTTCTTAATAGAGTCTAAAATGGATGGTGAGTTTGCATCGATTAAATTTGCTGACTCACAAGGACCATTTTCCTCTCTCATTTATTAATTAGATGTTAGAAAGATTACTTGATAAAGCATTTTACTATTTTTAATGGTTTTTTAAATATATTTTCATATTGCAATTACTTCGAATGATCAAGAGAAAACAACTTTCACTTGTCTTTTTGGAACTTTCGCATATAGACAAATGCCTTTCAACACTTGTAATGTATTGACTACTCTACAAAGGTGTATAGTAAGTAGATTATTAAAGTTTTATGAATGATTCTTTTCTTCATGAAAATCATTTTGATGAGTGTTTGCATAATTTAAGATTAATTCTACGATATGGAGACTAACATTGTTCTTAATTTCAAAAAATACCATTTTATAGTTGAACAAGGTATAATCTTGGGTCAAGTTGTTTCTTCTAGCAAAATTGAAGTAGATAAGGCCAAAATTGATGTTATTTAATCTTTGCCTCACCCTGTTAGTATGTGGGAAGTTTGCTCATTTCATATAGGTTTATATCAAAGCTTCATCAAGTATTTTTCCAAAATAGTATCTCCATTATGCAAGCTACTCTAGAAAGATGTTAGTTTTTAATTTTGCGATGACTGCAAAGAGGTCTTCAAGAAGTTAAAAATTTTATTAATTTCAGCCCTTACTATTCAACCACCAAAGTGGGAATTACCATTCAAAATCATGTGTGATGCAAGTGAAATAGTTGTAAGAGCTATTTTGGGACAATGAATGTGAAAAGTACTTTATATCATTTACTATGTTCTATGACCTTGAACAATGCCTAAAAAATTAGTCAACAACTGAAAAAAAGTTGTTAACAGTATTTTTTGCTTTAAAAAAATTTAGATCCTACTTATTAAGTACTAAAGTCATTAGTTTCTCTGACCGTGCAACTCTTAAATATTTGTTGACATAGAAAGAAGCAAATCCAAGATTGATGAGATGGATTTATTACTGAGTGAATTTGATTTAGAAATCAATGATAAGCAAGGTGTTGAGAATGGAGTGGCGGATCATTTAAGTCTTTTGTCTCATGCTCAAACAACCTTTGATTTATAGAAAAGTTTCAGGATGAGCAACTGTTTATTACAAGGATCTAATTTTTATAGTATGCAAATACAATAAATTATTTAGCTACTAATATGCTATGTACAGGCCTATCTAAAGTTTAACAAAATAAGCTCAAGAGTTATGCTTAGTACTATAAACTAGATGACTAATATTTATGGAAACATTGCTTTGATAAGGTAATTTAAAGGTGTGAACCTAAAAACAAAATATCATCCATCCTCACATTTTTCCATTCAGATATATGTGAAGGACATTTCAGTGCTAAATGAATGACAAGAAAAATCTCAAAATGTGGCTTCCTTTGGGCTTCCTTATTTTGGGAAGCTTACATGCTTTGTGAAAATTAGGAGTGATACTAAGAAACAGGTAATATCACCCAAAGAAATGAAATTTCATAAACTCTAATGTAATATGAGTTTTTTTTTGTCTACATTTTATTGGTCATCAATTATGTGTCAAAATGGGTGGAAGCAAAGGCCATTTGAATTGATGATTCCAAAGTAGTTGCAAATTTTCTCAAATCTAACGTTTTCTGTAGGTTTGGTATTCTACGAGCCTTAATCAATGATCAAAGAAAACATTTTTGCAATTGAATAGTAGAGGCATTCTTAAATAAATACTGAGTAAGTCATAAGATCAGTACATCATATCGTCTGTAAATAAGTGGGTAAGTTGAAGTTTCGAATAGAGAAATTAGAATAGCTATAGAAAAGATGGTTAGACCAACAAGAAAAGACTTGAGCTTGTGACTTGAAGACATACTTTTGGCATACCAAATACCTTATAAGACACCAATTAACATTTCATCCTATAGGTTAGTATTTGGTAAGGCTTATTATCTCCCTTTTGAATTGGAACATAAAGCATTTTTGGTTGTTAAGCAATATAGTAAGAGTTTTTGATGAACGTGGACATCATAGAAAATTGTAGCTATAGGAACCAGAGGAAATTCGTAACAAATCTTATAAAAATGCAAGAATCTATAAAGAAAGAACAAAAGCTTTATATGAAAAATTTGTTACTCAGAAAGCATTTTTCATAGGACAAAAAGTTCTTCTTTTTCATTATAAGCTTCAACTATTCCTAAGTAAGTTACAATCTCGTTTGATTAAGCCTTTCGTCGTGACTAATGTATTTTTTCACGGTGTAGTTGAAATTTAAAGCATGTGCTTTAAATCTCTAAGATTTTTAAGGTTAACGCTCATTGTCTCAAACTTTATTATAAGAAAGTGAACATCACAACAGTAAAGGAAATGAAATTAACTGACCTAATCTAAACATGATCAAGTGAATAAGGCTAAACAAAAGCGCTATGAGGAGGCACCCTAAGTTTATCTTCCTTTTATTTTAATTTAATTCATGTTTGGATTTTATTTTAGTTCTTTTTAGGTCTTAATTACCTCCATAGATCGAAAGGGATGATAATCAAGTGGAATCGAGAAAGAAAACTAAGGACTTCAAAATATTTTGAAGGACACACACGTGTGCTCCTAGACACAATCATATGGTAGGGATTGTGTAACTCATTACAATTATGTACAGATGGAATAATGATGTGTAGGTATTAGACACACCCATGTGAAAAAGAACACTTTTATGCGAACCCAGACAAGGTCATGGGGGATGGACTATGTAAGTCTTTGAATAGTGAGTATGCACGATTGAAGTTGTTTTAAAAGGCATGCCTATGTGGAAGAGGATAGGCTTATGTGAAACCAGAAGTGACTGTGTTGAATCGACCATGTAAGTCCTTAGAACCATGTGTCTTATCAATTTTTGAAGCAAAATTGAGGGACCTGGTCTCAATCACCAGACATGGTTATGTAGGTGATCATGTTTGATGTCTAAAACTCTAAAATATCATCTTTTAATTAAGCTACCACACATCCAATAGAAGCCACCAATTAGAAACCTCAACACTTTGGGTGTCACCTTCCAGTAACACTACTGGAAACACCCAGCTATCCATAACACTAGTGTGAGGAAACACATAGACCAATATTTCATAAGATTGCAAATCTAGTCACATCTAAGTCCACTAAGTCACCGATAATAAAATTTCTCCCCTTAATCCAGTAAGTAACCATTAGTCCCAATCAATCGAACTTAACACTAGGAGCATCACCAAACATCTCAATTTAGTGCATAATGAAGACATCCATAGGAAGGACAAAATTACGAGCTAGGAGAGTGGTTCCGATGATGCATAGAGAACCACCCTAAGAACTAACACTGTTATAACAAACAATTGACTGCAATTTTTCAGTACCTCTTACAACCCTTCCCTAACTCATTCTCTAGCAGATTCCACTTAATCAGATCAACAATAAGGCGGCCTATTGTTAAGGTCTAGAACACAAAAAGGAAAGAAGGTGGAGTTGAGTAGCAAACTAAAGCTCAAAATATGAGGCTTCAACACCTTCTATGATGAAAAAGATAAGAAAATTTATAAAGAATTATGTGAATGTAAAGTATAAGCATGTAAGTATGTTCATCTTCAAACCTTAGAAGCATTGCATATTAAAGAAGAGTTGGAAGCTTTGGTAGATCAAATGGGCATAAGTATGTGAATATGCAAATGCCTGCCTTTGTTGAATTGACATATGATTTTATATGATTTTTCAGTTTAATTATGATCCTAAACTTAATTTATTCATAAAAAGGATTGTTGGATTCAAAATGATAGGAAGAGAATTCTCCTTTTTGATTGCTAACTTTAATATTATAATGGGTTTAACGCCAAGAAGGAACAATTCATAAGTTCAAATGTTATTGTTCGAAATGTTGATTATACTCCTTATAAGCTAAGTGCTTCGAAAAGTTAATATTTGAAAAAACTTGAATTCAAATATTTACTTTTCTTGGCTTATAAATTTTTAGGAAGAAGGGATAATTTAAGGATTTTAGCTAAAATTGAAATTTTTTTAATGGTGTATAGAAAAAAAATTCAATAAATATAGGTTATTAGTTTATTACACAATTTCATTATGTGATTTAAAAGAAAAATGAAACTTTAATCTTAAGTTCCTACATTACTTAACTGGCTGTTAATTTGTATTTACTTGATTTGTCTAACATTGATATGCACATTGTTTATAAGATGGAACCTTTGGATTTAAATTATTAAGCCAAGATGGGGATCATTACACAACAGTTTGAAAGTAGTTTCAAATTTACTCCACCTGGTTAAGTTGTCCAATCTTTAAGGACATTCTAATGTAATAGACCTTTAGTTATAGAACGACCATCTTGCAACCAATAAGAAGATGTCCCTTCCTTTTCCTAAACTCAACAGACTATTCCAGTATGATTAGATAGGATTGAGAGAAGATTATATCAAATGAAGCATAATCTTATGAACATCTTCATAGACCAGAGGTTCATGCCCCCTTTTCCACCCCCTCTATAGGTTGGTTGTCATTCTTCCTGTATAAAATGAAAAGAAAAACAAGACATTCCCTTCTTTTTCTATCTTTCATTTCCTATTTTTCTAATTTTTTGTGCTTTACTGTTAAACATTAGAAATGATGTTTTAAATAGGTGTAGGGGTGGGGATATTTTTCTTTGTTATGATTTTTGAGTATTTTAAGCATTTATAGGTTGCTTGAACACTTTATTTTAATTTATTGTTTATACCTAATGCTTTTAGAAGTTTATGAAATAAGATGTGTCAAAAAATTTTTGCTAAAATGTTTTGAATGAATTGGACTATATGTTCAAATTTGGGCTAAAATTGATTAAGATGAAAGCTAAACAAATTTATAAGTTGAAATAGCTAGGTATGTAGTTAGACAAAGCGATACAATTGATTGATGAAGTATTGCTTAAGGATTAAGTGAATTTGTGAGAAACGTGTAGGCATCTAAGCCTTAAAAGATAGATACATCTTACGTCTGTCCATTTTTATTTAGCATGTGATTCTTTGCCATTTGGATACCACTAGAAGTTGCATTAAATCGACTTGAATTGTTATGATTGCCTAAGAGCTTGAATATTATAAAGGCGTTCCTTATTTTAGCCATTTAACTTTAAGATTCGCCTTCCTTAATTCATCCCATTTGATTCATTTTTAAAATCCCTTTATTTATGTTTTAAATGCATATAATAAATCTATCCTATAGAATATCCTATCACTTGACTACATATTTCAATAAGGTATTTTTAAAGTACTTGGGGAATTAAAGTGACTTTGCTTTAAGTTGTGTTTTCCAAGTGACTAGTTTTGTATTTAGTTTAACTTTGTATCATGGTGGCCCATTTTTTGCATTGAGGATTTACTTTCCATATAAAATAAAGAATAATTGTAGCTATAGTATATCTACATTGACAGTTGAGTACTTGATCATGGTCACGTTCTTTTACATTTTATTTTTATGCTTATTAAATATATGTGGTTTTGGCCACTAATTCTCCCTTTCCAACCCTTAACTCAAGCTCCATTACAACAATTTAATAAATTCCTTTTGATTTATGCCTCTATTTGTTCATAGTGAGAATATTTGGTGTTTGTTCAAGTTGATAGTAGTATATTCCTTGTGACAATAGTTTAAGAGTAAAAACTTGAGCTTAAACATTTGTGTGAAAAAGGGGACACCATAAGGAAATTTACTAAGAAGGTGTTTGACAAAGAACTTATCAGTTGTTTTTTAACTTATTGACCAAAAGTTAGCTTTTTGACCATCTTAAAAAATTATTGATGTGTTCACCGAATGGTTTATTAGTTAGCTTATTTAACCCCAATAAGTTGATTTCTAAAAGCTCTATTAGAGGAGCTTTTGGAGTTAATTGTTTGCCTAATGACAGTATTGCCCTCCACTTTACTCTCTACTTTTGCTATGTGTGTTTTCAAAGTTGGCTTTTTTTGATTGTACAATTATGTCTTGATATTTGGAAGAATATAATAAAGGGGTTAATTAAACTTTTTAATCTTTATTTAATTTTATAATATTAGTTTACATTTAAA
>JAOSBL010000210.1:23372764-23388428 GCA_027568915.1 Erythroxylum roraimae
TTAATTTTTGTAAAATTAAATATCTAAATCTAAATTCTTATAAGAATATTCAACGAAATACTAAGAAATATAATATTAATGCCCTCATAAGTTATTTTACATATTAACAGCTAATACTAAATAGCTAATTTTACCAAACATCTTTAATAAACAGTTGATGTTATCTGCTGGTCAAATCAATTGATATAATTAGCTATCAGCTAACAGCTAATGCAATCCGCTATTTGTCAAACAGAGCCTAAAGCTTTGTGCATACTTTTGATTGAGCTTGTCTTATAATCTCTATTTATATTTTTTGGTCGAAATCAACTTTGATGTGTGATGATGCTTTAACTCTTTTTTGGTCTAAGTCTTAAGGAGTATGCATGGTTTAATCTCATGAGAAAGTGGCATGGTAAAAAAAACTATTTAATCATCTTGTTTTGTTAATTTTTCACTTACTTAGAGACAAACAAGGATTAGGTGTTAGGGAATGGGATGTGTCATAAATATCTCCTAATTTTTAGCATTTAAATCCTCTATAATCTTATCTTAATATGTTCAAACTCATTATTTTGTTTACTTTTGTAGGAAAGGGATTGGAAAATGCTATTTAATTGAAAATAGGATTGGTACTTAATTCAAAATTGAAAGTTTGAAATGAAGGAGCAATATCAATAAAAATCAAGGAAGAATTAGTAAGATTTTCATTGATAAAACATTTTAATTGCAAAACTGGATTAGACTATTGGAATTAAGTTGAAAATTTGATAAAATAGTTCGGCATGATCTTAGGCGTTGGCACATTCATTGATAATCACAGCTTCCAAACTTTGAATATGTAAGAGAAAAACATGTTAAAAATTGTTTGAATCTTATCTTAGACAAATTTTATGGAAATTAGTGAATTTATAATTTGTGGGATCCAAAAAATCACAACAAGAATATTTTCACATGGGATTAAAGTAACCATAAATAGAGCAAAGGTGAAGGAGCAAGGCATCAAGTTTTCCAACTAAAAACCATCTTTTCACAAAGTCTTTATTCTCATTCTTAGTAGACATTAACATAGTTTTTTATTAGATTTTAGTAGTATGTATGGCCTTTATTGACTATTTTCTTTATCTTGGCTGAAGGAAGTGGAGACCTTTTGAAACTTTGAAGATTGGAAGGCAATTGAGTCTTAATGTAAAGTGTTTCAATTATTCATATATTAGATTGCTTTTTTGTACTTTCATTTTATAATTATTTTTGATTGATTTCTAATGTGCATAATTAGTTTATTGATTGAAATGATCATTTGTTAAATTAAAGTTTAAATTAGTAAATCTTCAATTCTTTTAATCATTTATAGAAACTAGAAGTTTTATTTGCTACGTAAACAATTATTACTTTTAGGAAAACATTCTACTATATTAAATGCAACTACAGATATTGTTGTTTTCTTGCTTTGAAAGTCTTTGTTTTGTTAAATCTATTGTTTAATTAAAATTTTAGATCATATATAAGGTTGTTAAACAATAAGGGTTAAATAAATTACATGTTTCCGATTAGCTAATCCTAAAGAAAGACATACGTTTAATATCACACCAAATATATAATTGATGAAATAATTATTTTGTACGAACGATCAACCATAGTTCCAAAAGGTAGAAACAACCATAAACCAAATTTCATTTCAATGATAACTCTCATTTTATTATTTCTTTATTTTCTTTGTCAAAAAATTTCATATTATCTTAACCCCGTTTTATTAAATATTTTATTTTGAAACAATTAACAAACTGGTATTTCTCGTGGGATTGTCTCCAACTTTCCTATATAACATTTATTTTTATTATAATAATGTAGGATTTAATTTGAGGTACATGCGATGATTCAACAACATACCATAAATAGATCAAAAATATAATAATTCTTATATAAGATACTTTGATAATCTTAAGTTCAAGAATCAATTACACAACAATTATAATGAAAAGAATCTACAAACAAACAAGTAATGTTCCATTTAAATCCCTCGTCATCAGATTAATTCATTAAACTTATTCTCAAGTAAGTACTAACAATTATTTAAGTACCAACATATTTTAACTTATAATATCTACTATTTTTTTCATAAGAATGAAATATAATATATGTTAGTCTTATTGTTCCATCGATATATCGTCTTGATAGAACTATAACTAAGAATAATTTAGGAATAATATGTAAATATATTTAAACTTTATAATTATAATCTAATTATAAATTCGATTGCATAATAATTATTCTATATATTTTAATTTTAGCATAAAGTATCAAATATAATTGATAAAAAATATAAAGTTAAATAATGATTTATTGAATAAATTAATTATGTTACACGTAAATTGTAAGCAACCAATTGAATGCAAAAATATAAACTAACATGTTATTTATGTTCATAAAAATTAGAATAAATTTAAATATAAATTAATATTGTAATTGAATTACAATAAAATTTCCATGTTATTTGATGGTTAATTTTGAATTCCCTTTACTTAATATGGTTGCTTTGATGGCATTGTTTAAAAAATGATAATTTTTATAAGTAGATTTCTTTTTTATTTCCTTTGAAGGTCAGACTTTTGGTTTAGAAATGTGTGGCTTCATGCATAAAGATATTTTAATTTGTCTTTATGGTTAAGTTACAGTTTATTTCTTAATATTATTGTTGATAACCACAAAACATTGAAAAATAATCAAAATACTGCTTTGATTGGTACCTTGCTGACAACTTTTAATAATGGAAGTGTCATTCTGACGATAGCACCTGATTTCAACATCAGGTTGGATGATCCCATTTTGTTTGAACAACTGCAAGTTCAGAGTCAGATCACTGGAGCAGATTAAGATACTACAGCCATCATGCCTACCTTACATCACTAGATGATTTATCGTTTGCAGAATCATGCTTTGGACCTCAACTTTCCAAATTCTACTTTGGATGCTCTTTACATGGTTGCTGATCGTTCCAATGGTCAGACTACTATCATCCAGATCCCGAAGCAATTACCAGCTATGGAGCTTGAAAAGTTGATGCCAACTGAATGGATCACCAATTACTAAAAGGTGTTCCATGCGCCTCATCGACACTCTTTTCATACAACAACTCCTCCGATTCTGAAGACATTAAAAGATGGAATGGTAAAGTCCATCTATACAAAGCCCAATAAAGATCCTTTTACATCCGGGGCTATATTTCTGATCCATTCCGTATTTTCTCATACAAAAGGTAAATTTGGTCCTCCTATCCATTATTTCAAATCTAATGGAGATCCAGTTTATCTAAGCCATCATCGTAGACACCTTGTATGGGATGTTAACCTATCTATATGTGAACCTAACTGTGAAGTTTGTCTCAACCCTGAGTCAGACAGTGATGATGATGATGAACGGTATGCCAGATGAAGAAGGAGGAAGAAAAAGTTTAAACATCATGGTATGCCTTCTCAACAATATCATCCACACAAGGATGATTTAGATCCAGATGATTCCAACAAATCTAGTGGTCTACCCACAGAAAGATTTAGAACCAGATCTCTTCGAGAGATGTTGAAATCGTTTACCTGTTAGCCTAAGCCAACAATTCCTATCATTACTCCTACTCCTATACCTTGCATGATGGTTAATCCATATGAAGGAGAGTTTCCTTCTCTACACATGAGTAAAGATGAAACAACTATGGTTATCTCTAGCCCTTATATTCGAGGAACAAGAATTACTTCATAAGGTACACTTGTCTCAAATCCTTCTGATGAAGTTCTTAACTGGAAGACATCAAATGCAGTAGCACAGAATAAAGTCCTTTGTAGAATTGATTCCAAACTTGATGGAATCAGTCAATAGACTCATGCTACTTAACATAAAGTTGACACCGTCTTTAAGCAGATCTAACAATTGTACCACTCATATAAAGCTTAGATTTAGCAACTTGATGCTTATCTTCGACATTACATTGCTGCACAGTATTTCGGACTTGACTTTGACGTCAAAACTAGAGAACTCAGGAAGATACAAGGAATTGTGTAATGAATGGAAGCTGATATGCAATCTGCACATTCTAAGACTGTATATGGCTCATTCTCTTCAGTATTTCTAAATATACAGCTGGTATACACTCTATCAAACGTATCCAGAAGAAGCTAACTATTCAAAGGTCTTCAAGTTCAACTATTCTTTGATCAAACAACATATTCATCCTCAAGCAGCTCAAGAAAAACCTAAAAAGACAAAGTCAAAGCCAAAGCTTAAACCAGTTCTTGAGCCATCACCTTCATACACTAAACCCAAACTAGTTAACTAGTAGAGTAAATCGTTACAGATTTATACACCTTCTACTTCTCCACCGAAGTCTCAACCTTCCAACTCTACTAGGAAGGATAAAGTGGCTCAGACAGAGTTCATAGCAACTCTTGCACCTCCACCTGCTGCAGAAGATTCCTTTGCTCATTCAGATAATTCAGAAGCTTGTTCTGAAGCCTTTGTCCTAACATCTGAAATCTTTGCAACAATTTCTGAGTCATCAGCTGAACAAATCTCTAAACCGTCTTCTGATTCCTCAGTACAACTAGTTGATTTGTTAGATTTAACATAAGTTCTGATGACTTTTCCTGAACCTACTAAAGCTGAACCAGATATGAGTAAAGCAGAATCCACAAGTACTGAACCTTTCAGACTTGCACCAGCACCACAAGTAGCACCAGCTCAACTAACTGCACAGACCAAGCCTACTTCAAGACCTTGGTTCACTTTTGGCGATCTTCCCACAAAGAAATAAAGATCGCTTGCATGAATTCTGTGCATGGATAGATCTTCAAATGACTCAACTAAATAATCCTTTATAAGATATTTTGTCTAAGTTTACTTACTTTGCGAGAATGATGGCAAGGTATTGACAACTATCGAAGACTTCAGTATATCTAAGTCACTACACCCGAAGCTCTTTTTGGAATAATTCATAAGAAATTTATTGGTGACTTCCAGCTTATAGATAAGTAGATCCGTGAGGAGTATTTTGTAATGAAACGTTGTTCATTTAACAAGTGTGATTTACAGAAGCACTATCAACGTATGACGGAAAGGTATTATCTTTCGAATGGATGGAATGATGTTAATCTTCGATATACTTTTATCTCATCCCTTCCAGATTAACTATAACTAGAGCTACAACGGACCATTGTTTCTTTGCAAAAGTATATGACTAATATATCTCTTAGAGAAATCTACCAGCTTGCTATAACTTCTCTTGATAAGTTGTATGATCAACATGCCTTATTTAAGACTATCGTTAAAGGTGGTCCAGTTCTCAACTAGGCTTGCGAGAAGCCTTATCTTCAGATTAAGTGCAAAGATAAGAAGAATTGTGATTATAGCAATAAGAAGAAATTTAATCACAATCAAGTCTATCATCAAAGAAAGTTCCACAGACAAATGAAAGGTTACAAACCCTTTAGGAAAACCAATGTGAGAAAAGATGGAAAAAAAGAAAGTTTGTTTTGTTCTTCATGAAATTCAATCATTCTCAAAAAGTTGATCAATGTTTTCTCTATGGACAACAAGGACATTTTGCACGAACCTGGCCTTAAAAAAGCAAGAAAGATGTCAAGTTATTAAAGCACATGCAATCCATCTTGCCTATTCATTCTTCAAATAACTTTGAAGATCTTATTGAGGAACAATCCACTGAAGATGAAGATACTAAGTTTGTTGTTTCTGTTACAACCTCTGAAGATGAATCCTCTGATGATTCTCTATACATGCTATAGCAGACTTGCATGAAACTAGATCATACTCCGATCCCACAATCATATGTCTAGATCTAACTCTTTAAACATGACAAATATGAGTGACCCATCATAGCGATTGGATTTATGGATACTAGATCCGATCGTACGATTATGAAGCCAACATTCTACCTTCTGAGACATGGACCTCACATGATGAGTATTTTACTGCTGCAAATGGCAATTCATTCAAGATAGGTTTATAACAAAGAGAAAGATCAAGATACGATTCTTTCCACAGTGTACAATTTGGACCAAAGTCCTCGGTAGCAATCTACCTGGCCCAAATATTCTCATTGGTATGGATGTATACAACAAAGCCTCACCTTTACAGATCCTATCCACAGGCCTCAAGTATCGATCATTTTATAGTCCATACACTGAAATGAAAAATGTGTTTGAACTTTCTCAAGTTCCTACACCATATAAATTACTGAGAGATAAACTGTTAGACTATAGTCCTGAATCATATGCATAGTTTTCTCATCCATATCCTCGTTGGAAAAATGCTGAATTTTTTTATAAGCCTACCTTTCAAAAAGAATGAGGATATCAATCTTATGAAAGCCACACATCTTGGGAGGAACCCTGATGAACTTAACCTCGCACAAGATGAGTGTGCTATCCTTTTGAAGCAAGGACTTATTAATCCCACAAAGTCAGATTGTCTTGCCAAGCATTCTATGTGAACAAACGCTCAGAGTAAAAGCGAGGTAAAAAGAGATTGGTGATTATTACAAGCTTTTGAATGCATTCCTGCAAGATGACAAGTTTCCTCTTCCAAAGATAAGTACTCAGGTACTATTTTTAAAAGAAGATGTTATCTTTTCAAAGTTTGATCTTAATAAAGGATTTTGGAAATTGGGTGTTCACCCCACTGAGCGGTCCAAAACTACATTCTGCATTCCCAATGAACAATACCAATGGACTATTATGCCATTTGGGCTTAAAGTTTCCCCATCACTGTTTCAAAAATCCATGACCAAGATCTATGAGCCTATCCTCAACAGTGCAATCATCTACATTGATGATATTCTTCGGTTCTCAAAACCCATAAGGAACATCAGGCTTTACTTCAGCAATTCTTCGATCTTCCGAAATAGTATGGCATCATGCTTTCAGCCTCTAAAAGCATCATTGGTACAGACGCAATTGAATTTCTAAGTATGCATTTCAAAGATGGATTCTACCATCCTATTCCACATATTACATAAGAGTTGTTACACTTTCCTGATGAACATCTCACTATAAAACCAATGCAACAATTCCTTGCGATTGTTAAGTAAATCTGTGAGTTCATACCACACGTGGTAGCTTACATTTCATGTTTATCCAAGTTGCTCAGACAAAATCCACCATGGCCTCCAGACATTTTCTTTCCTTTTTCTCATTATAAATATCCTCTTCCTCTTCAGCGAGGTATCTTCATAACCCTTTTATCTTTTCAGGGTTTTATTTGTCAATCTCTCATGGCCAATCAACCTTTCTTTGCCTTTACAAAGAAATACTTTCCTCCCATTGTTAGTACACCTACTAATGTTTCTGAGGTTGTCTCACTTGCTCGTATGAGTTTTTTTATTATTTGCATCATTTTCTTAGAGAAACTAACTCTCTTAGCAGTCCCGCAATGTTCAACCTCAAAACACTTACCTTAATATGATTTTCCTTCAAGATCCTCTTTCTGAAAACACATTATGGTATCTTTGGGCACTTTCTGCCCTCTATGCTTGTGCTGCCACTCTATCTCCTCTTCAGCTCTACCAACATCTCTATGACATGAACAATGAGAGTTCTTTGCTATGGACATTTCTTGAGTGGTTTTAACCACTAAACCAACGGAAGCAACAAAGTTATTTCACAACATCGTTTATGGAAAGCTTCTATTAGACAACAATCTACTCATTGTTTCTTCATCCTTCATCGTCCTTATCGTGAAACATATACTAGTGCCTTTTACATTGATCACCATGTCCATTTTTATCATACTTCCTTATATTAGCCACGATATTAAGACAATGTTCTCTAATCTCTTTGAGATTTTGTCAAAGAGATAAATCATTTTCCTGATGCACCAATCATTTCCTCTTCTATTAAACCTTATCTAGGTGAATTTGTTCCTAGTGAACCAGAAGCACCAGATGTTGATATACCAGGTCCCAATAGTCCTTAATATGAAACCGAAGAATTTGTCTCAGACCTTGCAGGAACTTCTCAACCTCTTGACTCAGTCTTTAAGGATGCTCAAAACCCTACTGGTGATAGTTACAGTCCTAATGAAGACGAGTTAAATCAATTCCTGTACAAACTTCACACGTGTGATCTCAATCATAGTAACCGCCAAAAGACATATCAAGATGATACTGATATTTCAAGCAATCCAGACTCTCCATCTAATTTGCAATCATGGCATGAGCCAATACATGACAACTAATGCATTGGATTCTAAGGGACTCGTCTTTTTAGGAGTTTTAGTTTTAAATCTTTTGATAAAAGTGAATCTTTGTGGCCCACAAACCACTATGTAAGATTCCTTCTTATCATCATACTATTTGTTTTTTAGAAAGTTGTTTGTTTTTTCAAGTAGCTTTTAGAATGGTGTGATGATTGTACTTAAAGCTACTTTCTTTTTTAAAGATGTAATGAGTGTATCTTTTGAGTGTTTTACTTTCTTATCCTTGCTTCGCCTATAAAAGCAAGGTCTCTCTTCCGTTATAAGTAGGCTTGAAAATGATTAGTTTGGATTTCAATGAATATTAGTTTATGTGTTTTCCATTCTTTCTAAGTTTCTCCCTCTCTTGAAAGTTTAAGTCTTGAGTAATGTTACTATTGTCATTATACAAAGACAAGTATGCTCTACACTTTTGAATAGATGGAATGATGTTAATCTTCGATATACTTTTATATCATCCCTTCCAGATAAACTGCAACCAGAGCTACAACGGACCATTATTTCTTTGCAAAGGGATATGACTAATATATCTCTTGGAGAATTCTATCAGCTTGCTATAGCCTCTCTTGATAAGCTTTGTGATCATCAACATGCCTTATTCAAAAATATCATTAACGGTGGTCCAATTCTCAAACAAGCTTGCAAGAATTCTTGTATTCAGATTAAGTGCAAAGACAAGAAGAATTGTGATTGTAGCAACAAGAAGAAATCTCATCACAATCAAGTTTGTCATTGACGAAAGTTCGACAGACACATGGAAAGTTACAAACCCTTTAGGAAAACCTATGTGAGAAAAGATGGAACAAAAGGAAAGTTTGTTCGGTTCTTCAAGATATTCAATCATTCTCAAAAAGTTGATCTATGTTTTCTTTGTGGACAACAAGGGTATTTTACACGAACCTGTCCTCATAAAAGCAAGAAAGATGTCAAGTTATTGAAGCATATGTAATTAATCTTGCCTATTCATTCTTCAAATAACTTTGAATATCTTATTGAGGAACAATCCACTGAAGATGAAGATACGAAGTTTGTTGTTTCTGTTACAACCTTTGAAGATCAATCCTCTGATGATTCTCTATACATGTTATAGCAAACCTGCATGAAACTAGATCGTACTCCAATCCCACGACCATATGTCCAGATCCAACTCTTCAAATAGGAAAAATATGATCGACCCATCAAAGTTATTGGATTTATGATGCTAGATCCATTCGCACTATTATGAATCCCAACATTCTACCTTTTGAGGCATGGACCTCACATGATGAGTATTTTAGTACTGCAGATGACAATTCATTCAAGATAGGGCTCATAACAAAGAGAAAGATCGGGATACGATTCTTTTCACAATGCACAGTCTGGACTAAAGTACTTGGCAGCAATCTACCTGGCCCAGATATTCTTATTGGTATGGATGTATACAACAAAGCCTCACCTTTACAGATCCTACTCACAGGCCTCAGGTATCGATCATTTTATAGTCCATACACTAAAATGAAAAATGTGTTTGAACTTTCTCAAGTTCCTACACCATATACATCACTGAGAGATAAACTGTTAGACTACTATCTTAAATCACATCCACAGTTTTCTCATCCATATGCTCTTTGAAAAATGCTGACTTTTTTATAAGTCTACCTTTCAAAAAGAATAAGGATATCAATCATACGAAAGCCACACATCTAGGGATGAACCACCGTAATGACCTTAAGCTCGCACAAGATGAGTGAGGGACTTATTGAGCCCAGAATGTCAAATTGGGCTTGCCAAGCATTCTATGCCAACAAACGTTCAAAGAAAAAATGAGGTAAAAGGATATTGGTGATTGATTGCAAGCCTTTGAATGCATTCCTACAAGATGACAAGTTCCCTCTTCCAAAGATCAGTACTCTGGTACTACTTTTAAGAAAAGTTGTTATCTTTTCAAATTTTGATCTTAAGGCAAGATTTTGAAAATTGGATATTCACCCAACTGACTGATACAAAACTGCATTCTACATTCCTAATGCACAATACTAATGGACTGTTATGCCATTTGGGCTTAAAGTTGCCCTATCACTATTTCAAAGATCCATGACCAAGATCTATGAGCCTATCCTCAATAGTGCAATCATCTATATCGATGATATTCTTTTGTTCTCAAAGACCTATAAAGAATATCAGGCTTTACTTCAACAATTCTTAGATCTCACTAAACAGTATGGCATTATGCTTTCAGCATCTAAAAGCATCATTAGTACAAAGGAGATTGAATTTCTGGGTATGCATTTCAAAGATGGATTCTACCAGCCTGGTCTGCATATTGCATAAGAGTTGTTACAGTTTTCTGATAAAATCTCTCTGCACGACCAATGCAACAATTCCTCGGGATTGTTAATTATATTCGTGAGTTCATACCACACATGGCAGCTTACACTTCATGTTTATCCAAGTTACTCAAACAGAATCCACCCTGACCTCCTGATATTTTCCTACCTTTTTCTCATTATAAATATCTTCTTTCTCTTCAGCGAGGTATCTTCTTCTCAAACCCTTTGTTTTTATTTTTTTATTTTCAAGATCTTATGGCTCATCAAAACCTCTTTTCCATTAGGAAGAAATACTTTCTTCCCATTGCTAGTATACCTACTAATGTTTCTAAGGTTGCCTCACTTGCTCGTATAAGTTTGTTTTATTATTTGCATCATTTTCTCAATGAAACTAACTCTTTTAGTAGTCCCACAATGTTCAACCTGAAAACACCTTACCTTAATCTGACTTTCCTTCATGACTCTTTTTTCTGAAAACACATTATGGTATCTTTAGGCACTTTCTACCCTATATGCTTGTGCTTTTACCTTAATCCTCTCTTCAGCTTTACCAACATCTCTGTGATATAAACAATGAAAGGTCTTTGTTATGGACATTTCTCAAGTGGTTTCAACCACTAAACCAATGGAAGCAACAATGTTCTATGGTTATTTCACAACATCATCTATGGAAAGCTTCTGTTAGATGATAGTCTATTCATTGTTTCTTCATCCTTCATCGTCCTTATCGTGAAACATATACTGGTGCCCTTTACACTGAAAACCGTGTCCATTTTTATCATACTTCATTATATTGGCCACGATATCAAGATAACATTCTCCAATCTCTTCGAGATTTTCTCAAGGAGATAAATCGTTTTCCTTATGAACCAATCATTTCCTCTTCTATTGGACCTTATCCGGGTGAATTTGGTGAACCAGAAGCACCAGATGTTGATATACTAGGTCCCAATAGTCCTTGATATGACACCGAAGAATCTGTCTCAGACCTTGTAGGAACTTCTCAGGCTCTTGACTCAGTCTTTCAAGATGCTCAAAACCCTAATGATGATAGTTACAGTCCTAATGAAGATTAGTTAAATCAATTTCTGCACAAACTTTACATATGTGATCTCAGTCACAGTAAGCGCCAAAAGATATATCAAGATGATACTGACACTTCAAGCAATCCAGACTCTCCATCCAATTTGCAATCTTGTCATGAACCAATACGTCACAACAAATGCATTTGATTCCAAGGGACTCGTCTTTTTAGGAGTTTTACTTTTGAGTCTTTTGATAAAAGCGAATCTTTGTAGCCCACAAACCACTATGTAAGATTCCTTCTTATCATCCTACTGTTTGCTTTTTAGAAAGTTGTTTGCTTTTTCAAAGTAGCTTTTAGAAAGGTGTGATGACTTTTGAAAGCTGTAATAAGTGTGTCTTTTGAGTGTTTTACTTTCTTATCCTTGCTTCGCCTATAAAACCAAGGTCTTTCTTCTATTGTAAGCAGGCTTGAAAACAATTAGGTTTGATTTTAATGAATATTGGTTTGTGTTTTTCCATTCTTTCTAAGTTTCTCCCTCTCTTGAAAGCTTAAGTCTTGAGTAATGTTACTATCTGTCATTATACAGAGACAAATATGCTTTACACTCGCCTCTTCTGAGGATCTTGTGTATCAGAAAGTTTAAGACTGCATAATACAATTCTGTTATGAGATTAGAGTTTAACGGGAAAAGGGTGAAGGTACTGCTGCAATAATTGTTTCAAAAGGAGAAGAGAAATGTGAGAGTGTAACGTTCCTAAGAGGAAAGTTGAAAGTTCTGTGCTCGTGGAGAGAAGGGCTGTATGTCTCGACCATCATACCTGGAACTTATTGATAGTCACAAGTTTCCCATATTGATCTATAATAGTCTACTGGTCACTGCAGTAACCTACAGTCCGACTTTATTTAGACAATGGTCTGCTCAAAGGTATTGTGTTAGCTAGTTGGTTATTGTACTTCCCTGTGTGTCCTTTAGGGTCCCCGGTTGGTATAAAAGGCGTCTTTCTTGTCTTGGTGATTGAGAACATTGTCTCTTGATAAGAGTGAGTAAGGAGTTATGGAAACACTACCAAATGACCCTATTCATTTTTCTTCTACTTTGTTTATGTCTAGTTTACCTTCTAGTGTTAAGCGTGTTTTGTCAAATCGTACAGAAAATTTAGTAGAAATTACCCATGTTCCTGTAGAAAATCGTGTTTGTAAGTCTTCTTTATCTTTCTTGAGTCTGTATAGTATTTATTCTCGTGATCGTTCTTGCACAAGAAGTATACGTACTATTTTGTCTACATCTTGCCCAAAAGTAAAAAAAATCATCCAAAGTTCCAGATTGGAACAGTGTGGTCTTAAATCTACAACAACAAAACAATACGTATAGCTTGAGATCCCAAAGAAGCTGATCTCTCTCTAGAGAGAACACATTCATAGATGTCTACATGTTGGAGCTATACACCTTATTCTCACACTTCATGGAAGAAAGGAAATACCTGCTATAGCCAGGATATCTCTTCTAGACACTGCCTACATAACGTACCAAAATGCTTTGATTAGTACCTTGCTGACTACTCTCAACAATGGAAGTCTCATTCTAACAATAGTACCTGATTTCAACATCAATTCGGATGATCCCACTTTGTCTGAATGACTACAATTTCAAATTCAAATCATTGGAGCAAATCAAGATCCTACAGCTATCATGGCTACCTTACATTACTAGATGATCTATCGTTTACAGAATCATGCTTTGGATCTCAACTTTCCAAATTCTACTTCGGATAATCTTTACATAGTTACTGATCATTCCATGATCAGACTACTATCATCCAGATCCCGAAGCAATTACCAGCTGTAGAGCTTGAAAAGTTGATGCCTACTGAATGGATCATCTAGTTCCATGCGTCTAATCGACACTTTTTTCATACAACAGCTCCTCCAATTATGAAGACATTAAAAGATGGAACAGTAAAGTCCATCTATGCAAAGACCAACAAAAATCCTTTTACATCCAGGGCTATATTTTTTATCTAGCCCGTATTTTCTTGTACGAAAGGTAAAGATGGTCCTCCTATCCATTATTTCAAATCTAATAGAGATCTAGTTTATGTAAGCCATCATCGTGGACACTTTGTATGGGATATTGGCCCATCTATGTGTGAATCTGACTGTGAAATCTATCTTAACCCTGAGTCAAACAGCGATGATGATGATGAATGGTACTTCAGAAGAAGAAGGAAGAAGAAAAAGTCTAAACCTCGTTGTATGCCTTCTCAATAGTATCATCCACACAAGGATGATTCAGATCTAGATGATTCCAGCAAATCTAGTGGTCTACCCACATAAAGATTCAGACCTAAATCTCTTTGAGGGATGCTGAAATCTTCTGCCTGTCAGCCTAAGCCAGTAATTCTTGTCATTACTGCTACTCCTATACCTTGCATGATGGTTAATCCATATAAAGGAGAGTTTCCTTCTCTACACAGGAGTACAAATGAAACAACTAGGGTTATTTGTAGCCCTTATAATCGAGCTATATGAATTACTTCACAAGGTACAATTGTCTCAAATCTTTTTGATGAAGTTCTTAACTGGCAGACATCAAATGCAGTAACACAGAACAAAGTCCTTTGCAAAATTGATTCCAAGCTTGATGGAATCAGTCAACAAACTCATGTTACTCAACATAAAGTTGACGTCGTCTCTAAGCAAATCTAACAACTGTACAACTCATACAAAGCACAGATCTAGCAACTTGATGCTGATCTTCGACATTACATTGCTACACAGTATTTTGGACATGACTTTGACGCCAAAACCAGAGAACTCAGGACGATACGAGGGATTGTGCAACGAATAGAAGTTGATATGCAATCTGCACAGTCTAAGACTGTATACGGCTCATCCTCTTTAGTATTTCCAAACATACAGCCAGTATACACTCCTCCTCTATATCAGATGTATCCAGAAGAAGCTGACTTTTCAAAGGTCTTCAAGGTCAACTATCCTTTGATCAAACAACATATTCATCCTCAGGCAACTCAAGCAAAACCTAAAAAGCCAAAGTCAAAGCTAAAACCTGAACCAATTCTTGAGCCATCACCTTCATATACAAAACTTGAACTAGTTAACCAGTGGAGTAAACCATTACAGATTCATACACCTCCCACTTCTCCACTGAAGTCTCAACCTTCCACCTCTACTAGGAAGGACAAAGTGCCTCTAATATAGTTTATAGCAACTCTTATACCTACACCTGCCGCAGAATTTTCATCTGCCTAATCAGATAATTCGGAAAGCTTGTTTTGAAGTTTTTGTCCCAACATCTGAAATCTTTGCAACAATTTCTGAGTCATCATCTAAACAGATTTCTGAACAGTCTTTTGATTCCTCAGGACAACTACAACAAAACTCTCTGTATATTATTTAATTATGACAAAATCCAAGGTTTAAAGTGGAGACAGAAGGTCAGACCTTTTAAAAGCTTTATAGTATAGTGAAAATTGAGAAACATTTAGTATTGAAAAAGGGTAGTCTAAAGAGTGCTTAACGACTAATAGATATCTACCACCTCAAAAGATATTGAAAAGGGATACTAATACTGCAGCTATCAAAGAGTTTAAAGCTTTCGTCGTCATATTTAATTATGGTGTTGGTCCAATTTGATACAAAATAAAAAATTTAGTGTAAATTAATTGAAATTTAAATTGGATTAAGCTTTTAAAAGAATATTCAAGATTTAGTTTGAGGTCAAACTCAAATATATTAAGTTCAGTTTAGTTTGAAATTCAATCAATGCATTCCTTATTTAGACTAAGCCTCTGTTTGGTTGGTCTTATACTAGTAGAGCTTTTTCTGTAGATCTTTTTTTAGAAGAACTTTTCTAAGAAGTCAGTTGGCTGTTTGACTATTATTTAAAAAAGAGCTTTTTTGAAAGAGTTTCATACAATATACTATTTGGCAACATAAAAATAAAAGACACTTTTAATTTTAACTACATTTTATTTTGTAATAAAAATTATTTATGAATATAAATATTATTTAAAGTATATTAAACAATATACAAAGCACAATATATTAATTATTATATAATTTTAAACCATAT
>JAOSBL010000210.1:23530043-23545834 GCA_027568915.1 Erythroxylum roraimae
ACTTGAGCGTCGGAGGGGCTAATCGGGACACAACCCCCGACGTGCCTTCTTTGTTTTGCAGGATCTTTACGTCGAAGTCCTTACGTAAGGCAATCAATTCATGGATCCAAACGGCAACGTACAGTTCGGCCAGAATCTGGCAGAACCAATGATCATAATTTTATTTTATACAAAAACATAGTTTATGAATATCAACTTTTTTCCAAAGTTCAGTTATGCAGAAACAATTTTTAATAATCTCTTTTTCTTAATCTATCTCTTTCGTTAAACTATTTTTACTCTCTTTGTTTTATAATAGTCTCTTACGAGAAGACAAAACTTATCATTATCTTAAGCAAAAGCAGAATCCTAATCTCCTTAATAAACTAGCAACCAACAATCAATTTTAAAACTCCCTGTCATAATTGACCGAAAGCCCAAAGACTCATTTATTAAATTATTAAATCATTTAACTATCTTTTAACGCACGAGTCAATTAAATGAATTATTTCTTACATTCTCTCACTTGACTCATGTGACTTTATGCAATTTATTAAACTAATATTTAAGAAATCATAATATACAATAGTCATTATTCACATACATAGGTATCATCAGTAATCATAATCAAGTATACGACTAATAAAAGTCATAAAGTTCATACATTATTAATTCAACATACTCCCTTCATGTCCCACTATACTAGCCCTACTACTTAATCATCATTATAAATGGGAAGTAAGTAATGGGATTTATCATTCAGTTTTATTTTCAGTATCATACATTGCAATAAAATTCATAAAGAGGATAATAACAGAAACTTTAGAAAGAATGCATTCAATAATGCACAAAGAGTGTCCAATATATAATAAGAGTTGATCTAATAGTATGTCTAATAGTCATTAGCACACATAATCCATATTCTTTACATGACCAGAAAATATTTTGGGCGGTAACCCCTTCATCAAAGGCTACGGTAAAGTATTTCAGTTCCATATGTTTAGCACCTTTGGAATACTTGTCATTCTTAGAGAAGAAAACACTGTAGAATTATCACAATAAATTTTGAACGGCCTAGCTATATTGTCGACAAGCTCAAGCTTTAAAATAAAGTTCTATAACCATTTAGCTTGAATCATGGCCTTAAAACATGCCATAAACTTAGCCTCCATACTGGATGTAGTAATTACATAATGCTTTGCACTCTTCCATGAGATGACTCCTCCAACTAATAGATAAACGTAGCCAAAAGTAGATTTTCTTATATCTACATAGCTAACAAAGTCCAAATATGAGTATCAAACCACCTCAACATAATCAGACCTCCTGAAAGTAAGTACGTGTTCTTTAGTTCCCTACAAATATCTCATAAATTTCTTTGCAACTTTCCAATAATCTATATCAGGATTACTCTAGTATCTCCCTAATATCTCCACTGCAAAACTTATGTATAGTCTCATACATGATTGAGCATAAAATAGGCTCTCAACTACAAATGCTTATGAAACTGATTCTATTTGTTTTCATTCTAAGTTACTTTTTGGACATTGCATAAGGCTAAACTTGTCCCTTCTTTGAATTGGGAATAGTGAAAACTTGAATCTCTTTAACACTTTATTGATGTATGCTTTCTGAGACAAACCTAACAACCTTTGTGATCTATCATGGAAAATTTCTATTCCTACTACAAATGTTGTGTTACCTATATCTTTCATTTCAAAATTACTAGAGAAAAATTTATAGTCCCACTTAATAGACCAAGATCATTAGCTACAAGTAAGATATTATCAACATAAAACCAGAAAAATAAACTTACTTCCTCTAAACATTAGATATATACACCGATCAATGTTATTTTCTTTAAACCTAAAAGAAATAATAATATAATTGAACTTAAAATCTCATTGTTGGGAAACTTGTTTAAGTCCATATATTAAATTCTTCAAACCGTATGTTCCTTTCCAACCTTTATGAACCCTATAGGTTGGTCCATATAGACTTTTTCCTCTAAATCCTTATTTAAAAAGGTAGTTTTCACATCCATTTGATACAATTCTAGGTCATGATAAGCCACAAAAACCATAATAATTATGAGTGAATTCTTCTTAGAGATTGGTGAAAAAGTCTCTTTACAATTAATGCCATCTTTTTTAAGAAAATCTTTAGCAACTAGTATAGCCTTGTAACATTCTAGGTTACCAAGAGAATCACGTTTGGTCTTAAAGACCCACTTATAATCAATTCTCTTATAAGCTTCTGGCAATTCTACAAGGTCCCAAACATCATTTTGTTCTATAGATTTGAACTCATCTTTTATGACATCTAACAATTGATCAGATTTTTTACTATTTATAGCTCATGAAAAGATTACCGATTCATTCTCAATTCCTACGCCATTTTTTGACTCAGGTAAACATACTACATAGTCATTAGAAATAGTTGGTCTTCTTTCTTTTTAAGACCTTTTTAATGTTATTTGTTGTGGTTCTTTTATTGCATGTTAATTCACTTCATTTTCAATTTCGTTATGAATAATGGATTCATAAATTTGTTGTTCATCGTGATATTTTAGGCAGTTCAATAATTTGTGGAACAATAACTTGAGTAGGTGTACAAGCCATAGAGACTTGCACAGCCTTAGTGACTTGTTGTCCTATTTTTTGAATGTCCACTTTACATGGTGTTTCACTCCCACTAGTTTCACCATAAGTAATGAACTTGACATTCTTAGTTTCCACTATTATAGTATGGTTAGGATAATAAAATATATGCTCTTTAGACTTCTCAAGATAACCAATAAAATAGCCACTGATTATTCTTGCATCCACTTTCTTTTTATATGGATTATAATGCCTAATTTCTACCTAACAACTCCAAATATGTAGGTGTCTTAAACTAAGTTTCCTACTAGTCCACAGTTTAAAAGGAGTATCTGGAACTGTCTTACTAGGAATCCTATTCAACAAATCAATAGGAGTTTTGAGTAGATATGTCCACAAAGAAGCAGATAAAGATGAATTACACATCATACGCTTAATCATATCTAACAAAGTTCTATTATTCTTTTCTACCATACCATGTTGTTGTGGTGTGCTTGACATTATGTATTGCCCACAAATATCATGTCTTTCAAGGAATTTGGAAAAAGGGTCAGGATGATGAGCACTTTCATCATGTTTATCATAATATTCACCACCTTTATCAGACATGACTATTTTCACCTTTCTGTTTAATTGTCTTTCAACCTCATTAATATAAATCTCTAAGGTGTTTACAACTTGAGATTTACCATTTAGCAAATATATATATCCATAACATGAATAATCATCTATTTATAAAATATTTTTCTTTATTGAAAGTAGGCACACCAAATGGTCTAAACATATCAGTGTTAATTATTTTAAGAAACTGAGTGCTTCTTATGACTCCTTTCTTTAATGTGTGTTTTGTTTGTTTGCCTTTAATATAATCCACATATATGTTAAGATCAATGAAATCCAATTCAAGAAGTATTCCCTTTTTTACTAAACTTTGAAGTCGTTCCTTAGAAACGTAACCTAAACGCTTATACCACAAATAAGTAGATCTTTTATTAATCAATTTACGTTTGATACCAATATTAGGATTCAAAGTCAATAAAGTTTCAACATAGACAAAACCAAGGTTTAATTTATGTAAACCATCATATAGTACACAACTACTAATCATGTGGTTATACTGTACAAACAAAAACTACCACTACCAAATTTAAATAAGTATCCAGATCTATCAAGTTTGGATAAAGAAACTAAATTCCTAGATATAGTAGGTACATAAAAAGTTTCACATAAGTCCAAATGATATCCAGTATCTAAGATTAAGCAATAAGTCCCGACAACTTTTAATGAAACTCTCATTTTGTTTCCTACATAGACAAATCTTTTATTTGATCTTGTAGTTTGAGTTATAAGGAATTCCCGCAAGATATTAGAAACATAAGTAGTACAACCAAAATTAATCCATCAAGGATTAAAAGGAACTTTTACAAAGTTTGTTTAAAAACATACATAAGCATTAGGCTTACCTTTCTTCTTAAATCATATATTTTGTTTAGAATGAAATGCCCAACCTTCTTACAGAAATAGCATATGAGTTCATCATGTTCCTTCTTATAAATATGCGAGAATTCCCCACTAACTTTCATGGGTCCCTTCACTTTCTTCTCATGCTTCTTTCCAACTTTTTACTAGCTCCTTCATTTTTGGCAAAATTAATAAAGTGGGTTCCTTGATTCTTGAGTCCAATCTCTTCCTAAACCAACATATTGTGCAACTTATGCACATTCCATTTGTCCATTATAGTATTATAGTTCTTTTGGAAAGGAGCATTCTCAGACAGTAACGAGTTCAAGATGAATTGCACAGGGAAGCTTTCATCCACTTCTATTCCCAAGGACTTAAGTCTTACTGCAATGTTTGTTATTTCAATGACATGTCCATGCACAGTACATGATCCATCAAACTTCATGGTGGTCAATGTACCTATAAGAGTCTCAGCAAGAGACTTGTCAATAGTATTGAAGTGCTCTTCCATAAATTTAAATAATTCTTTAGCACTTTCAGTTTTGAGAAGAGCAGACTTAATATTGCCAACAATTGTGATCTTTATATACATCAGGCTCAATCTGTTTGATCTTTTCCAATTGTTAAAACTAATTTTCTTCTCATCAAAGCCCAAAACATTTAGAGCATAAGTCCAAAATTCTAAAATAGAATTGGATTTGTTCACTCCATTCAAAGAAGTTCAATCCATCAAACATCGTAACGGATGTGAGATTTGGATGCATGGAAATAACTGCGACTTCAAATTGAAACTTAAAATCAATGCTTTGAGTCATATAACATCATACTACATAGATTCAAAAAAACTTCATAAATTGCATATCAATGTTCACCTTTGGGCAATCCATTAACGCACAATATAATACAACACACAATGATTTTCGCAAATTGTATACTAATGTTTAGCTTTGAATAATCCATTAATATACCATTCAACATATAATGATGATAATATGTACGTAATTCAATAATAACACATACATCAATTAGAAATATTTATATCTTTTGATATCTAAACAGAATAATTTTTTATATGCATTACCTACATTCATTCTCATTAACTATAAAATAAACAAACCACCTTTGGGCGATTTAAAAATATTCTATAGCAATGAGTTTCAATTTATCCATAAATTTACAATTAATTAGCATCAAATTATGAGTAATTGAAATTTAAAACATAATATTTTGAGTTAAGAAAAATTAAATTGCCAACGATGTTGGAATTTTCCAACGCTTGACAACTTTCTTTAGCGCTGAGATGCTGGAACTTCCTAGTGGCTAACGCTAGTTGAATGCCTAGCTCATGGCGTTGGCCACATCGCCAACGTTGCGACTTTAATCCTAACAATGTGTCAATCTTTTTAAATTCCATACAAATATGAATTAATCCTTCAAAATCATCAAATCCATAAAAAATTGGGCATTAGAGTTTTCTAAAATTTCATATTAGGATTCATAAAGTTCTCTTAATCGTGAGAAATCTACATTAAAAAATAGCTATAATTTTCTTATAACCATGCTCTGAAACTTCATGTAAGCATAATTTTAGGGTTTTCTAAAATTTCATAATTATGTCTTTGAGCTTTTGGCCCATTATAACGGGGAGTTTTAAACTAATTGATAGTTGTCAGTTTATTAAGGAGATTAGGGCTTTGTGTCTACATGAGATAATAATAAATTTTGTCTTCTCACAAAATAAATCACAAAAGGAAGTGAGTAAGAAAAGTTCAAAGAAAGAGATAAATTGGGAAAAGGAGATTATTGAGGATCATTTCTTGAGGATCATTTCTGCACAAATGAGTTATGTTAAATCTTTTAACTGTTTTTTAACACAAGTCACTTAAATGCAATGAATAAAAAACCTAACCAATTTAGTAAGTTTAACTGTAAAAATTTTAAACGGTCTAATTTTGGAACTCAGTTTTTAAATTTTAATTACTTTAATAATTCTTTTTTAAAACCAATAAGTTACTAATTAATATGTTAATTTTTGTAAATTAATAAATTCTGATAAACTAAAATAAATCAATTAGTTTTCTTTTAACAATATCTTTTTTCAATTAAACTTTAAATTCTCTTAGGTAAGGACATTTTTTATCATATTTCAAATTCTTTCATTTCATTCGATTTTTAACCGATTTTATGACAGTTTAATACTGGTTGAAACTTTTAAACCTCAAATTTCCTGTCTTATTTGTTTAACTTTCGATCCAGTTTTTAAAATATTATTTAAAAGAATCATTTATAACATTATATTGTTTTTTAATTTTATAAAGGTAATGTTTTATTAATAAAACTACTTTTAAAATAAGTTAAATTATGAAAAAGCCCACCGAACAAATTAAAGGACCGAAAAAGGAATCTTTATCTCGAAATAGCGGCTATTTTAATATCTCACATGCCCGAAAACGCGAAGTTTTTGTTTTTGGCATCACGTGTCAGTCTCTAGACAAAGAGAATCCTGAGAAAAGGAATCAATGAGCCCATGCAATATTTTGTGTACTAATTTTGGTTGGATTTTAATAATTTATTCACTCTCTTATGCTCGCGAAGATACTATTCCCTCCGTCACCTGGAACGTACGGGACGAGCCATTGTACAGAAGAATCTCACCGCTCATTAAAAGGGTTCTTGCCACGTGGTGATTCTTTGGCCTGATATGACAGCCCTTATGTGTTGGTTTATTTAATTATTTCTTCTTCTTTATCTCTATATGTAAGAAGCAGATTCTAAATTTCTAGTTTTGGAGATTGTGGAAAGGGTCCCACTGCCATTAGTTTTTCTTGACAAACAGTCAAGTAAAGGTGCTTTGCCCAAAGAATCTTGCACATGAGCAGCATACCTTATTGCTTCATTTTCTTTGTTGACTACCAGTACCATATCCACCATTGTGCTTAGTGGTTTGATAATGGGATAACGATGTGCTTTTTTATTATTTTAAATATAATTAAAAAATCAGATGAAACGGGGATATATTTTGATATACGATTTTTATTTATCTATAAGAAGTTCAAGAAGAACATATGCTGCCTAAGAAACATAATTAGTTTCCGAATTGAATTGAATTGAGACTTTTACTTACCTACCAAGGAATCTTCTGAGGTACGAAAGAAAAGCCTTGTGAAAATTTTCCTCTTGATTTTATCACCAATTATGATAAAGAAAATGTTAAGAAATCTGAAGGGTCTTTCATAGAAAGTAAAAACAATCCCTTCTCGAGTCACCGCTCTCTACTGAGTGGACTCAAATATGCGACGACTCGTATGTGATTAACCGAATCTTCGCGTCCTGAATCTGGGATTTTTGACTCTCCTCTTTATATACACGTATCTCTCTCTTCTTTGTCTGTTCATTGCCGTGTTTATTTGACCAATGTTACAGACCAGGGAAAGCTAGTTGCTGTCAAAGGATTTTACTGGAAATGGAGCTGAGCTTGGGTTTGAGCTTGTCATATACGCCTAAAACAATCAACGAGTTTATCTGGGAGGCTTCGAGGATTGAAGATGGTACCCACAAGTTGTCAAAGCTTGCGGATTACGTGAAGAGATTAGAGGAAGAGATGAGAAAGATCGATGCTTTTAAACGTGAACTCCCTCTTAGCTTGCTTCTTTTGAACGATGGTTTGTATCGCCTTTCTGTCTTGTTTGTCTGATTTTTTTAGTTTCTAAAGATGGGTTTTTGATCTTCCTTTTGGTTTTTGTAGCTATTGTGAGATTGAAGGAGGAGGCAATGCAGTGCGAGGAATCAAATGATAGAGCTATGGATATGAAGCCACCGAGTCTGGAAAGGAATTGTGATGAAGATGAGAAAGTGAAGTTAGAGGATGATACAAGTGACAAGAGGATGTGGATGAGTTCTGTTCAGCTTTGGAACAGCAACGACATTAGCCCTGATTGTCAGAAAAAAGACGAGAAGTCTGAATTAAAACAGGTAAATATTCAATTCGTACAAAATTATACAATAGCTAAAGTTTTCTTGGGATTTTCAAGATTGGACTTTTTGGGTTTTGTTCATTTTGTTGACAGAGGAGCGAGGAGGAGGATAATCAGTCTACTTGCGAGAACCCAATTCAGCTTTGTAACTACAGAAACAGTGCAGGGTCGTTCGTGCTTGTTCCTGAATTGGATGAAACTGGTAAGAAGGAAGAGAAAGAAGTTGTTTCACAGGTTACTGGACTCTCTCTAATGACTCCAGTATCTGAACTTGGTTCCTGCAACTGGATATCAAAAGGCAATGCCAACAAACAGAGAATCCAAAGCATAATTCAGCAACATCAGGGTAACAAGAAGCAGAGGCGGTGCTGGTCCCCGGAGCTTCACCGTAGATTTATCGATTCCCTTGAACGACTCGGAGGACCTAAAGGTTAGTGATTAAGGCCCTGAAAAGTAAAGTTTTCACAAGTTTCTTTATTATTCCTAGAGCATAAATATGTTTGGATGACACTTGGGAATCTGCAACCTGCGTAGAAGATGTGGAATTGTTGGTTAAAAGCTTTGTTTTTGTGTGCTTTTCTGACAAGTTAAACGTGCTTGAATGATTCGGATTCCAGACGAACTCTCAAGGGGCCATATTGTGTTTATTCTGTTTTACAGTGGCTACACCTAAACAGATCAGGGAGCTTATGCGGGTGGATGGCCTCACCAATGATGAGGTTAAAAGCCATTTACAAGTAAGTTCTTCATCAACTAACCAAGCCATGTTTCCAAGCATCACGCTTATGGAGGGTTAACCAAAATTCTTATATGTAACCAGAAATACAGGCTTCATATCCGCAAGCATCCAGGTCTTCCAACAGCTGCATCGAATGGATTGTGGATGGCTACGGCCCGTTCAAAACCAAGCACTTCAGAATCGAATTCTCCACAAGGACCACTTCATGGAAATGGGTCTGCTAAATACACCTCTAGTACTGGAGCTGACAGTATGAGATCTGAAGATGATGAGAAATCAGAGAGCCATAGTTGGAAATAGCAGGATTTACAAGCCAGCAGAGACTGTTACACAGAAATCATCTGATCCTGTTGCCCAGGAATTTTGCATATACAAATATACATGGGGAACTTGGATCACTGAGACATATAGGATCATAACAATAAAGAATTTGACGGTAATAGGAAGGAATTGATGATTGGCCTCGTGTTTCTTTAACCTCGCAAGTACCTTAGAAATTCTGTGATATTTTCGCAAGTATCATGTTTGAAGTTTAGTTCTACATCAGCTTAAGTTCTGTCCTCTTCTTGTATGTTTTTGCTACCTATAACCTAATGCATATTTATGAATTCTATGAAGTTGATTGACAAAAATATAGATGATTCTCCATCAGTTTTCCGATATTATTTGCACTCTCCGTTTCAACCGGTTATCTAGTCTATGTTGAGTTCTGATAAACCAAACAAATATTCCTCCATTTGATTCGATAACGACTAAATTCTTGGGATTAGTCCTGCTCATACAATCAGCATTCTTCCTATCCAAATTACGGAAAGATGCTCATAGGGATATGTCAGTAGCCGATGTTCTGTCTAAGATGCCTTTCCTTCACAACATATTTTGAGATTGGGAAGGACCGAACATTACTAGGTATGTATTACAAATGATAGAAATATTATTTTATAAAAATAAAATAAAATATATTTGTTTAATACCGAAATTAATTTGAACGGTCGAATGTAAAATTGAACACTTCTTAACACCAGATACAGCACATAGCGGCGTAACAATTGCGGGAACTAGACAAAGGCGAGCCAATAAAGTTCAAAAAATCAATTGAAGTCGCCTTGAACGTAAGGAACTTGTTGGAATTTATCCATTAAAAAAGATGAATTCTTCCCCATCTACAAGACCTGTGCTGCGCAGTGACACCTTCAAACCAACGTCAAGGATGTCGGTTTCAGGAAATACTTATCATTTCTACAGAGAAGATATGGGGGCCCACTTCAAGATTTGGCCTTTTTCTTAGTCTTAGCACGAATTGACTCCAAAACAATACCAAGCACTTGTAATTTCCTGAATATTGATAAAACCTGCTAATTATATAACTACTGTGCCTTAAATGCCAAGTTTTCACACCTTTGCCTTTTATTTTGGGTATAAATTTTACACGTTAGCCTTTTTGTTGAAACGTCACTACAACGACAAGAACAGTGAATGTAGGCACTAACCACCATGCCAAGTCAACAACCCTCTACAATTTTTTTTTTTGGTTCAGTTCATCCATTCTTGTTAACATGTAAACCCGAGTAAATGCTTAAAATATAACAAAAACAGGTGCTATGCTCCTACTTTCCCAGGTTGGAGTTTTCAAAAATATCAATAAAAGTCTGGACAGCACGAGAGTCGTTACTCAATTAGAAGTAGCTAAGTTATTTTCTCCTATTTAAAATAAAAGTTATTTTAGAAAGATACACATTTATTAAAAAAGTTAATGAAATATTTGATATTCCCTTATTAATTACATGTTAAAATGTCTTGAAAATATAATTTATGTAATTAAGATTTAAGATAAATTAAAGGGTAATTTTGGAAGTAAAATTATAATCATGCATGAAAAGTCATAAATGACACTTATTTTAAATAATTAAAATCTCTCTAAAACGGCTTTTATTTTGAACAAGAGAGAGTATAATAAATGCCCACTGCTTTAAAAGTTAAGATGCAAATTTCTTCTTTATACGTAGCTTCACTCTAGACTTGGTCATTTCTTACATACAATGGGGAATACTAATTTGTTGAACCTTGAAACAATGCGTTTTAGGTAAGATGTGTTCTTTACTCATTTATATGCAATAATGATCATGCTTTAGTTTATTTAGCATTTTCTACTTCCGAGTTTTATGATGGCTCTATATTTTACTGACACTTTAATTTAGCTTCTATTTTTTGTTATGTTTTTTTTTAATTTTTTAATGTTTTATTTTTAGATAAAAATAAAAATTATTTGATTGTTAAATTATTACATATTATATAAAATTTAAAGATCAATTATTTATAAATAAATTTTATTTTAATCCCTTATGCAATATTTTGTTAAAATAAATGATTAAAACAATTAAACTGTACTTATAAGTTAATATTTATTTTAATATATTTTTAATTATTAAATTAAGTTTATTTAAAATTTACATATTTTGAAGATATTTTAAATTTAAATCATATTCAATAATAATAATAATTAAATTAAAATTATTTTATTTTTACATTTAATATTGAAATTAATTATAAAATTGAATTAAGTTATTAAATTAAATTATTCATAATTAATTAATTTTAAAATAAATAAATAAATAATATTGAATTAAATTATTTATAATTCTTATTAATAATTAATATTAAATAATTAAATAAGATATTTAGTTGATCATAAATCATATTATAAAAAACAAAGATCACTTTTTATACTTTTCATAATTATAGAAACTGAAAGAAACTAAAATTAAAAACATAAACTATAATATCAAATAAACAATTTTATTAAATTAAAAAAAACTAATCCTTAATTAGTGATATAATATAAAAACATGCTCAATGTCCAAAGTCTAGGAAAAGGTTCAATAATAGAAGAATCTTTCAATGTTCTACAATATAAAATAAATATACATGTTATAATTATCATTATTTTTAAGAACGAAATCGCTTTTTACTTATTCCAACCTTTGAAAACACTCTCCACACCCGTTTTTACAAGTCTTTCAAATACAAGTTCCTAGACACAAACATATGATTTGATAGCCCTACCCTTAAATCTTTTATATACGAGTCGATATCTGCTTTAAAATTTTCTACATGTATATGTTGCTTGCCGTACAACAGATGAGATTAGTAAAAATATTGGTGTTATATGTTTTTAGGATTATTGAATAAAATTATAGATTATTTTTCCTATATACATGTTTTATGTTTTGGCATTTGATAAACCTTAAAACGTATAATCGAGTGTTAACCTTGTTTATGTTTCATTCCTTGAATCACCGTGTCGTGCTAGTAATGTTAGGAATCTCACATCGGGCAACTATAAGGGTATTCAAGAATTTATAATAGTGTGCAAATCCTATGTCTCATGTTGTTGATGCTAGTATATCTTGTACTGGTATTTCTTCTTATTTGTTTGTTAATAATGTAAAAACTAAACCTTGTACATGGCATGCTAGACTTAGCCATTCTTCAGTTTCTACTATGAATAAAATATCATGTTTGAATTTCAATTTGCACAATTGTGATGATATCCATTCTTGTCATATATGTCCATTAGCCAAACAAATAAGACTTCCCTTTCCTTTAAGTACTACCATAGCAGATAAGCCTTTTTCCCTCATACACATTGACCTTTGGGGACCTTATAGGATCTCCACACACAGTGGCCATCGTTATTTCCTCACCATTATTAATAGCTTTACATGTATGACCTGGATTTATCTCCTCAAACTCAAAACTGATGCCATATTAACCTTACAACGTTTCTTTACCTTAGCCAAAAACCAATTCTCTGGTATTATTCAAATTGTCAGAAGTGACAATGGCACATAATTTTTCAATGAAGTAGGTCAAACCTTGTTCACATCCCTTGGTATTATTTACTAGAGTTCTTGTACAAATACCCCTCAGCAAAATGGCATAGCTGAGAGAAAGCATTGACACCTTTTAGAGTTAGTCAGAGCCATTAAATTTCATTCCAACATACCTTCTAAATTCTAGGGAGAGTGTATTTCCACAGCCTGTTACATCATTAACTGTTTACCTACCTCTGCTCTTTGTTGGATATCACCTTATGAAGCCTTATACCATAGACCACCATCCCTTGATCACTTAAAAGTCTTTGGTTCCCTATTTTATGCCACTGTCACCAACTATGTTGATAAATTTTCACCTAAAGCCATCCCTTCCATTTTTATGGGTTATTCAACTGTCCAAAAGGGTTATATCCTTTTTAACCTATCCACCAAACAATGTTTTGTGCACAGAGATGTAGTCTTCCATGAAACTATATTCCTATTCAAATTTACCTCAAACCCTTCTCCCTTATTTCCTGTTCTTGATTGTAATGCCATTCTTGACCCAAATTTCTTGCAGCTTGTACCTCCACCGCCTAACCATCCTTTAGCTGAACCTCATTCACAGCAAACTATACCTAAGCTACTAGATTTAACCCAAACTCCACCTGCATCATCCGCTTCCCCTCCTACATTATTTACATTTGTTTCTATTCCACACACCGTATCTGAACCTTTAAGGAGACCAACCAGAATATCTAGACCCCCAGGCTGGTTACAAAACTTTATTTGTCCAAATAAACCCTCTTTGTCTTCATCACTTGCTATAACTACTCAGTATCTCCTTTATGATTCTCTTTCTTATTCACACTTGCCTACACATACGGTTTTTTTTTTTTTTTGCAAACTCAATCTCTAGCTTAGTTGAACCCAAAACTTACTATGAGGCAATTTTAGACAAACGTTGGATAGAAGCTATACAACAGGAAATACAAGCTTTAGAAGCTAATGTCACTTGGAAGGTGGTTCCCCTCGCACCTGATAAGCACCCCATTGGCTGCAAATGGGTGTACAAAGTTAAGTACAACTCCAATCGCACAGTTGAAAGGTTTAAGGCACGGTTAGTTGCCAAAGGTTACACCCAGAAAGAAGGAGTTGACTTTCAGGAGACTTTTTCTCCTATGGCCAAACATGTCACTGTTAGAACTATCATTGCACTTACTGCTGTGCATCATTGGCCTTTATATCAAATGGATGTGTATACTGCTTTTTTACAAGGCGATTTATCAGAGGAGGTTTACTTGACACTTCTTGAGGGATTTGGCAACCAGGGGGAGAACATGGTATGTAGGTTGCTCAAATCTCTATATGGTTTGAAGCAAGCCTCTAGACAGTGGAATTTGAAGTTATGTGATGCTTTAGTTGGCAATGGATATGTTCAAAGTAAACATGATTATTCATTGTTTACCAAAAGGAAAGGAAGTGATATAGTTGTTCTTCTAATCTATGTGGATGATTTGTTGATAACTGGAAGTAATGCTATGATGATGGAAGAATTGAAACAGATTTTGCATAAGAATTTTAAAATGAAGGATCTTGGAGATTTGAAGTTCTTTCTTGGCATTGAAGTGCTCAGATCTAAGACTGGGATTATTTTGAATCAGAGAACATATGCTCTTGAGTTAATTGAAGATGCTGGTTTAAGGGGAGCAAAGACTGCATTCACACCTTTGGAGCAGAACCAGAAACTGACATCTGTTGAGTATGACAAAGCAACAGAGTTGAAACTTGCTGATGAAGAAATGACAGATATAGCACTGTATCAAAGATTGATAGGGAGACTCTTATACTTAACTCACACAAGGCCAGATATAGCCTATGGAGTACAACACCTGAGTCAGTTCATGTAGAAGCCAAAATATTCACATTATGAGGCAGCTTTAAGAATTGTGCATTATGTTAAGAAACGTCTAGGGCGAGGAATTTTGTTATCAGCCAATGAAAATATGAAATTGTCTGCTTATTGTGATTCTGAATGGGCCTCTTTTCCTATGACTAGAAAGTCAATAACAAGATTCTTTGTGAAATTGGGAGACTCATTGATATCATGGAAGTCAAAGAAGCAGAGCACGATTTCATAATCCTCAGCAGAAGCTGAATACAGGAGCATGACCATTACTACTGCTGAGTTGGTATGGTTATCAGGATTGCTTGAAGAACTGGGAATTAAGAGTGAAAGACCAGTTATGTTATACTGTGATAGCCAAGCAGCCTTGCAGATTGCAGCAAACCCTGTATATCATGAAAGAACGAAACACATCGAAATAGATTGTCACTTTGTACGTGAGAAAATTCAGTGTGGATTAATTCAAACTCAGCATGTTTCTACAAATGAGCAATTTGCAGATTTACTTACCAAAGGATTGGGAGTGCAGTAGCATGAGTACCTCTTGTCCAAGTTAGGTGTTAAAGATGTATATGAACCCCCAACTTGAGGGGGAGTGAAGAAATGTAATTTGTTATTTAATATATTAGTTAGTTAGCAGCAGTTGTTAGCTTGTTAGTAGTCTATTAGTCTGTTTGTACTTTGGGCTCTTTGTATATAAAGTCCAATTAGTTGTAAATAAAAATGAATGAAATTCTCTCGTTCACCAAAATCACGTTTTCTTCTCCGATCAAACTTTCTCATCTCCGATCACCTTTTAACAAGTAATCTCTGAAATGTAAATGTCTGCAAAAACTCGGACGTCCTAGCTTTCTTAAAGAGAAATGGAATGATTAAACCTCACACGCAACTATCTCTGGGATATGGGAACAGATCTGTTGTTCCAAAATCCTGTGCCATCCTGTGCTTAAATCATCTTAGCCATTTGTTACAATAAATTTGACGGGTAAGATTATTTGGGCATAGAGGGCATAGGGTGGAGGGAACAAACAATCTCCCTCCTTCTAGGATGACCACTTTCTGCTCATTTTTGTCCTGAGAGATTACGAGGAATCATCTGTTCCTGACTCTCATTTACAAGATAACGGAAGTTACGGAAGTTCACTACTCTCTTTAACATATTATATATATATATATCTTATTAGGAAATAATTTCTTACAATTATTTCATAAAATTACTTTTGATACACTTACTAATCAGATATTGTTTAAGACTCCTTGTCATCCTATTGAAAAGAAGAAACGACTTAAACACGCTTATACTAAACCCTTCCCTAT
>JAOSBL010000210.1:23555939-23567299 GCA_027568915.1 Erythroxylum roraimae
AATCATCTTTTAAGTTTATTGTCAAATTCGTTTAAGTAATTAGGATTAATTCGGTGGTGAGCATTTTAGTCCTTGTGGGAGACGACCTTGGAATACTCGATTTGTAGATACTAGGAACAACTCTGTGCACTTGCAGATTTTGTCAACCACTATTAAAGAAGAACATAAAAACTCATCAATGATTATAAGAATATTCTAAACAACAACACAAAATCAAGACCTCCTTTGCATTCACACAAAACCCTAACGCATCATAATCGTATTATTAAAGCAATACATATGGTAGACGTTAATTGGATGACTTACCTGGATGAATAGACAACTCTAGACTACAAAGAAGAAGGATGAGTGACGCTCTTCAACACAATATAGGGCCTGCGAAAAAGAATATTTCTTATTTAATATATTACACTTGTTCAATAGTTTTGTTATATTTTTAATATATTAAAGCAAGAAAATCAGAAAATAATATTACTTATTTTGAAATAGAAATATGTGGACTTTTAGTAAGAATATTGTTAAAAATATTGCTAGACCAAACCAATCCCGACTTGCTTGGTTTAAACTATCCGTAAAACCATACAAAATATTATAGAATATTCCAATTATAATTTTTATTTTGATAATTGACACAACTATCATTAAGAGAATTTGACTTAAAACAATATAAAAAGAAGGGTAAATTATTCAAAAATAAAAAGTGTGTGAATTCTCTTTATTATTTGTATATCAAAATTTTAAATATATATAATTAACAAAAAAGTATTGTCAATTATAATAATCAAAATTAACCCTAATATTTTAAATACTCTTTAAACCTTTATAAAACTAGTCTTTCATCAACAATTAATCAATTATGTAATAACAAATTAAATTACACAGTTTAAGTTATCAAAGGTTTAGCAAATTGTCTTACATCTTTCTTCTTTAAATCTTTCCCTAAATCGGTAAAATTTGTCACAAGCCTAGGTAATTATTTAGATGAGCGTAATTAGGTGCCTAACAACTTCCCTATCCTGCAATCAATCCCCAAACTTTCAATCTTAGATTAGGACTTTATAGTTCCTTTTCTTTTAGAACAAGAACAAACTATATCCAATGAAATGGAGAGTGACATACTAAAATTTGATTGAATACGAAAATTTAAGACTATAAAGTAGGTTATATTGGTGTATTGTTCCATTATATTCATAAAATAGTATTAATAGATATACAAGCAAAAACTTAATACATTTTTTTTATATTCTAACCTCATCTTCAACTTGGTTCGTAAGAGGTAAAGTATTGTCTTTCTTTTTATAGCTTCTCCTGTCATGTCTTTATTTTCTTTTCATAAAAGTTAAAGTAATTTTTTTCACTTTTTTGTTTACATTTTTCTCTTATTTTTCTTTATCCCATCAGGTATTATCCTTTCTTTAAGCGGTTGAATCTCTTTATAATTATAAGGTGGCCAAATTTTTGATCTGTTAATTAGCTACAATAGGTCCTTATAAACCTTCATGAACCTTTCTCTTTTGTGATTTGCTAAGGGCATTATCCTTTGGTGTTTCTTGACATTGAAAATGATATTAATGGCATAGGTGTATGGGTACCCATACAACTCTCATACCCTATAATTGTTTGTGATCTCCCACCCTAAGTGCACTATATGTCTATCATCTCCATCTACCATTTTATATGTCGTATCTCTATTCGTAATAACTCTCCATTTCATTGGATATAGTTTGTTCTTGTTCTAGCTTCACCATTATTTCGAGTGCAATGTCATCTTTCCACCTTATTGCTTACTCCTTTATACTACAGATACCAACTAGGTATGTAAGAGAATCTAAAATGTTCTATAGAGGTCAAGAGAGGTATGAAAGAGATTAAAATAGATTTAACACAATATAAAGAAATTTAGGAATCATTAAGATGAAGATTAATTTTTTCAATGTTCATTACAGAGACTTGTATCAAAGTTGTAATACTGCCATCATTTAAGGGAATAGATTTCTATCAATTTAAATTACACAAAACACTCTCGTACAATAAACATCAACATAATAGATATTTCATCAAACACTTTACATGCATCAAAATTTCATCCCAACATCACAATAAAAATCACGTCTTGTCCCTTCCATCACTAACATTTATACATTAAAATTATTTTTCAATCACAAAATACCCAAATAAACGAATGCTATTAAATACCCAAATAAATACATCCCACATATGTTGAAATAACAGAGATGAAAAGCTGCAAGAATACCTTCGCTGAAAGACACAATGATAGTGGCCAGAGAAGACAAACGTCTACGAGTAGAAGAGTCCATGACAGAGAAACTAGAGAGGAAAAACATTTGAGAAAACGTAGGAGAGAGAGGAACAACAAAGAAGAAGATGCTAGGGGAGGAGGCTTTCAGGTGACACCAAACAATATCATTTTCGTTTTATTTAAAACGCTGAAGTTGAAGCAGACAACGACGTTTACCTTAAAAATTTACCAACGAAATTTACTGATAGAAATTGTTCCGTCGATAAACTCAAAACTTTTTTATTTCACCAACAATTCCCACCTTCTTTACTTATGAGTATTTTATACCGTCGCTAAAGTCTGTTGAAAATTTTGACGAGATGATTTCCCTCTATATTTACCAACGGATATTACTACCGTATCTAAAGGAATTTTTTCCCGACTATGTTACTGACGGAAAATAATTTCCGTCTGTCAAAAATTTTGTCAAGATGATTTCTCTCCATATTTACTGACGGACATTACTATTGTCGCTAAATGAATTTTTTTCCAAATATGTTACCAACGAAAAATGATTTCCGTTGATAATTTGTAATGGTTTCTTTTCCATCATTAATTCCTAATTTTCTTGTAATGTAAATTGAGAACATTCATTGAATCGCGTTCCTGGGTTGAACTTGGTCCAAGAAGTCCTTATAGGTGTTACCAATCCACAATCACAATAATGTAAGTGCTTTTCAATCATATTAGTTGTACTACAAGACAAACTTGTCATTTTCATTTCTTATGGCGAAAATAAGTGAATAAAAGAAAGCCACATCACACAAATAGGCACTAAGGGCAGGAAGAGCATGTAACAATTTGAAGCCATAACGCTCAAAGAACGAACCAGTGAAGAGAGAAAATCCATCTTTATGTAAACAACAAATTTGTATCCGACAAAAGGTCAATGAGGAAATCTATATGACCACACAGCAAATTATGCTCACATCATTATTATTATAAAATTCTTAAGAAAACATAGTGAAAGATAAGGTTTTCTAAAATTTCTCAAAGTACAAGGGAGTTTTTTGTATTTTACCCTATAAAATATAAAATTGAACACTCTTATAACCTTTTCTTTTTACTAATAACTTCTGATAAAATTGTATATAACAGTTTTTCACCAGAGAAACATTTGTTTTAATGTAATAGCTAACGACTGTGTAAATTTCAAGTCAATTTTTGCATAAGAAAATTCGATTGAAATAATAAGAACGACTCAGTTGAGTGGAACATATCTGATATCTCTATGGAATATAAAACTCATAGGATCTTATGATTTATACAGTCATGTATGGAAATGGAATATATATTCGGCCTCCATTAAATTAACTATGAATATCACACACAATAGATGATAACGATTAACGACCAAAAAAGTTCCACAAGGTATAATTATTGCATTGTGTTTTCATATTCCCTTATTTTCACCGTGGGTTTGGTAAAGGACAATATGTCATATCAAGAACGTCACTTTTGAATCTTCGACTATAGGATCCAGATTCCAGATAGACCAATGAGCTGGTTAATTATGGATTACTCTTATATGCTTTTGTATCATATGTATGGAATTACAAGGAGCTGTTAATGTCGAAGAATAAACAATGAAACAAGCACGCCCAAAATTATCTGAAGAAAGGTTTTGGCTTGTTTCAAGGGAATATACGAAACTTTCGTTATTGACTACAAAGAAAAAAAAAAACATCATCTGAGTTCTGACGCCCGTTTAACCAGTTGTAGCAATTCTACATGTGAATCTTTTGTTGCCTTTTCTGCTTTAAAGCTATTCCAGTGTATCTGTACATGATAGAATGGCTGCCTCAGTATTGATTCCCATCACTGGAAGCATAAGCAAAACAAATTGGCTCGAAGATAAGAGTCTATACAGATCAGTCACTTCTTAGAGTCTTAAACATTTGTCCACAAAATCTCCTAGATGATCGGTGCTGAGGAAATCGCAAAACCTAGGGATTTCAATTTGTAGACAGATTTGAAATAAAGGAATGGGTTATTTAATTCATAAACAAAGATGGTATATATATCACCACTGTATATAATAATAAAACGGTGACTACCACTATATAAAATGCAACCCAACTAAACAGAAATAAAACCTATACAATAGAAGTTACACGCTACACAACACCCTATATAGTAGTCCATACAATACAGGATAAATACAAAGAAAAGATACGTTTCTACAGCCCCCCTCAAGGTAGTGCTTGGTGCCAATCACACAAGCCCAACTTGGACATCAAAAAAGAAAAAAACAAGAGCTGACAAAGCCTTAGTAAACATATCTGCCAACTAAAACTTGAAGGGATTGTGCTGAGGAAGAACAAAACCCTGCTTGTATTTATCCCGAATCATATGGCAATCAATTTCTAAATGCTTGGTCCGTTCATGAAAATTAGGATTAGCAGTAATATGGACAGTAGCCAAATTATCACACCACATAGGAATAGGAAAAGAAATGGACAGTCTAAAATTAGCTAACAAATAGGAAATCCATTGTAACTCACAGACCGTAGTAGAGAGGCTGCGATTGCACAAAATTTTGTTGGCAAAGAGAAACAATAACCTCATGATTCCATTGGCTTGAAGCTTGCTTAAGACCATACAAAGACCTCCGCAAACGACACACTTGATTAGGGCCAACCTTGGTATAGCCTTGAGGAGGTAACATGTACAACTCCTCATCAATATAGCCATGTAAAAAGGCATTGTTTATGTCTAATTGATGTAAAGGCTACCCTTTTGCAGGAGCAATAGCTATAAAAAGTCTCACAGTAACCATCTTGGCAACTGGAGAAAAGCAGTCAGTGTAATCAACCCCTTCAATTTGATTAAAGCCTTTAGCTACTAACCTAGCCTTATATCTATCAATAGTCCCATCAGGTTTGAGTTTAACCTTATACACCCATTTAAAATCTATAGCCTTTTTACCCTTTGGTAAAGTAGTAAGGTTCCAAGTTTGATTGCTATCAAGAGCTGCCAACTTAGCCTCCATAGCAGCCAACCAATTCTGATTAGTTTGAGCTTGCTCAAAAGTATTCAGTTCCTCAAGATTAGATACATTTGCTAAAAAGGAATGATAAGTTGAGGTAAGATGTGAGGAGATTAGAAAGGGATATGTGGGAGATGTGTGAGAAGAGGAATCAGGTATATTAGGAGAAGTATGATGAGCAATATTAGTAACAGATGCATGTGAAACAAAATCATTCAACCAATTTAGTCATTAGGTCACACGAGTAATCCTCCGAATAGGAGCTGGACTCTGTGTAATATTAATGGAACAAGGTGTATCAGATGAAGGTGGAACTGCTGAATTTGATGGACCAACAATAAGAATTTCAGGAGGTGATAATTCTTGAAATGCAACAGGTGTTAGAACATTTAGATTAGGCAAAGGAACTAATTCTGAATCTGAACAAATAGATTGAAATGGGAATATGTTCTCATAGAAAACAATAGCCCTAGAAATGAAAATATGATGATGTTGCATATCATAAAGTTTGTAAGCCTTTTGGCCTAAAGAATAACCAAGGAAAATAGATTTGAAAGCCCTAGGAGCAAACATATCTTTATGAGGAGATGTGTTGGAGGCATAACTCAAGCAACCAAAACTTCTCAGAAAATTGTAATCGGGTTCTTTGTGAAATAGAATAGAATAAGGAGACTTCTAGTTAAGAACAGGAGTTGGAAGTCTATTGATGATATATGTGGCTGTTAAAATTGAATCCCCTCAAAACGACTTTGGCAAATGGGACTAAAATATAAGGGCTCTAGCAGTTTATAACAAATGTCGATATTTTCGTTCACGTGGAGTGTAAGGAGAGGTTTTCTGGTTTATAATGCCATAGTTGACAAGAATTTCTTGACAAATATGACTCAGGAATTTTGTTCCATTGTCTGTTCTAACTGATTTTTAACAAGTTTGAGGAATTTATCTAAGAAGGAAGATATTTGACTTTTGTATTTGAGTAAATAGGTCCAGGTTGTTCTAGAAAAGTCATCTACTATGGTAAAAATATAGTAAGTTCCACTGATTGACCCCTGCTTATAAGAACCCCAAAGATCCATATGCAACAGTTTAAAACATGAAAATGTACTAATACTGCTCTTAGGAAAAGGAAGTCTGGTTTGTTTAGAAAAATGGCACACATCACAAGGTTGTCTAGAAAATTTCATATCATTAAAAGAACATTGCAACTGTTTCATTATAGTAAGAGGTGGATGACCCAATCTTTGGTGCCAAAAACCATCAAGAATAGCACTATGACAGTGTACTAGCTTATTTGAATGATTATCTAAAAGTGTGGTGTACGACAAAATGGTGTTTTTTTAAACATGAATATTTGTCAAGAGAATATAATCCTGCATTTACCTTTCCACCTGCTAAGACCTCATCAGTCACAAGCTCCTGCAGAACACAAAAGGTAGCTTAAAAGGTAAATTTGGTAGGAGATTGACAAGCTAGTTTATTCACAGAAAGTACGTTATATTTGAACGAAGGTAAATGTAAAGAGGATGATAGACTAAGATCATCACAAAGGATAATATCCCCTGTGGAATCTACTGTCTTAACTGTGCCATTCGGTAGATGAATAGGAGTGAATTTAGCAACTAGTCTAGGTCTATCAAACAAACTTAGATCATGACACATATGGTTTGAAGCACCTGTGACTATTATCTAGGAACCACATTCAATTGAACTAGCTGAACTAAAACAATGGTTGAGAATGCTACCTCCAAAGTCATTATAGTGTGCGAAATTGGTGACATCTCCTCCTTTGTCTGTTAACTAGATCTGCTTGCCTTTTCTTTTCAAACAACTCTCGATACCTTGCTAAATCACTGCAGCCATGTCCTGCTTCTAGACTGGTTCTTTTGTACCCCTCTCTACTGGATAATCCAAAGGTGAGTCAATCATATTCACAAACTCCTTATTTGTATCTCCTCCTTTCTTATCTTTAGAACTTTTATACCAATCTAGATACCCATAGATCTTGAAGAGTGTATCTCTTGTATGTCGTTTCATCTTACAAAAATCATATAACATATCCTCCTTGTTCAACTGTTTCTTAGAAACACCTCTGCCAGCCCCTTTTGCCCTACTGTTACCAGAATTTCTCACCATCATACTGTTAGTTGTATTCTCAGCAAAGGTAACGTTAACCTCCCGTTGTTTTTCAACCCTAACCACCATCACGTAAGCCTTATCTACACGAGGCAAAGGTTCCATCACAAGTATTTGACTTCGAATAACATCATACTCTTCATTCAATCCCATAAGATATTGTACTAATCGATCATTATCCCCAAATCAACTAACTGCTTTAGGGATCCAGATGAACATTATTTTAGGGCTCCACATGAACATTGTGAGATGGGAGCCAAACAATTCAGTTCATCCCACAAATGTTTGACTTTATTGAAATACATGGAACTAGACAGGTCCCCTTGAGAAATCAAACTAATTTCTCTCTTGATCTGATACAACAACGGGCCATTACACTCTCTGTACCGCCGCTCTAGTTCTTTTCAAAGATCCCTAGCTGAACTCGTGTACTAAAAAGACTCCACGATGTCTTTGGAGGTGGAGTTAAGAATCCACGATGTGACCATAAAGTCGACCTGACACCACCGATCATAGTCTAGTGAGCTTTTTGCTGGTCTTTCACACTTGTTGTTGATGAAATCAAGCTTCAGCTTTGCACCTAAAGTGATGCACATCGCACGGCTCCAAGATAAGTAGTTGTTGTCGCTTAACAGAGTCATGACGAGAATCATCCCAAGATGATCTGAATGCTGCATAAACATCAGATTCTCGTCACCATTACCACTTCCAAACGTCAGTCTTAAACCACTCATACCGTCTACCATGATTCATCTGCGAAGAAACAAGGATCGACCCTGTCGCTCTGATACCATGAAGAAATCATAAAACCTGAAGATTTCAATTTGTAGGCAAATCTAAAATAAATGAACGGGTAATTTTATTCATAAACAAAGATGGTATATATACCACCACTGTACATAATAATAAAACGGTGACTCCCACTATATAAAATGCAACCTAACTAAACAGAAATAAAACCTATACAGCAGAAGTTACACGCTATACAACACCCTATACAGTAGTCTATAAACACAGGATAAATACAGAGAAAAGTGAAAAGTGTTGTATACAGGATAAACTAGGTATTTTTCGTGTTTTCTTCATTCATTATCTTTCAGACTACTATATACAACACCCTATATAGTAGTCTATACAATACAAGATAATGAATGAACAAAACATGAAAAATACTTGATTTCGATTCTATGACTTTTAACAAGCTTTTCGAAGCCGAAACAAGTCCTTTTTCTTGACAACCTTCACGAAAGTTGATCACCAGAATGTTTTTAACGTCTTTTTGCAACTTTCTTAACACGTGACCCTCTTGACAGGTCAGAGAAACTGAATGTTTGTGAATTACTTAAGCAGCTGCTGGAGACTTTAACCTTATAAATATAGCTTCCATATTGGGTTTTCCCATCACAGGTTTTATATAGGTCCGGTTTACACTGATCGGGGTCTATTTTTTTCTTGGACTTCGACCCATTGACTTAGATCATTTATTAGACCACTTTATTATCTTTATTCGGATCAAATTATGTAACTTAACTGATAAATTATTGAAAAACCAAAAATTACAATTAATTGTTGCCCACTTTATAGGGAAAATATCTAACATTCTCCCTCTTTGATAATAATTAATTGCAGTGTTGACTCAAATTAAAACCAGTTTAAAATTCAGTTAAGCCATGCTACTAAATTGATCGATCAAGTTTGAAAACAAAATATTTGATCCAAAGATAACAAAAGTCCATAATTTAGTCCCACGAGGCTTTCGATACCAAAAGATATCAAACACATGTGTCATGTGTGACACAGGTCCAATATAATGACGAATATCTAATACTTCACTAATATGAATGGGAAAATGGAGTGTGGCAAATACCTGTATGATATGATATGTATCATATTTCTGTTTTGTAGGTCTCGATTTCTCTAAACTTTATGCTAAACTGAATATGCTAAACTGCATCAGAGAAATCTTATTTTCTCTCACCTAATGCTAAACTGCATTAGAGAAAGCCTTTATGTTCTCTAACTAAATGATAAATTGCATTAAAGAACCTTTATGGGATTAAAACTTATATCCCCCTATGTCATGTCAAAATCCATGGATATATATATGAAATTGTATGTGTCCTAATGACATAGGCTTAAGGTCAAGCTACATATATGCCTAATGACCTGTAACATGCTTAAGATTAACACGAATCTTAAAACTTTCACATGTATTATGACTATGTATGATAACACGTAGTACTAAGGATAAATGAAAATCATCTTTATTAATGAACCACCATACTATCATAATACATCAAAAAGTATAAAAGTACAAATGTATATGGAGCAAACATAATAATCCCAAACTAATAGTGTCTAAGGACTTCAATACACCCATACTGTATACATGTTTTTCAAACACGTGTGGGCAAAGTCTTTTAGTTAAAGGATCGACTAACATTTTCTTAGTCCTCAAATGCTCCACCTCAATGTTACCTTTCTGTATCTACTCCTTTATGGTCAACTATTTGAACTCTAAATACTAAGACCCTGTGATATTCTTATTATTGTTTCTAAACAATACAGTAAAAAGATTATTACAATACAACCGAATAGGTCTACCCATTGAATCAACCATAGCAACTCAAAAATCAAGTTTTTGAGCCAAACAACCTATGAAGCAGCCCCATAGCATACACTTTGCATGCATGGTTGAGGAAGTCATCCGTTTCTACTTATCACTCTTCCATAAAATTGTACCATCTATAAACTTAAAGCCTTATTCTGTTACGGACTTTCTATCTTCTACACACATAGCTTAAAATCCAAAATATGGATCCCCTATAAGGTTTAAACTATTGACTTTTTTATATGTCAACATATAATATTTGATTCCCTTTAAGTATTTGAACACTTGTTTAGCTGCATTCCAGTGGTCTATACCTAGGTTAGCTAAATAGCGTCCCAGCAGTCCAACAGTCAATGCAATGCCTGACCTAGTGTATACCTTGACATACATTAGACTACCAAATGCATTAGAATATGGAACATTTCTCATAGCCTCTCTCTTTACTTTATTCTCTGTACAATATACCAAAGATAATCTCTCGCTATGAGAGATTAGTGCTACAATAGGTTTACATTAATTCATATTAAACCTTTGTAGAACATGCTCAATGTATGCACTCTTTTAGAAGCCTAATGAGTGTTGAGATCTATCCCTCCTAGGATAAAAGATGCTTCACCAAGGTTCTTCATGTGAAAATGCTTGGCCAAAAGTTGCTTAATGTCATGCAACGTCTGTGAAGTAGCCCCATAATATGCACTCTGCATGCATGGTTGAGGAAGTCATCCGTGTCTACTTATCACTCTTCCATGACATTGTACCATCTGTAAACTTAAGGCCTTATTCTGCTATGGACTTCCTATCTTCTGGACACATAGCTTAAAATCCAAAATCTGGATCCCTTGTAAGGTTTAAACTGTTGACTTTTTTATACATCAACATATAATGTTTGATTCCTTTTAAGTATCTCAAAACTTGTTTAGCTGCATTCTAGTCATCTATATCTGGGTTAGCTAAATAGCGACCCAGCAATCCAACAGTAAATGCAATGCTCGACCTAGTGTATACCTTGACATACATTAGGCTATCAAATGCACTAGAATATGGAACATTCCTCATAGCCTCTATCTTCACTTTATTCTTTGGACACTGTGCCAAAGATAATCTCAACAGGTTTACATTCAGCCATATTAAACCTTTGTAGCACATGCTCAATATATGCACACTGTGAAAAGCTTAATGAGTGTTGAGATCTGTCCTGAGAAAATCTGAATACCTAGGATAAAAGATACTTCACTAAGCTTCTTCATGTGAAAATGCTTGGCCAAAAGTTGCTTAACGTTATGCAACACGGTCATGTTATTCGACACGAGCATTATATCATCCACATA
>JAOSBL010000210.1:23607867-23619008 GCA_027568915.1 Erythroxylum roraimae
ATTCATTAATTAAAATATTATTATTAATTAATTAATTGCAATATAATTAATTAAAATATACTTCATTCATTAATTAATTATATTCCTCACTATATTCATTCCCACTATCATTCTCATTATCTTATGTAAACCAAGCGCCCCCTAAATCTAATAGTCCAAAGCCTACTTGAGGAAGCGCATCGAGGCTTGTTGCGCAAGTTAATTTTGTGAACATTTCCTTTCCTTTTTTAATTTGAAAGAAACATTAAATTTGATAGTACAAAAGCCTATTTGAGGAAGCGTAAATCGAGGCTTGTTGCACATGTTGATTTTGTGAGCATTTCCTTTTATTTTTCAATTTGAAAGAAGCATGAAATCTGAGTGTATGAAAGCCTATTTGAGAAAGCGTAAACAGAGGTTGGTCACGCTACAAATTTTGTGAGCATTTTGTTTTATTTTTCAATTTAAAAGAAGCAATAAATCTGATATTATAAAAGCCTATTTGAGGAAGGCTTGTTGAGACCTGAGAGTAAATACAGAGAATCAAGCAGCATTGGAGATACAGGGTACAGACAATCTGCATTGGAATAACAAATGGGTTCTGTTATGATACGAAACACTGCTCACAACAATAGGGTCTGGCTTCTTGTTACAAGATGTCTTCGTCAAGATTTAGTAGTGTTAGGAGTACTAGTGTTCACAGTGAGCCTAAGAATTTGCTTAACTCTTTAACTTCTCAGACTACAAAACAGGTGTATCTCCACGATATAATGTCTATATTCTTAATCTCTTGCCACCTCATAGCTGTCCAACAATGAGCGGAGAAAGTACAACAATTTCTTGTTCTCATAAACGATTGGTGACTTGCCAATCTGCTCCCCCCAAATAGAAATAGTTACAAAACGTTATAAAATCTCTTACCAAACAAAATTCTATCCAAAATTTATTAGTTGGAGTTATATATAAAAATATGACCCATAACTTATTTGACTTGAAAATTTAAAATATATATATATATATATACTTAAATGTAATATATTTTTGTTTAAATTTCTCAGAATTCAGTGTTAATATTAGAGACGAATAACTTTGGAATTTAACAAAATGAACAATAATTTGCACTAATTATGAATTAAAGGAAGTTAATTTGATGTAAATAAATTTATTTATAGAAAAAGATGTTGACAAGTTAATAAATAAAATTGTCTCACGTAAAAAAGGGGAAACATAAGTATGACGTGAAATCCAACGACGCATTGCCTCCTCGTGAAGCGAATATCACGAGGTAAATTATAGCAATCACACGAATCTACAATACACATATCCTAAACTGGTGTTTGAAATCTTCAGAGAATTTAGACATGCAGGTAGGCTCCTTAATGAAAAGAGAGAGAGGGATAGGGTACGAAAGGGGTCCATTACATTCCTTTATTGCGTATGACACAACGCAACGCAACTGATCTAAAAAAGCTTGTTGCCTATGACCTTGTTCTTACTTCAGTCCCAAGGAATCCATTCTAATTCTTTTTGTTTTCCCTTCAATTTGGACCTATATTCATAATCGTAATTTTTTTTTCTCCCAACATCAAAACAAAAGAAAGGAGAATATGTGCCCTAGGAACATGTTACCGTGGATTATCTCCTGTCCTGTGTCTCTATGAACCGATTGGAATCCTAGTCATGTGATAGTACAATGATAAAATTTTAAATCATAGGTACTAAAACGTAAAAGACAGTGCATGCTTAGTTAGAATTTTTTGATAAAAGATAATATTTCATTCTTAAGATAACCTTTTTTATACATTAAAGTTCAAAAATATCTTCATAGTTTGTTATAAAAAATTAGTAATGATTAGTTTACACACACAATTAAGATAGAGACTCTAGCCCAAATCTGACCTATCCAAATCATTTTTATTAAAATGTCAAAATAATATAGTTTTGGTATTATTTGTCGAACCCAAATCTTCCAAAAATTAGTCTGAAGCTCGGACAAAGTCCCGAGAGCCCGGCCCGGCCCTATTGTATCTCTGAGACACAATTATTCAAAAAACCTATTGTCAAGCTGGACTAGAGCAGCGAGCGAAAGAGATGCTAATGATTAGAAAGTGGGAGTCCAGTTCTGCGTCATCACTGTAACGTATGTGAGATACGTAGATTTGCGGGCCCCATTGCCGGGCCTCGGTCTCCGTAGAAAAACAAGAGCTGAGCTGGCACCTCATGACTTTTGAGATGGTCCATACTTCACCCTCTTACGATATACCATTTTTTTTTCCCTTTTGGAAACGAAAAATTCGTAGCACCTATGTTTTAATGCATGCATTAAATAAATTGCATATAATTTTTAAAATATATATGCAAAATAAATTATATAATAATTTAAAATTAAATAATAAATTTAGTTTAAAACAAATTTAAAGAGAATTTTTTAAATATATATATTTGAAACCAAATTGAGCGAAGCAAAATTTTTCAACGAGGCCAGCTACTACATCAACGTGGATAATTCCCAAGTTGGTTTTCCTGCTCTGTTTTCTGCCTAGAAAAGTAAATCTTTCGATTTTTTTAAGTAGCCAAAAGCCAAAACAAGTACAGGTTCACGCAGCTTGTGTCCTTAATCAGGACACGAAGACATTATATAAACCATGCAACCCTTGTCCACTTGCAGAACTTTTATTATCACAAAATGCCGACAGATTACTTCAATCATTTCATGCATTTATTTTATTACAAAGACCATATCTTTCTAGTCTACCATCCAACGAAATCATCCCTCTAACCACATTGCATACTTGATTACTCAAGTACAAACAAATCCCAATACGAAATCACCACACCCCATTTATAAGTATGTGGAATACCTTCCTTTTTTTTCTATCGGTGACAAAAGGATAGTGAAAAGGAATAAAGAGAAAGATTATGAAACCAATCCTGTTCCTAACATCTCTCAAGTGCGTTGAGAAAGCCAATGAACCGTGCGCTACAACGAGGAATGAAACATTGCTGTAGGACAGTAGGAGACAAAAGAAGGACCAAAATGGCAACTTCTTCTTGTAAGGATAAAGTGTATGGAGAGCAGAGGGTAGGGACTAATTACATAATCTGGGAGTGGAAATTTGGTTGAAGTTGGAGGGACGAATGTCGAGTTCTTGGGTCCACGCCGTCCGGTCCTGAACATGCAAATGCCAGTAGGTCTGAGCCAGCGAGTCTGGGTCTATTATATCACCTGTTCCACTTATTTGTTGTTGTTGGTAATTCCCAGTTGCAGTCCTCTGCAAGGTCGATGGCCCCCTACAATGTCCGTCCGTTTCTCATTAATTGCTCATCATTCATCACTTATCACTCCTTTTCCCCTTCCCAACTATGCAAAAATGAGCTCTTCACCAATGCTTCCAATTAGGTTAAAGTCTCTTGTTCCAATCTTATCATTTTTGGCCGTGTATTATATATGCTGTTAAAGTTAGGGCCTTAGGGGACTATAAGCAGTAAAATGTATAGAATCTATGGCTGTTTTCTTCTGTAATGGGAGGCAGAGGCAGAAATGCGATGGATTATTTGGGGAAAAAAATAAAAGAGCATCAGAAACCGATACAGATATAAAGATGAGAATGAACTAACCTTGGTGGTCCAATTACACCATCGATGATTACGTGTGCTACGTGCACACCAAGAGGTTGGAACTCCCTGGCCAGGCATTGAGATAGAGCTCTCAAAGCAAACTTTCCACAACCTGTTTTGATGACATACGTGTACAGATGTTGAGATTCAGATCTATAAACGCCAGAAAAATAAAACACTTTAAATAAAAAGAAATAAATTTTTTCAAGATTCATGTTTTGTGGAGTAAGTGATTACATAGTTCAGATAAGCCAGCAAACCCACTCAAAGAAGCTGCACACCCAGTGAACAAGATTGTTCCTTTCCCTCTCTCCACCATTGCTGGAATAACCTGGTAACATAAAATACGAAGCTTAACATACAGGAACTCTACTTGATAGGGTAATGGTCTAATTAGGTCATTAACTAAGTTGGGACAACCGAAATGGAGGGTCGAGATATGGTATACTTGTTGGGCACAAAGGAAGGCACCAGTCGACGAGACTGCGAGTGATTTTTCGAAGGAATCGATGCGAATATCAGTGAAGCTGGTGGGTTGCCAGTCAGAGACCGGCTGGTATGCATTGTAGACAAGAACTTCCACAAAGCCAAGTGAGAGAACCCCTTCAAATGCTTCTCTCACACTTCTTGAAGCTGAGCAATCTATTCTAATGGCATACACCTGAGCCTTCTCTTCTCTAGCTATCTCGTCTGCAAATCTCGACAACCTCCCTGCAAATCATGTACATATCTCGCCATGAGTTTCATCGTTTTTCTCCTTCAAGCACTGAATTTCTTTTCACTAATTATCTTCAAAAACTATTTGTGTTTCTGACCAACTTGTAATGTAAATCATTTTCAAGAGAAACAAAATGTTAAAACTGTGTCAAAGTCATCACAAATCATTAGCGGTTAAAGCGGTAAAAGGACAAGTCTGTCTCCAAGATTAGCAGACAAAGGGAATACTGGTTGTGTAACAATATTGAATTATCCTCGTTATCTTTTCTTTTTCTGGCAAAGCAAACAGGTGGAGAAGGAGAAGAGAGATATATGTCATTCAGAGAGGTACCTAAGTCACGGGCGAGGATGGCAACAGTGTAACCTTCATGGGCAAACTTGCGTGCGATGGATCGGCCCAGCTTTGGTCCGACGCCGACAATGGCTGCGATGCCTTTGGTGGGGACGGAGCTCCCCATGTTTCGCATCTTGGAAGAAGCCTATTCGGGTTTTTTTTTTCCCCTGATGTTGGAATTCAGTTGATAATAACTAGCTAGTAGCAGCAAGAGCAAGCAAATTCTGACCAGTAGTTGTTGGTGTTACTTAAGAGCTGACCCTAGTTGACAGGGAAGTTACTACTGCGATGGGGATAGAAGGTAGGGGTGGATGGTACTGCGCCTACAATCTTCTTCATAGTTCATACCTTTCTTCCGAAGTCTTTGCGTCTTGGCCTCCTCCCTCACTGGCATTGTCCTAACTATAATCCATAACTCTTTTTTATCGAAGGATTGGCTTTAGTGGTAAAAGAGGTAGAAACAGTTATGTTCACATCACTTTTAAAGAAAACAGAGTATATTTGATTTAAATTATTTATGTCAAATTAGATTGAGTAATGTGATTAAGTGGTTCAAGTAGGGATTCTTAGATACATAGTTTATAATGTGATCAAAATATCAAGATGTAATTTATAAGTTGAAAAAAAATAAAATAAGAACAAAAATTCTCCTAATTGGTTCCTTAAAATTTAACAAATTATTTAAAAATTTTAATGTGTCAATAAATTATTTATTTAAATGCATATTAAAATTTATGTTTAAGAAATGGGGAAGTAAATTTATTCCTCCTTCCTTCAATACTTCAAGCCTAAGAGCCCTCTCTCCCCAAGTAATTGGTCACATGGATCAATCTTTAGTTGTATCATTCGTCACGTCAACGACAAAGAAGAAAAAAAATCTTTGGAATTGAAAGTGACCATTTGCCAGTGAAAACAATCTTTGGAAATGAAAGTGAAGTTCTCTGTTGATACAAACATGGCCAATTTATCATCATATGATCATATGCTCTAGTGGATCTGAATTCTGATAGAAATTTACAGAGAAAGGTGTACCAATCTCTTTTTTTCTTTTCAAAATTTCTAAGGAATTCATCTCAGAATCATTTCCTAGAACCAAAAAATTTAAAATGAAACTACAATTATTCAATGAACCTGTCCTACTGTTCCTTCTGTATCAGACAACTCATGTACATGGGGTTCTTAATCAATTGAAAGCTGAAACAACTGTTGGCGTAAAGTTTTCTACCAGAGGTGACATATCAATCGTCAAAGCCGTGATCATCGCCGGATATTTAATGCTTCTACTTATACAATTTCTAATTGCCTGTTACGTGTAATGTTAATTAATGTAATGGAACGAAATAAGATAGAACAAAACGAAACTGTAGAATATAATATAGTGAAAAAATATTTAGAGATATGGAAGGATTTATAATGAATGTAGTGAAATGTTATTTAGAAGATAAATAGAATGAAATGTAATATATAATAAATGACTATTATTACACTTCTAACATTAAAATGGTTGTTCCAGGAAATTTAACGCTATAATTTTAAAAAGAAATCATGTTCAATTAAAAAGTAACTGTAAAAATCACAATAGTAACAAATAATTTTTATAAATTTTTATTTTAAAATAATAAAATTTTAATATATAAAATATTATTATTAATTATTTAATAAATCTTATTTTATTCTATTATATGTGATTTATATTTAAAAATAATTTATTTTTATTTTAATTTATATAGAAATATATACAAATAATTAAAGAATAATTTTTATATATTTTCTATTTTCATTAATAAAATTTTTTATTTTATTATTAATTACATAAAATTTATTATTAATAATATAAAAATATTATTATTAGGGTGAGAAATAATAGAAAATATTATTAATTACACACAATTTTTGTGGACTGTAATAAATGAGTTTGGGGAAAAGGGAGTTAATATTAGAAGAAATAATTAATATTAAGAAAAATTATTGAGGATATATTATGTAGTATGTATTTATTAGTTTATGTTTCATCCTAAACTCTCTGAATTGAAGGTTTCTTATTTTCATTATTTAGAATGTAATGAAATGTAACATGAAACCTTTAACTTCTATCCTATTCCATTTCATTCCATTATAAAATCTTCAACCAAACGATAGAAGTGTGTTACGTTTTATTCCGTTATATTACCAACTTTTCAATCAAACAGGGCCTAAAGTTCTCTATCATAACTAAGTAATTACTAAAAAAATCAAAATATATTTAATTTGTGAGGGAAAAAAAAAAGAGGCAGCCCTCGTGAATCGTGATTGCAGCCATTTGTGTCTTGCTTTGTTTTAATCTTATCAGCGGTTTCTTCAAATTTGAAGTAGGGCTACCACCAGGCACCAAAGTCCGCTACTAATAGGTTGGTATTTGCATAATTATGATCAAGGAGAGGATCGTTCGTACGAGAAAATGGTAATAAGAATGAGTATGAATATATTCAAGAATGATAATGGATATTATCTTTATAATTATGATGATTGGTTAAAAGGAATTAATGATTACCATTATCATTAATAGTGATTGGTTTGTAAAAAAATATTAAGAAATAAAAATTTATTATATTTTAAATTAATTAATTTATTATATTTTAATTAATTATATTGTGATTAATTAATTATAATATATTAATTAATGAATGAGTTATATTTTAATTAATTATAGTATAACTAATTAATTAATTATTTTTAATTAATTATAATGTAATAATTAATTAATAATAATATTTTAATTTATTATATTGTAATTTATTATATTTTAATTAATTAATTACAATATTTTAATTAGTTATATTTTAATTAATTATAATGAAATTAATTGATTAATTAATAATAGTAATTTATTATTTTGTAATTAATTAATTAATTACAATATTTTAATTAATGAATGAATTATATTTTAATTAATTATAATGTAATTAATTAATTAATGATAATATTTTAATTAATTAATTAATTAATTATAATATTTTAATTAATAAAGTAATTATATTTTAATTAATTATATTATAATTAATTAATTAATATAATTAATTAATGATTATAATTTAATTAATTATATTGTATTATAATTAATTAGTATTAAAAAATTTAAAAAAAAGAGTCACTACTAAGGAATGAGTTTTATTTCGCTACTAAACAGAGGGTATGGAGGATTTCTCAAAAGTGGGATATCAAATTATTACCTTTATAATAATAATCAACAACTAATCACTCACTTTTCATTCCTTACCCATTAACCCCTTCTTAAATCCATCAACCAATCACAAAGTACGAACAAGAATTAATCTAGACTTGGTAATAATTTAAAGAAGCTACGGGGGCAACCTAAAATATCTCGTGAGTTAAAAAAAAAAGAAGTAAGGCCATTCATGTTATCTATCAAAATAAATTTTTTTAGTTATATAGTTTATATAATATTATTTCAAATTAAATATTTCACAATTTCTTTAGTTGCCGTATAAACCTTACTATAATTTGCTAAATAAAAGTATTAGTTAATAAATAAAATTTTAGCCAACCTTTAGATTTTTTTTTTTGTATGTTTCCATTTAAACAATACAAGTTTATTGCTTATAGGCTTTATATGATAGTCTCTCAATTTAACATTCTATAAATTTCTAAATTTAGATATTTTTAATAAATTAAATGTTAATCAACTTATGAGATTTCTTTCTTTTGTATTCTTTTCATCTAAATATTTAAGTAATATAAGAAGCTTGCTCTTTTTCTTTTAGGTTATTTTCTTCTTTAAAAATCTGTTAAGCTTTTTCTTCCTTTTTAACCAAGAATCTATTGGTAAGATATCGGTTTCAATTATCCCATGTAAAATTATCTTCCATTGTCACTTAAACTTGTACAAATTGAGTTAGCTCGTATGTTTTGATATGTTAAATTCAAAAATTGAAGGATTTGATTTTTTAATAATTAATTTATGGATTGTATTTGAATATAAAAATTAAGCTAAAAATTGTGAGTCAAATATAAAATTAAAAAATATATATTCATATTTATAAATACCCTAAATTTAGGTCAAGTTATAATTTTCATATAATGATTTCTCATTCCCATAAATATTGAAAAAGAGAATAAAAGACAGAAAATTATTTATCAAAATAAGTGATTATTTTTTTAATTTACTCATTCTAAATTAGTTATTTATTTTAATGAAAGACGATTTTTTTGAGTGATGATGATATTGAAGAATTTTATTTTAGTTAGTGTTTAAATAAATATTTCATTTAAATCTTATTATAATTATATTTATTTTATATTTATTTACTTAATTTAACTTTTATTATAAATTTTTTAAAATTATATTTTTATTTTACAACAAGTTTATGATCATTTTTATTTGATAAATGATTACATTTTTTATTCAAATTTAACTTGGTATCATATATTAAGACATAAATTAATGTTAATGTGTTACAATTATATCTTATATAATTATTAAAATTTTTATAAGATATAAATTTATAAGCCGAGTTTAAATTTTAAATTTTTATAATGATTCAAATTTGAATTTAAAATTAAGTCTATTTCATGAGTTAAATCAGATATCAAATTTAAAATTTTAGATTTTTTATTGGACTTTTAGTTAAATTGGATCAAACCCAACGTAGATCAATTATCACTATCATTTGTTTCTTTATTTTATTCCTTATTTTTAAATAAAATGAATTAGCTTTAAGATTAAGTTATTGTGCGAGGATTTCCTAAGTTACTATAATTTGCCAAATTTTTTTTAAATAAATATAAACCCAACAATCATTTAATTGCATCACTTGTGTTTAATTTCAACTTTATGAACTTGTTTTTGTCACACATCAATTATGTAGGCAGTCTATATTTAATCGACAGGAATTCATTCTTACACATTGTCCTATGTTTCTGCCGACAACCCCAACAAAAGAAATTGAATTCTCGCCAGGACTCGGCCCTCCCTCAAAATCAAGCAAGAACGACCTTACGAAGTTGTTGAGCTGTATGCATACAAATTAACTTCTTTAGCAGTTTTGGTCATAGAAATGCATATATTGGATAAGGACTACAGCTAAGACTTCCTTTTTTATTATTGTTTTGAGTAGAGGTAGAGGGCAAAAGTGAAGATAGCATCCAAGATCAAATGATTTGGCAGGGGACCAGAGCATTTTGCAAGTCTTATCTCAAACTTTTTGAGCTTGTTTGTATATACAATTCGAGTCTTGGGGTGGCCCGTTTTATTAACTTCTTGTTGTACCTATTTGTATGGAGAGCCTAAATAGATATAAACCAACGGATCCAAGCTAAATTTATCAACAACAAAAAGAATTATTATTATCAAAATAATGGTGCAAGCTTCAAATAAAACAAGGCCAACATGAAATTTGGAATCCTCGGGTATAAGCACTTAATAAAAATGCAAAAAAATTAATTACCAAATCTTGTTTCAAACAATTAAAATGTTTTGCGTAGGAGAGAGATGATGGCGTATGGTCATTTTCATGACATTCCCATTTCCATAGGACATCCCCAAAGAAAAAGAAATCAATCACAAAGTGCAGGTGACAGAGAAATAGGCAAAGACAAGTGGAGAGCTTAATTTTTGCCTCTTCCAAGTTGAGGGTATTCTTAAACGACGCATACTGCTACTATACTCATGTGTCCATCAATTCAATTTACAATTGCATTTTAGGACCACTAACGATCCCTATCAGCATTGCATTAATAAACCATGTGCAGGAATAGTACAGAAATATAAAGTATTAGAATGCTAATCATTTTGATATAGGTAAATGCTAAATATAAATTTTTAAACATTTTTTAGGATAATGTATTGAAATTTATTGTAATAAAATAATTGCACATTAATTATTAACATACTCAAATTTAACAATTCTTTTAAAAAAATTTATCACTATAAATATGTTATTATAGATTTTGGTATTGTTAAAAAATTATATTTGAATAAAGATTACATTGCAACAATAACAATTGTAGTAACAGCAATAGCAACAATAACAACAACAACAGTCGATCTAAGTATCAAGAAATCATTGCAGCCTCATGCGGCCTCGTTTCACCTCGCTCAAGCCCTCCTTGCAGTTACCATTTGAAATTACATAGTCGATACATATCCAAATTTTTTATCATCCAAAGTATGATGCGTTGAAGGCATGCAAGCGCCCTTCCGTTGATATTGGTGCTCACTTCATTTGCACATCTTACAATCTTACGACTACGCATTCAATATGTAACACCCCACCCCCACTTGACCCGAACCCGATATCGTTTGTGATATCCGAGTCCGTGCTCCGCGAAGGTGGCGTGCTAGAGCAGTCAGTCACTCACAATTGCCAATTAGGGCCCATTATAACATTACAACTCTGTTTTTCAAACAATTGGTAAAGTACAATTTTGCACACAATAATGAAATATAGGCAGACACAACTGATCCCGACCTCTATCTATCCCTTGAATGCAGTCT
>JAOSBL010000210.1:23677667-23688676 GCA_027568915.1 Erythroxylum roraimae
AAAATAAAATTCAAATAAAATTATTACCTCCTAAATTTCGGGGTAAAGAATACTCAGTTGGGTCATTATTCAAGTCATTCACTGCTGCCAAAGCATTAGACAACACCAATTTACGTTTTGGGTCGATTGTACTGTTGGCTGTTGCGGTCGCACTTAATAATTCCTTTTTACGCTTTAGTATTTTACTCATTTTCGATCCTGTTAAAAAATACAACAGGTATTAGCCATCTATTAAATAAGTAGGAATGAATTGCCCAAAATTCATTCTAAGTTGAGGTTGGTTTGGTTGGTGATAGGTAAGATTGAAAATTGAAATTGACCTGAAAGAACAAAATTGAAATTGACCAATTATTGTAGTTTGGAATCTAAAATCAATCACATCCAAGTAGAGCATTTTTAACGACCATCTTCTTAACTAGTTTCAGATTGGAATATTTCTTCCCCAATTGATGTGCCTGATTCGCTATATCTCGCAATCTTTCATGAAAGTCTCCGATAGTCTCATTTTCATCCATTCTCAGTTCTTCAAACCTCACAGTTAACATTTGTAGTTTCGACGCTATCACAGATTTGGACCTTTCATCCGTGATTTCCATGCAAGATAGTTAGATCCATCCAATAGTGGTGGTCTAGTGATTAATGCACCCTCACTTGTAGCCATGTTCGCGAAACTAGGATCTACACCAACTTGCTACCAAATTCTGAATCGTTGACCTCGCTCTAATACCAATTGAAAAACCGAAGGGGGTAGTTTCGTAAACTTTCCGACTCGTTTCTAGCAAACAAAATAAATCAGAAAAATTAAGAGAACCAAAAATAAATCAACACCAAAAATTTGGTAACGTAGTTCGGCATACCTTGCTTATGTCTGTAGGACCCTCACCCAGCTTAATAACTTTCACCGAAATACAATAGATTTACCCAAGGCTTTATTGAGCCAATGCCACTCAACCCTTGACACTATCTCTCAACTTCACTTCCCGTGAAAGAATTTCACACCTAATAATACGACCGCCTCATACTAACCTCAACAGAGCATTTTCTCAATCAATTTTTTAACGAAAGAACAATGAACAAATAACTCAAGTGATTAAAATAATAAAGAACGAAAACTAACTACACTTGAGATAGACAAGAAAAACTTCTCGATGAGTTCCGCTACACTAAAATAGATCTGGAAGTTGTCGCAACAACAATGGGCTGATTCACATAAACACCAACATGAAGCCACAGCTGCATCGATAACATATTCACCAACCAAAGTATACGCAGCCCATAAAGAAATCAATTAATAATCGTTAAGCCAATGAAGAATGATGCAGCCAAGAAATCACGCACAATCCTAGAAGACCAAGTCTAGAAAAATAGATGTTAACCCACGGTGTTTATCTCACGAATAACATCTCACAATCCCAGATGAAAAAGACTGAAAATTAACAAGCTAACCCACTTCACGATGGCTAACACTGACCACTGCACTAATACTCTTTTCACTGTAGCAGAACATTCACTGCGCCATCAATGCACATACCACAGCCACGGTTTTTGCAACACAAGAGATTTACTTCATTTTTGTTGATTAGTAAAGTGTACAACACCAACACGTCTCACTTGTTATTCAGCATACTCACACACAAGCACCACTCCTGCAGTATTGATTCAATAATCAATTTACTTCACAGCTACACACATCATTCTTCTATCTCCAATTAACGCATACCACTAAATCATTACACTATGACTATCACTTCATCATAGCTTCTATGACACACTCACGTTATTCAAGTGCAGCACACTCACGTTATTCAAGTGCAACACACTCACGTTGGTGATAGTCTTCTACTATGGATGGGAGATCTGGCCAACACGCACTTGTTCCTCAATTACCGCACACTCACTCCAAGAGATAGACTTCTACCCACACACGCACCTGTTCCTTAATTACCGAACACTCACCACGCAAATTTTATTAAGCTATCTTCCTATGTCATGTTGCAGCCGTATGTGTTTCTTGATTGACCATAAACGCACAACAATCGTATGCCACATATGCATGTGAACCCTATTGCCGCACACTCCCATTCAAGATAGATGTCTTCTGCAGATTTTCGACATACACAAATTCCTCACACAAATAAGAGTCCAACTTCAACCAATTAACCACCACTTTAATTCAACCACGCACCCACAGCTTCATTATTTTTTTACCGCACAAGAGACGTGCATGACACAAACACATTCAAGTAAGAAGAGTCCACCTTGCATGTGTTTTCTTCTATCCATAATATCCTCATATTTCAACATTAAACATCATCCAATTACTAATATGTCTAGCAGTAAAATAATTCCAATATCACCATGATGATAGATTCCACAAGTTATATCTTATATGTCCAATTAAAATGTCAAAACTAGATAAAAGATATATACAAGATATCCTAACAAAAATTATTTCATTACGCCATCATTTTGTTAAACACCTCTTTTACCATCATTTTGTTAAAACGCCTCTTTTACATATATGAATCGAGCCAACTTCACATGAGCTATTGATGAGTTTTATAAATCAGTGATCAAGAGAGTTTGAAGTCCTTTTTTTTCTTCTTCTAATTATTAGGTTCAAGTTCTACTAAAATATTTAAAATATTCCACGAAAAGCCTTTCATATATGTTGTTATTGGAGAGCTCATTCCTTGTCTGCCTAATTAATAAATTATCATTTTGAGTGGGAAGCTGATTGAGCTGTCATCAAATGACCACACATAAGTTGGTGGAAACTGAGTTAACAGCTACATGCCTATAATAGGCCTTATGAGAAGTATTGGAGTGGAACTTTTAATTAAGTAAGATGCCTTAGTAATCGAAATCTCTCATAGAGATGTGGAGTTCATATGTGAGATAGTTGGAGACACTAGTCTTCTTCACTTACCCAACTTTGAGGACTACATAATGCTTTGTTTAAAGTTACTCTGTGTAATTCTATTCAGTTAAAAACATCATTGTTTCTCTTAAATTTTAACACACTACTCACTCATAACTGTCACACACGCTCGTGACTTTTTTTATTTTTATTTTTACTTTTTTTCATTTTAATTTTAATTATATTATTATTAGTTTAATAAAAAATTAAATTAAATTAAATTAAATTGAATTAAATTAAATTTTAGTTTTAATTATGGTACTATTAATTTTATATTTTATAAAAATTAAAATTAAATAAATTTTAAAACAAAAAAATAAGAATGAATTTGTGTCACGTGTCACGCCTTTGACAAAAATTCTTTTTTTGTTTTTAATTATTTTAATTTTAATTTTTAAATAAAATTTATAAGATAAAAATTTAAATTTTAAAAATTGATTAATTTATTAAATTCATTAAATTAATTTATAAATTATAAAAATATTAAATTAAATTTTAAAAATTGATTAATAATAATAATTATTATTATATTAGCCCGCATGCATATTAATGCAATATTAAACAAATTATATGATAAAGTTTTTTTTCTACAGAGAATACTTGTGAAATGCAAATACATTATACAATATATTTGGAATAATTTATTTTAATTTTAAGAACTTATTTTAATTGATTAATTTACTAAAATTATTTAATTAATTTATAAATTATATAATTTTATACATAACACTAAAAAACTAATTTTACTAAACATCTTTAATAAACAGTTGATTTATCAAACATCTTTAATAAATAGCTGATGTAATCGGTCAAATGAACTGATATAATCAGTTATCAGTAGTTAGCTGATAGAATCAATTATGAGCTAATGCAATCAGTTGATTGCCAAACATGCCTTGTTGTAGCTATTATTTGGCAAACAACAGATTGTATTAGCTATTAGCTAATTCTATCAACGGTTAGCTGATAGCTAATTATATCAGCTGATTTGACCAGCGGATAACATTAGCTATTTATTAGAGATATTTGATAAAATTAGCTGTTTAGTATTAGTTGTTGATGTGTAAAATAACTTATGAGGGCATGATTTAAAAAATTATAAGAGCATGAATATTATATTTCTTAGTATTTCGTTGAATATTCTTATAAGATTTTAGATTTTAGATATTTAATTTTACAAAATTAAGTTTATAACTTTAATAATAATAATAATAATAATCGTCGTCGTCGTCGTCGTCGTCGTCGTCATCATCATCATCATCCAACGTTAAATTTTGTATTAATATGAATAATGTAGCGAGCTATATCATATTAGTATTTTTCATATAATATATATGAATTTTATTATTTAATAAATTAAAAATGACTTATAAGGACATGACTTAAAAAAATTATAAGGTCATGATTAAATATTTTATTTTACAAAAATTAAAATTTTGACAATAATAAAATAGAACAAAAATTAATATTTACAAAAAATTTACAAAAGTTTCATGCATAATTCATAAGCATAATATAGTGCATAATAAATAATAATTCAATTACGCCACACTATAGCACAATTAATTAATTGTAATTAGACTTAAATTGACTTGAAAAATTAATTAATGTATAGCTTTGTTTATTTAGGAGGGTATAATTGATTTTTCACTTGCACATATTTAGCTAAAGATGAAAACACAACTAAAATAGCTGCTATTGTGTAGCTTTTCTAACTTCAGCAGTTTGGGATAAAACCGCTAGTTATTTATCTTCTTACTAAACAAAAATTTCAGGTGTTTGAAATGGTTAAATAGCTTAAAGACTTGAATCAGCTAAAAAGTAGCTGATCCGTTGTTCACCAAATGTAGCCTATGTCTTGTTTGACAATCAGTTGATTGCATTAGCTCATAGCTGATTCTTATATCAGCTCATTTGATTAGCGGTTAATATCTGTTTATTAAAGATGTTTGGTAAAGCGGCTATTTATTAAAGATGTTTAGTTAAATTAGTTGTTTAGTGTTTATGTATAAAATTCTATAATTTATAAATTAATTAAACAATTTTAGTAAATTAATCAATTAAAGTAAGTTGTTAAAATCAAAATAAATTATTTCACATATATAATATATTGTATAATCTAATTGCATTTCACAAGCATTCTTTGTAGAAAAAAACTTTATTATACAAGATGTTTAATATTGCATTAGTATGCATATGGGCTAATATAATAATAATAATAAATTATTAAATTAAATTTAATATTTTTATAATTTATAAATTAATTGAAAAATTTTAATAAATTAATCAATTTTTAAAATTTAAAATTTTTTATCTTATAAATTTTATTTAAAAATTATAATTAAAATAAAAAATAAAAAATAAAAATGAATTTGACACAAATTCATTTTTATTTTTTTTATTTTTTATTTTTTTAATGTTTATAAAATTAATAGTACGATCATTAAAATTAAAATTGAAAATTAATTTAATTTAATTTAATTTTTTATTAAACTAATAATATAATTAAAATTAAAATGATAAAAAAATAAAAAAGTCACTAGTTAAGTGCCACGTGACTTTTTTTATTTTTGTCACGGACGTAATACTTAAGTCACGCCTGTAACAGTTATGAGTGACTGATGATTTAAAAATTTAAGCAGAAATGTCGACGTATTTCAATTAGACAAAATAATATTAAACAGAAAATCAGTACTCAACTTTGAGACTAACAAGATTGTGATTATGAAATTGTCTCGTGTGAAATCATTTCCCCTATTCTATCTTCTTCTCTTCTCTCCTTTGCATTTCTTTTTCACTGTTTTATTTTCTCCATTTTTATTGTATTAAATAAAGAATAAGCGCTTCTGATTCTTGACTGCTTGAAATAAAGTCACACCAGAAAGTACCTTTAGTCAAACAAGCTGGCAACATATAGAATCAGAGTGAGTGAATGAGCAAATAAAGGCAGAAAGATTAATAAGCCAAGAAAAAGAACAATTAAGAAAATGGTTAGAAACTAGAACATGATTTATATGAATATATAGCGCAATGGTCCCAACCATGAAACCGCAGCGTGTGAGTACAAAACAAAACAAAGGGTAGTGAAGTAGCGATCTCTTATGCACATTGGACGGGAATGAAAATGGAAAAGGCAAAATGATAGCCACGTACAAATATAAAACTTCCCTAAATTCCCCACACTTTTAGATTTTAATTCTCCCTTGGGACTTGTTGGTCGTGACTTCACAGCCTTGTTGTACTCAACTGGTTGTCACGTACCTGAAATTAGCATATTCTTCTGTAGAAAATTCAATATTAAATGAAAGTCACTGAAATTATTTAATAACACTATACATACTTCAATTAAATTGATATACAAATAATTAAGAATCTCTTAATTAAAAATATGATTATAATTATTAACTCTGAACTAATAATAAAACCTTAAGTTACAAAGAATAACTCGTCTCCTTCTTTATTTTTCTCATCATATCTAATTAAATTGTCGACCATTCAAACGAAACCTTGTTTATAATGGTTATAACTTATAATATAGTAAGAGAGATTTAAACCAATTAATTAAAAGATTAAACTTTATCGTTAGGGTGTCTTAATAGTTTTATGCAATATGACATCAACAAATATACTTTGAGAAGATAAAGTCATAATAAAATCACAAATATAATCATAGGTCTGTAAATTTCTATTAAACTCAATTTTAAAACAAAACTAATTACTTACAATGTACATAGGATAATTCTAAGCACTTTATTTTAAGAAAACAAGTAAAATAAAATGTCTTCATTTAATTGGAGCTTAAGACTCTGTTTCTATGTCATATACCATTATTGTCGGGATTGTTGTTCTGTCAGTAGGTGCATCCACTAGCAGAAATTATTCCGTAGTCAACAGGAATCTGACTATTAATCCTGTGGGTTGGTGTAAGTGGCGCATATCTTTGTCGCTTAACCAAGAGGTTTCAGGTTTGATCCTTGCCATTGGGAATGCAGCAAATTCCTGGGCCAACTGTGGCCCCCCGATTGGGGATATCTCACGCAGCAAAGAGGAATTAGTCACCAGCTTCGGCCCAGTAGACACCCCCTGGGTTATACCCACGCACAAAAAAAAACAGGAATCTGACTATTGTGTTATGCCCAGTGCCCTAGAGAAGAGATGAGAGAGGATAGAATGTCGGGCCTGGCCTTTAATTCAGATAATTTCTTCTCGATAACGTTTTGGTCGATCTTCAATGCTAAATAGTGCATGTACATCAGGAACTCCTATACATAGGCTATGCTCAGATAGTTCAATAGATTGGTAAGTATTGCTAATGCCACAGCTACACTATTGTTATTGTTTCCCTAGTTTTCTTTACAAGTTAAAGAGTAGGTCAACGGGGCAACTAAATTTCTTTATGCTAGAGTCAATTTAACTTGTCACTTAGAATTTTTGAGTGGATAATGTATTAACTAAATTGTTTCATACTGAACAATTATTTAGTATTTTAAATGTTTATTTAATTCATGTTTCTTGTTATTTAAAAAAGGACAACTAGATGATGCCCATTAAGTATAGAAATCAATTTCGTAATTGTAAGAATCTGATTAGTTGACCAATTTTTTATATTAATATAAGATTATGATAAGACTGTTTCTAATTTCTACGATGTAAACTGTGTCCATATATTTTCTCTAAGAAGGAAAAGAATAAAACACAGAAAACTCTACTTACCATCAATATTATTGTGCAAGATGGTATGAAAGCAACTCGTACGTAAATTAAATTCCTCCTTTTTTTTCTCCTCCAAAGTCCATACTCATAAATTAAATTGTCTATCCTAACTTTATTGTTCCAGCTACACCAAACAAACCAAACACCACAGATTTTGTATTCCTTATCAGGGATGAAACTAATTTTCTGTAATGGTCTCAACTTATAGACATGCCTATTAATACTAGTAATAAAGCTTGATATCTTGCCAAAGAAGCCAAAAAATCCAACCCAGAAGAGCCCAAATTTGCAGCATGGATTACTGAAAATCAGAAGGTAAAAAAGTTGGCTTATTAACTCGATGAATCCGTTGCTGGCAGTAATTTACTCGTCTTTCCGCAGCCAAGAAATCACAGAAGGTTGTCTCAAAAACCTTCTATGATGGATCGGATGAAACTGTCTTTTTAAATTAAATCAAGATCTTTCACTACCAGATAAGATGGTAGACTGTTAGTGAATATATAAAATCAATTAAGTTGGTCACACACAACAATTTAAGCTATTATGATGAAACTGTAATTTAACATGATATTAGAGCCTTTGTGACAAAGTAGTCATGAGTTCAAATCCTATCACCTACCTATTATTAAGTACAAGGTATAGTGGGCCTGTTTTAAGCATAAAGGGCTTTCACTTGAAGGGGTATATTAGTAAATTTATAAAACTAATTAAGTTGACCTCACACGCTTAAGCTATTATGGTAAAACGGTCACTTAAATTAAATCAAGATCTTTCACTACTAGATAAGACGGTAGACCATTATCAATGTACTACAATGAACTTCTTGTTAGATTTCAAGAGACTGTGATCTACCTCTTGTTGAAAGGATAATTAAAGGGGTAGTCTAATTATAATCATCAATAATTAGGCTTCATGTTCATAATTTTCAAAGTGGATTTGATTCCAAATTTGATAAGATTCATGGAGTGACAAGAAAGCTCTAGCAACTATATGGTTATGGCACTAAGGCTTGGAACTAGAAAATTACTGTTAACACATATATTATTTACTATTACCACATGTTTTTGAATCTTTAGAAATCAACTATTAACATTAATTTATCGTTAATCTAGTCTTAAAATCATGTATGTAATTATATGTAATTATATATATAATTATCACATTAATTTTCCTTCCTTATTTAGACACATTCAATATATACAATAACGTTATTGTATATATGAATAGACACATTGAAATACAAAATTCCACTTGTTATTTCTTTTCTGCTCTTAGTTTTTACATGGTATCAAAGTATTCTTTGTGAACAAGAGAAAAAGATTGTAGGGTTTTCTTTTAACTTTTCCCTTGCAACCTTCTATCCTTGCATTTGAGTTTTTAATATGCTCCAAAAATAATTTGCCATATACCAAATTATTCCTCTATTTGAGTAGATCACAATCGCTCAAAGAACACTGCCAGACGTTGCCGCATGCGCCTTCATGTGTCACTGAAAGCCGTTGAGCTTTGAAAACCCTAGTTGAAATCATTAGGAGGAAGAAGAAGACCTAAAAAACGTTGTTTAGCTTCCAAGAAAAACGACATCATTTAGAAGCTAAAAGATAACACCACATTAACCACCACATCTTCATCCTAGTCAACACCACGTCATCATCCTAGCAAGTACCACGTCATCATCCTAATCAACACCATGTCATTAGTCCACGATGGTCTTGTAGTGCCACATCAATAACCTCATTATATTTCATGTGTCCTCGCCCCACTTGTCAATATATCATATTTTCCCCTTCTCCGGTTCAGTTCAGATCCACTAGTTTGGTTTGGTCTAGAGAGAGTTAACCAAAACTTTGACCACCTAATTCAACTCTTTCTCCTTTAGTTCCACAAGCCATACCAATTCCTAAGGTTTTTTTAGCATTCTAAATCCATTTTTGAGGTCAAATTGATCAAATTTAAACTTTATGGATAAATTTTCTCCATTTTATTCTCTATTATGGATATTTCTAAGCTCTATCAATAAATATCAAACCCTATCAATGTTATGTTTAATGAATCAAATGACGATTTATGAGATGAAGAAATGAGCCTTGTTTTTAAAAAGGCTCCTTTAGCCAATTGTTACCGGAGAAATACTAAAGCCAACCACAATGACAAATGAAGAAGAGGAAAAATTTATAGAGCGACTAGTATCTTGGGATGGAATGAGTAATCAAATCCTAATATGGTTTTGAAATATATGTGCTAAAGTGATCAAACTTGATTATGTTAATCAATTTTTTTAAGAGATATAGGATTTTTTTAAGAATTATTATTCTATATTTGATTATGTTAATCAATTTTCAGATTTACCAAAGACTTTATCGGATTCAATAATAACCTGGACAAACAATCCACAACTATTTGTTAGAAATGTAAGAAATTTGGGATCAAATAGCACTTGCATATGCTACATGGCCTAGTTGTGTTGCAATCGCTATTTATGCAAATCTTCTCTATTGTCAGCATATATGGCATTTGTTAATGACTTTTCAAGAAGAATTTGGATCCATCCTTAGCTCCCTCCTCCATTGAGGTTCCTTGCCAACTCTTGACATTATAATCAACAAATTAATTATAGAAAATATTTGACCCAATACACTCCACAACAAGAAGTCTATTCCATCTACTATTATTGTCTTTGTAACTCATATCCCCTCTCGTCAAACTTCTCATAACTTAGTAAGAATTTTTTACGGGGTCCTATAGCTACTGTAAAAAGCCTAACATCACATCTCTACATATAAAAAATGACTCAAACAAATCTCTAGAAAAAGTAATTCTTCCAAGTCCCTTCAACCTCCTCCTCCTACTACTATTGTTGCTATGGAGGATCCTATAGATAGTAGTTCTTCCAAATTCGCATTAAAATATCTTTATGCTCTTCTTCAGTAACTTCAACTTGATTTTGGTACTATCTCATCTTTTGCTTTACCTGTCACGTTAGCTACTCCATCATCATTGTACTTTGATTATATATGTTGCAATCACATGAACTCTGACTCTTCTATTCTTGCATGTCCACAAATACCATTTGTTCCACATATTGGTCACAATGTTGATAACTCTACTATGGATGTTTAAAGCATAAAAACTGCTCAAACACCTAAACTAGTTTTACCCACTACTTTTATGTTTCCAAAACTATCCTTAAATCTCATTTCTATTAGTCAATTATGTAAACTTGGTATTGACATATTTTTCAAGTCGTAATTGTATTGTTCAGGATCAACAGACGTTCGAGATCTTTAGGACGGGGGACATGTTGGACCCCAAACTTTGATTGGAAGTTAGAATTATTAAATGAGGAATCGGTAGTGAATGTAGTAAGTTGTGTTGA
>JAOSBL010000210.1:23712790-23726021 GCA_027568915.1 Erythroxylum roraimae
CAACTTTTTATCAGCTTTAATTGCATGTTTTTGACTTTAGGCTAGCTTTTAAACCAATTTCCCGTCGGTTCCAAAAAGTGAGACGACCCGAGGTTCAGCTTATACTGCAATCTTGGAATTAATTGTTTTTGACTGGTTTCCAAGGTCGATCTTAGGATTGAACGACGAGCCGCGATCAGTTGTTGAGAATCTTATTGGGATTTTAGTTGAAGCTACCTAGCCTTAATTATTTGGCAATCAGGGATTTAATGGACTGTAAAAGGGGGAAAAAAGCGCTAATGTTTTGCTACTCAGTGATATTGGAATTCATGTTTCAGGTCACATTTGTCTGGTTACTTTACAAAAGTATCGTTATACATATATTAATGTAAGAAATAGGTATACAGTCTGAGTTGTTGAAATAGCTTTCTAATTACATTGACTTGATCATTTTTCCAGGTTGACCATGTTGACTAAATAGGGCTATTTTCTATGACATCACCATCGTTTAGTGGGATGTGTGGTCATATCTTTGGTGTTTATTTGAAATGGATTTGTTACTGTGTTTATGTTAGTATAGTTGTTTATCTGTTTGGGCTGATATGCATCTTGTGACGTGTTTTGGGTGTTGTTTTCCATTTAGAGCTTCATATTTGCTTACTGATTGATTTTATTGTTTAATTTTTTTTTGTTGGTTTAGTTGAGCACTTGAAATTAGATTCAATTTATATAGCACTTGAAATTTCTATATAGATATGGTAATGCATATTAACTACATTATTCATATATATTATAAATTATTTGTTAGTATGTATAAATAGTTTAGTTTATATGAGTCATAATAACTATAAAGATCATTATAATGATAATTCCAAAAAAAACTGTTTAATAGTTCATCTTAACATATCAATATCATATGGTTAGATGCATCATCTACTTAATAATTGGTCTTGATATATCAATTTCTTGTTATAGTTCGTCTACCTCCCAAGAATCGCTTTATATAAAAAAAGTCTCATATGGCGAGGAGGTTTTAGTGGTAGTTATACCAGAGGAAAATTTGATATTTGGTTCTCTGAACAAAGGAGACCAAAAGAGTAATTATTGTTTATTCTTATTTTCAAGACTCTAAGAACTACGTACCAATCATGATAGACATTATCCTACTAAATGCAGGGATGCTACCATCCTGGTCCTCTTTGGTTTCCTACTATGGCTCCTTCTCTACATTGATGAATAATGATGCTGCTACAAAGCACTTATAAGGCACTGATTTATGAGAAGTTAAATAGTATGTCAATAATAAGCTAAGTTATTTATTGATGACATGTGTGACTATTTCGATCACAACCAACTCATTGAATTTGTAACCATATGCTTATCTAGCAAGATTTGACCTAAAAATAAGAATAAGAAATAGAGAATTTAGAAAAACAAGAGGATTTGATGAATTCTATTATTCACCAAAAAGAGATTGTTGATAATTTTGATGGGATTGAGGTTACCCGGGGGCTTCTTAATGAAAATGATAATCAAATTGGTGGAAAACAAAGATGATATACTAATGATGAGGATAGATACTTCGAGTTTTAAAGAGAAGGATAGAGATATTGTTTTTAAGAAGGACTTGATTTACATACTATGCACTCATGGAGCTACTTTGAAGTAAGAATAAGAGGCCTTATACCTCTTCACCAAGAGAAGCTACCGAGCAATTGGACTAGTATTAAGTTCAACAATTTGTCCACATTTGACACTGTAATGAATGATCTAAACATATTATTATTAAAGAAAGATTTCTACAGAAGAGTAGGTAAGGTTTGAAAAAAGGGTTATCTATTGTATGGTCCTCATAGAAATAAAATCAAGTTTAATTATAAGAAGTTATGGCCAATTACTTCAAATATGATATAACTTAACTTGGAAGTGTTAGGTCGGATGATGATTTAAGGGATATGTAATTAGATATAGGAAATAATTTTCTAATAGTTATTGAGGATATTAATTTCAATCAAGAAGTATGTGATCGAAACAAGGATAATAGTAATGATGAAAATGAAAAATATTAACTCAAAGGATGGGATATGAATTTCAAGTTAAAATATGCCACCAAAGAGAAAACATGATATGATGCGACCAAGGATCAGACCACGATTTGGAGCCAATTACTGTCCAGGTGAAGCATCATATTTTGCAGTTGCAACCGAATCAGATGTTGTACCTCCAGCTACTACTACACTTGCAAATAAAGCATCACCTTCTGTACCTGCTACTACACCGTCCACCTCCCTTATATTGACTAAGATATTAGGGGTAAACGATACAGATGAAGAAGGCGACCTCCAGCCTGGAGCTGAGGGAGATGATGAAAGAACTTACATCACAATTGTCAACAATCTGTAAGTGAAAATACATAAAACACCATATGTTTATGATTAAGTTATAGGTTTAAATTTTAAAAATGGTACAAAATTAATTGTTTTAATATTAGGTTGATTCCGTCTGGACCATGCTCAAGAAGCATGACATCCAAATTCAAGGAGAAAATTGATGTTGAGGGTTATATATAGAAGAATATCTCTCAGGCGACAAAGGAATTTTACTATCAGGAGTTTAAGGTACAAAAAATTAAGTTTTTATTTTTAATTGATTTGTATACATTTATTAGATAAATATTATTACATTATAAATATTTATAGTATGTTTTTCCTTTTATTTCAGAAAGAATTTTTTTAATTCTGAATTTGACGCGGTCATTTATAAAGTATGGGAGAGACGAGTACGTAAACGTTATCGAGACTTTGTTGGTGCGATACACAAGACTAGTGTACGGCCGCCTTATATTTTTGAACAGATATGAAGTCATTGGTAGCAGTATTGGACATCACCTAAGGCAATATCCATTTCAGAGCGTAATTCTACCAACAGACGTGGAGGACTAGGGGAGAGAGAGCCTTCCCGTACATACTGGAGGATCTATTACCCACCACGAGCATGCAGAGAGACTTGTAAGTATCTACACTTTACACTTTACACTTTACATTTACATTTATATGTACGTGTAAATATAAGTATCTATGCTTATAATATTTTATTTTGATGCAAGAAAAGTCTATGGGCACGAAGCCTACACCTCGTCAACTCTTTTTGCGCACTCATACTAAGAAGCATGACGGTATGACCTTTGTCAACACCCGATGTAAAGAACTAAATTTATGTTAAATTTATGCTTTAATATTAATGTTTAATAATTATCACTTACTAACATAAACATTGCCTTATGATAGGACCAAATACAAGAAAGCATTCAACGACAATCTCAGCAGTCTGAAGATGTTGATGAGAATCAAACCTATCTTTAAGCAGTGGGTGGTAAAGATCGTCATGGAAGGATATTCGACTTGAATAACACTTGCGAATACATGTTATTCACAATCATCCACATCCAATACAGCAACATCTAGTAGGCGGTCCGCACCCGATAAAGTCTATGAGCTTCAGAGCACAGTATAGACATTGGCAACTCAGTTACAACAATCGATGGAGTACATAGCTCAGCTTCGTAATGAGGTAGATGAGTTGAAGGGGAGGCGTAGCACCTCATCGCAGCAATCAGAGCATCTACAGTCACCAAATGAATAGCGTACTTGTAGTCATTTTGTTTGAATTGCAAATACTTATTATGTACAAAATAATTTTTTATTATCAATTAAGATAATTTTTACTTTAGATCATCAATTAACTTTCTGTTTTAACAAATAAAATGTTGAAACAAATCAAAATATTATCAACAAATAACTTATAACTGTTTAAATTATGCATCAACCATAACATCATCAAATAAAATTTAATGTAGGGAAATTTTAAAAAATCGTTTTTAGTAAATTTACCGGAAAAAAATAAAATTCTTCGGTAAAACATATTTGATTCATCGATGGATAACTAATAACTGCCGATAATGACAACATTAACTTACCAACAGAATAACCAATTCTGTTGGTAAGTTTGCCAATGGACATATCTTATCCGTCGGTAACTTTACCCACCGAAGACAGTACAGAATAACCATCGGTATATTCACCGCCGGTTACACAAAATTTTCGTCGATAAATTTGAGACGGATATTCTGTGATTCGTCGCAAATTATTACCTACAGTCGTTTCTCCGACGCCTTCGTCTGTTAGTAAATTCCGTCGCTAACTAATGTAAGTGTTCCTTTAGTAATTTCCGTTGTTAAGCTTCATTTTTCTTATTGTGTTATATTTAGAAATGTACGGAGAAATTATTTTTTTTGATCATCTGTGTACTTGTTAGTGCAATTCTCTCAGTATTTTGTATTCTGATATTTCTGTTTGGATGCTACGAATGCTATTAGGTTATTGCTGCTACTATTTTTAGTGATTTTTATTACTATTGAATTTGTAAGATACTGTCACTTATTGTTATGATCATTTAGTATTTTGTTGAATATGTTAACTTATGACTTTTGTCAGATATATATCAATATTAAATTTTAGCAATAAAAATATACTTTTAAAGTTTACATATTTATATATTGTCGATTCATTAAAACCCTTCTTTTTATTTTGTTTAGGGCTTATAAAATGTCAAGACTAGCCTGTACAATAAAGTAGCCATGTCCATCTTTATCATATATACCTTGTTAGGACATGACAAATTATCGGGGAACACAACCCTAGCGGAGCAATCACAATCTTCATTTGCTGTATAGTTGTGGTCCAAAGTGACAAAGTTAAAACTGGGCCAGTCTTCCACGCATCTCCTCTTCTGTCAAACTCCAACCAAGATAAGGGGAAAAGTAAGAGAAATGAGTGACAAAATGACCTTGAAAGCCATGTCCAACACCCATACCTACGCAGAGAAGTAGTGCAATCAGAAAAGCTGTATATTCCCAACAATTTAGAAAGGGAAGAGAGATGTATTGCGTTAAAAAGTTGATGTCCTTAACAAAAACTTTACTTAACATCAATGAAATTCAAGCTGAATATATCTATATACATACTCATCTTCAATGCTATAAAAATTCTAATAAGAGTAATTAGTAAAGTTTAAGGTCTCGATTAGAAAATTTAAAGATTGCATAATTGAAATAGAAAAAAAATTTAAATTGCGAATTAATATTTAATAAGAAACAATATGACTAGAGCCAACCCAATATAATGATTGGAAGATCAGATTCTGTTGTTAACGAGTCGAGTTTTGTTTGTTTCTTGACAGCTCATGCAGCAAGGCAAAGTTTTGGTCCTGAGTTGGTTGATTTATTAAATGCAATCTCGTTGTTCTGATCTGTGCCCATTTGCTGCCTCGTTGAAAACATCTAAAACGGCCACTCTTCTCTCCCGTCAACGTCATTATTTTACATATAGCTCTGTCTTATCGCTATGAAAAGTCCTATCAGCTTTTATATTGACTTCCAGAAATGAGCATGAGATTGCATCGTCTGTTGCAGAAAACAATGGGCAAGTTCCAAGTTTCTGATAATTCTAAAAATTTCTTTTGATCGGATGCATGGTCAATTGAGTCGACAGGCAAATCATACCTTGGTACAAGCATTGCAGTGCAGCCAGGTTCTTGGGAATATGAGAACTATCAGAACATTTTCAGCGATCTTAAACTATAAAGTAACAAAGAACTGAGCACACAGCTTGATATAGCTAAGAGAAATCAACTCGCAAACAGGCTTTGATGAGCAATCTTAATGCTCATGTAATCGACACGAACTCCTTGTAGCTGACTAGGCTGTTAAAACATAGTATTTGTGTCACATGCCAAAAACCAATCATTCGACTCTTCTATTCTATCTGGTCATAATCTTTTGGACTTTAGTAATTATTCCAGCTAACTTATCCTAAGATTCACGTTTCGTGCATTTTCTCTGGCCATGTCCCATACTCGTACATCCATGAAGAAATCGGTAGAAGATGCTGCTGATATTAAGGCCAGAAGTGAAGCAGCTTCACCCAATCTCACGACTGTGTGTATAACGTCGACATTGACATGAGTTCAGTTATGATTCCTGTGGAAATTCAAACCCGTATCCAGGAAAGTATGGTGAATTTAGTAGGTTTTTAAAACAAGATGAAAATATGTAAACAACAAAATACAAACAATTCAAGTTGTGAAACAGGTTTGCTCAATATCTACCATTTTTTAACAGCTCTAGCCACGATTTCACATTGGAATACAAGACAGAAGCCTAACATCTTTATGTTATAGTTTATACCTTTCTATTTAACCAAGGAAAACTAAACTAGATGGTCTATGAGTTTTAGCTAAATAACGAACAAGTAATGCAGATACTTCAGCATAACATAGTTGTCACAGTTTTATCGAGCTAGTTTCTAATTCTCTACTCGACAAATTTATCGTGTAACAGGTCTGGAAAACCTTTTCCGTTGAGTAGATTATGGGATTGTTGAACTTAAGGTAGAAACCAGACCTCAATCATTTGGAAAATTTTAACTCCAATTTGCAATAATTGCTATAACAGCTATTGAGCTTCTTACAAATGGACCTCATGCTGCTTGGTTTTTCCCTACTACAGCGGTGTTTCCAGTTGAAAAGAACGGGCAGGGCTACGAACTAGTGCTCTGCGGAGCGATTAAGTGGCTACGTTAGACATTTTTCTTAACATATGCCTGCTTTTAGGAGTTATCATGTTCTTCCAATTCTTTTACCAGTTTAACTGTGGTTTCAACTTAAAAAGAGTAAGTGATGAATAGAACCACAGTCCACAGAACACAGGATGATTATTTATGAAGACTACCATTAACCCTCTGGTTGAAAGTAACTGGCATATTCTGGTTGAGACTTTGTTACAAGGGCTTGTGGACTGCTTACAAAGAAGCTATTGGAATTGTTTTCAGTTATAGTTTTCATGGTTGAAACGTCTCTTGAACTATCCATTAAATGGAGGCCAGAAAAATGGTGACCCCAGATATCGTACGTATACTTGTCCCCTGCCTTCCTTTCCAAATTATCGGCCCTCTGATTGTAAACTTTAGGCCCAGGCGCTCGAGAATCAGCAAATGTAGAGCAAGTACCCAGAGAAGAAGGAAGCTTATTTGAAGCAGTCCTACCAGCACTAGGATATGTTGCAGAAGGTAGCAGGACATGCTTACTTGAACTTCTCCCTGGAGCCAATGCTTGATCTACAGTAGAAGAAAAGCAACTTTTATTGCAGTACTTGCAAGAGATATTGGAATTGGATATAAATTCCCCGGAAGCAGATTCCGAAAATTGAACCTTCTTGCACTGCTGACTAATCACTTGACTATGTGGACTTCTGACCTTAATCGGGTCCATGTCAGAAGATGCTAACAATCTAGCGTTAGGAGCCAAAAATGTTGCAGGGGGCAAGGGAGATGAAGGTGTAGAATTTCCACTTTGACAGCTTGAAACTTCGAGGAGTCCTGTTAAACCTGCATTAACAGCCTTTCTCTTCCTGCGCCGCCTTCCTTTTTCTTTTCCTATCCTAACTGTAAGGTTGCAAGATTGAGAAGCATCATCAGAGACATAATTCTCACCTGTCCCAGATTTTGTTGGTGTAGACAAGATTGTTTCATCCTTGTCCTTGTACACCAAATTCCCCATCTGCTTATGATTTCCTGTGGTTGCGGTTGCATTTTGACCGAACATACCCTGCTCTACCATTCCATCCTGATCTCTAAGACAAACAGCTTCCTGCTTCAAGGATTTATCTTCCTCGCCTGACCTAAACAAGTTATCAATTTCAGTCGACACAGGGAGTTCAATATTTTTCTGTTTTTGTTGCATTCCTGAAGACTTCCCTGCACTTCTTGTTGTATTACCAGAGCATTTAGTGTTCGTATAGGAGTAGCTCTGTGAACCAAGAGCGGTCACTTGGAAAAATATGAAGTAGCATATCAGAAAGATAAATGAAGCGCAAAGGACAAGTGCTGCAGATATTTTCTTCAACCATAGCCAGAAAACTGATTTCCTACAAAGATTGTACATGTGAAAGGGAAGACTTGCCTTCATGGGTATTACGAGCACTCCACTGCTCAAGGCCAATCCAAGATCTCTTTGTACCATGGGAGCAGAAAAATCAGCCTTGTACGAAATCAAAAGCGTCATTGACTCACTTGGCTCAAGAGAAAAACCTATACAAGGATGAACAGAGAAACCATCCAAGTTACACCGTGTTCCTGAAATCTCAATTCTTCTAACCACAAGTGGCAAATCTCCTATATTCTTGACACGCAGTTCTTTTGACAATGGCTGAAAACAAGCATAAGAGACCTCTTTCAAATGAAATAGCACACCCAGATGAGAGAAATCATCTGGAATTGCAAAGTTTAGATTTAATTCTATTCGTTGAACAGGTACAGAACCCTCGAGCAAGAGTAGAGAAGGGGACCCTCCATATCCTCGCAGAGGCAACCATTCCACACCAGAAAGATTGTTCCTTATCAAAGCCGAACTTCTCCATCCACATCGCTTTGAAGGGTGAAAGAATATAGGTCCCAATGTTGCTTCACCATAGGGATGAACAATAGCTTCTGTAAGCGAATCTTTTCCCATCAAGAATCCATACCTAGTTGATGCATTAAGCTCAGTGCGGAGCAAACGACATGGAAAGGAGGGCTGCATAATTCCATCTGTCCTGCAATCCTCAATAATTTCACCAGAATGAAGAATGAGCTGCACTGCAACTGGCTTTTGACTAGGATTATTTACAATGATCCACTTAGCGCCATGACTTCCAATCTCAACCATCGGGAACAATAACTCCTGACCATCAAGCACAGACATTCCACTTGGCGTACCTTGAGATTTCCAACTTTCAAGTATATATTCATCCGCTTCTGCTGTCTCCCGTGCCTTCAGTATTAATTCATGCAGGCAACTAAGTCACAATGCAGAAAGAATATGAAAATGAACATGTAAACAGCACGAAGGACATTCTAGGGTGAGAAACGTCAGTCGTAAGCCCGTAGGATAGCAGCATCCTATGTCATTTGAACTATATACACCTATTTTAAATGTTTGAGAGGTATTCTTTTATCGTCCCCAGAACTTCCCCACTCCCAACCCCAAAACCTCCCTCAAGTGCAATTTTCTAGGAGTTGTCAAGAAACAAATTTGGAAAGAAAGCTTTTTCCCATAGGAGACCAGAAAAAGAAATCCGTACAACTGTTATTGACAACCCAAGTTTCAGACAGAAAACAAAATAGCAGATGGCAGCATCAGCTCTAAAGCTGAACAAACTACACTAAATTTGAAGATTTCTCATTTCTCACTTGCCCCAAGCACAATTGCCAAACTGCCAGATGCTAACAACCCATTAAACCTCATTCAGGTGTTACCGAACTCTAAAGTGTTCTTGTGTTTGTGAGTCTGTTCCCATCATAAATCCCCATAACTTTGTAAACTTTGTCTTATTACACTAATGGAACTACCATTTAACTTTGTCTTGTTACACTACTGGGACTATCGTTACACAGTGCAATGCTTTCTATCTAACAGCAATTGAAATTAAGAATATAAAGCCAAGGTTTGTCCAAGCTTATTTCCAATTTATGGGACTAATAGTATTATTATTCATGTCATGGCCCCTCAAAATCAACTGCGATGATACATGTGCCCGTCTAATGAAATGTTAAATCCTTGTAAAAAGTATTCAGGTATCAATGCATAGAGAATAGCAAAAGCTGGATGCAAAAGAATATTTGTACCTTGTTTGTTGATGACATTTGGATGCTGTTATCCAAAGATCCTGGCCCCCTATTGCTAATAGCACTGTATTCAGGTCTATTAACATATCTGACAGCAGAATCCTGTTGAGCTCCCAAACAGACATGTAGAAGATCCTGACAAGGGATTTTAATTTGAGCACTGCTGGAGTAATTTGTCAGAACAACCAATTTGCAGTTCTTGATGATAATTGATATTTCGGTTAGGGAATCATGTAACTCTGCTAGCAGCTGGTTGCATGGGATTGTGGCCACTTTTGTAACACTGGCTGGGAAAAGAAGCAACCCTTCAACATACTTTACCTGGAAAACCTTCGTTTCCGCGACTTCAGTAATTTCTATTACCTTCAACACGTGAGGTTCCCTGTTTCTCAGAGAGATGACCACAAAAGCTGTCCCATTGGCATTACGTGGCATCAAAGCCTCAAGAGAAATAGAAAGAGAACCCGCTACTCCACCATAAGTCATACTTTTTTCAAGCTCAACCTCCACAGGAATCGTTAATTCATCAGGCTTTTCTTGAGAAGACCTCAGCAATTGCATGCAAAAAGCACCAACAAGTCTTCCTTTAGTGACATATGAGAAGTCAATCTCTAAGACAGTTCCAGTGCTTTTAGGTCCAATCTCCCAATTCTCATGAGCTCTCATACTCACTAACGGAGGACCAACTTGGCCATTCTTCACAACCAACCAATCATTGATAGTCAGCAACCTAAGCTCGTTTGAATTCTCAATATTTTCTCTTCTACAGATTGCTTCAGTGTGGTAGGAATTATTCCCTAGAGAAAACGATATCCATGCACTTACTTCCTTCACGTGGAGGGCTTCATCAAAGGGATTAAATAAGGATAAATTCTTACTCAACTGCCCATTTGAAGGAACAGCAGAGATCACTAAAGGACTAATCTGGTAAGGGGACTCAACAGCATAACCCTTAATCTGCACTAGAAAGCCACCAGCACTTGTCTGCAAGATCAAGTGAGCTGAGGACAAACCCAGCCATCTTGGTAAATAGACAAAACAAATTGAAGCTATTTCACCTGGTCCTAGCAAAATTTCACTAAAGTTAAAAGGATAAAATTGTAAATTGGTACTAAATGGTTCATAGACATGTAAAATGCTGTCATTACGTGTATTTTCCACAGTTAAGAAAGCTACAGAAGGAAAGTATAAATGTTTCTCTCCCCAGTCAAGCACAGGGGGAATTATTTGTACATGTGGTGAAGGAGAAGGACCAAACGAACTAGATTGCATCATCTCCAAGTTTTCTTTCAGTATAAGAGTGTCTCTCTGGTTTTTTAAGAGGTGTCTAGACAAAGAATGACCATATCGGTTCATAGGATCAGTTTGGATACGTAATAGCCCGTCAGTATCTCCTTGGAAGTTCAAAAAACAAGAAACAGTGCGGCCATTTAACAGCCCGAAAATGCCAGAATCTGATAACCAGCTGTTGTTACTTGTCTTTCTAATACTGTCATACTGATGCCTAGAAACTTCTAAATCTCCATCTTCAAACTTCTGCCCTGTGTTTGAAAAACCAGGCAATGTTGAAGGAAAGCAGAATGAATCAGAATTTGCACAAACTGCTTCAATTTTAACATGGGTAATTGGACTTCTGATGTCACTACAACTTGCATCACCAAAGACAATATCTTGAAAGCCCATTCCTTGATCACCTGCCCCAAATTCCTTTGGTTTCTGCATCCCGTTTGGTGTACCCAGTTCATATGTAGATATGGCAAATAACGTACAAGAGAGAAGAAGAAGAAAATTGACTGCTTTAACTTGTTGGAACAATCCCCTGAATGAACAAACAAAGAACTTCATAACTGAGAACATTTTGCATTGTCACATATAGCTAGCTAACCAAAAAGTCTTAAATGCAAGACTCCCACCACTTTGAACTCCACAAACTGTAGCAGGAAGTATAGCAGCAAAAGAAGCAGAAGGTATATGACAAATGGACCTATATCATGGCAAGATTTAAGGGGAAAAGCTAAAACCAACCCGAATCCCCGTTTACCACTATTCAATGAACAATCAAACAAATCCGTGATCCTAAAAATTACGAAGGCAGTTGATGAAAAAGGAAACAGAACCAAGAAAAAGCGATCACAATACACTACAGTCTAAGATTATTAGAAGAAACAAAACACCAATAAATGAAACGTAAGGAACGGGAAACAATTCCCAGAAAAAGACAAGATTGTTATACAGGTCTCTCTCTTTTTTTTTTCGAATGTCATACTTCATTTGTTACACCAACTCAATTCCAAGACTTAACACCAACCCCATAAACAACGAAGTATGAATGGTTTACGCATCCAGAATTGATGAAAATCATTCGCACCTCGACTGAAGAAGTAATCATATTTGGTTCCAACAAATATGGAAGCTATTCAAACCCCTATAATCATATAAATAGCCATAACTCAAAACTATGAGGAACAGTCTCAACACAAATACAGTCAATAGCACCCAAAAGAAGGGAAAAAAAAGCAGCTTAGAATCCATTTCCTGTCAGTCTCAACTAAAAAGCAGCTAAAACGAAATCGTTAAACAGCTCATGGTTCTTATGTCATCCATCACGGTCAAGAAGTGCCATTTATTAATCCATGTTCAAAAAAGAAGCAACCGAAAGCGGTGACCAGTTGAAAAACATTGAAGAAGCCATCGAACTTCTTGGAATAATAGCAAACATTGACAGAAGAAGAAGAAGAAGAAGAAGAATGTCAAGATGGAACGAGGAAAAAGTAGAAGGAACAGAGAAGCAAAAACAGAGTTTAGAAATAACAATCTTATCCATTATCGTGCCAAAAGAAAGAATTTGAAAACATCAACAAGTTATATAAGTAGCAGATGGTGGTTACCGGCCGTACATGGAGCGCTGTGGCAGCGGCGGAGGAGTGATCGTCGAAACAGTGGAGTCCATGTCGGAGAAAGCAAAGTATCATCTGAGATTCTGAGCATAAGAAAGAGAAGCAGACGGAGGGGAAAAAAAAAAAAGAAAAGGCAATCTTTTGTAGGCAAAGAGCAAAAGCCAGTGAATCCAAAAGGCGTGACTAATGGCCAGAGGTGGAGAGAGAAATGAAGAGACTGGTAGATGAATTGAAATTACCAAATACCCCTCAATCCTTGTCATGTCATGGTTGTCGCCTTGTGCTATTATTTATTGCATGGAGAGATAGTATGTCGTAACTCGTAAGTGGTCGGACAGTAATAGTGTGTTACGGGATTTGTACGGAAGAGCCACAGGCAGCTTTGATGAAAATAAATTCTTAGTTTTTCATTTTGTATATTTTCCTTTTTTCAGTTTGATATTAAGTGTAACCAATGCATCCTCTTTTACTTCATGTAATCTTTTTAAAAAATACCAATTATTATGATAATTAAGTATCTCATGGAAAGGAGTTTCTTATAATGATAATTAGAATAGATTCTGGTTCAGCCAGATTCTGACTGAACGGAACGTTGCTGTTTGGATCCATATGTGGATTGCTTGCTGGGTTGATCTA
>JAOSBL010000210.1:23756254-23771213 GCA_027568915.1 Erythroxylum roraimae
ATCGAAAACTCCACAATAGTTAGAGACTTTTGTACTAAGTTAGTAACTATTTTGGATAGCTTATTAAGCATATCAACGTTGAGCATCCTTATGTATTTTGTTTTAAGCTTTGGCATGTATGATGTTGTGTAAGTAAAGTTTGTTCAAACTCATGGGATTTGTAATGATATGAAGGATTGAATGTATGTGTTTGTTTGAATGTTTGGATGTCAGATTTAAATTCTGGCATTTTCGCCGTGGCGAAGTAAGAGGTTGCCGCGGCGAACCTATATTTTGCCGCTGCGAACGCCCCTTTTCGCGACCTCGCCACGGCGAGGAACGGCTTATGCCGCGGCGAACTCCTTTTTGCTGCCACGCTGAGATTTGTTTTATACTTTCCACTTTTAACTCACACGACTGTCCCGACTGGTCACCTTAGGATTAGCCTTGGGGTCGGGTCTCGGGCCTAACGTTCTTCGGTATTAAGAACTGATTGTTGGGCTCTAAAAACGGGGTCCAACACTCTGACAGTAAAATCTAATCCTCCATAAGATAATACAACATCTAAGGTTCCCTTGATATATCTGAGAATCCTCTTAACAGTATTCCAATGCTCTCGACTAGGATTCGCCATGTATCGACTAACTACTCCCACTGCATATGCAATGTATGGTCTTATACAAATTATAGAGAACATTAACCTTCCCATTGCTGATGCATACGGTACTCAAGATATCTCCATCCTCTCTTCTTCATTGCTAGGACTCATACTTGAGGATAACTTGAAATTAATAGGAAGAGGGGTATAAATTGACTTACAATCTTGCATGTTGAATCGCCGCAAGATCTTCTTCAAATAATTCTTCTAAGAAAGCCAAATCTTCGTATTATTTCTGTTCGGTGAATTTGCATCCCTAGAATCTTGTTTGCTGGTCCCAAGTCCTTCACTTCAAATTCCCTAGCTAACAGTGACTTCAATTCTTTGATACAATTATTATTGGGGCCTGTTACCAGCATGTCGTCTACATACAACAACAAAACTATAAAATCATCTTTCTCAAACCTCTTGAAATATGCACAAGGATCTTCATTCAGTCTGCTATATCCAAGGCTCATGATGAAGGAATCAAATCTATTATACCAACACCACGACGCCTGCTTTAAACCATACAGAGATTTGTTCAACTTGCAAACCAAGTTCTCTTTCCCTTTTTTCTTCAAAACCTTCTAGATGGAGCTTATAAATTTCTTCTTCAAGATCTTCATAAACAAATGTAGTTTTCATATCTAACTGCTCAAGATGCAAGTCAAATGTAGCACACATCGCTAAGACTACTCGAACTATAGTGAGTCGAATGGCATGAGAAAATATTTCATTGAAGTCAATCCCTTCTTTCTGAGCATATCCTTTTACCACCAATCTAGCACGATATCACTCTACTTGATCGTCACTACTCTGCTTGATCTTGTAAACCCATTTATTGCCAATAGGCTTTCTTCCTTGTGGTAGTGATACCAGCTCCTATGTCTTATTATTATGCAGAGCTTCAATTTCTTCCTGCATTGCTGCCATCCACTGAGATGCATCTAAACTATTCATTGCTTCTTGAAGAGTTGATGGCTCTCCGTCCTCAGTTAAAAGACAGTATGCAATATTACTCTCTATAATGTAATCTAAGTACCAACTCGATGCTCTTCTTGTGCGAGTTGATCTTCGAGTATCTAAAACATCAGATTCGACTAGTTCTTACTCCTCGTGATTTGGTACAGCTTTAGAAGAATCATTTTGATCAAATTCCCTATCCACCTATATTGTTGTAGTCTCTGAATTCTCTTTTAAAGTGCTAACATCTTCTGTTTGCTCTTGATCATTATCTTCCAAGAAAATAACATCTCTGCTGATAACAATCTTGTGGGTAGTGGGATCCCACAAATAATATCCCTTTACTCCTTCAGCATATCCCAAGGAAATACATCTTTTGGATTTTAGATCCAACTTCGTAGTTTCCTGGGCATTGAACATCACATAAGCAAGACTCCCAAATATATGGAGTTTTGAATAATCCACTAGTTTACCAGTCCACATCTCCATCAGTGTCTTCAATTCAATTGCAGTTGATGAAGCTCGATTCACCACATAACAGATGGTATTGACTGCTTCTGCCTAGAATTTCTTATCTAAACTTGCAGTTCTCAACATCACTCTTGTTCTTTCCAACAGAGTTCTATTCATCCGCTCTGCTACTCCATTTTGTTGAGGAGTGTATGCCGTCATGAACTACCTTTTGGTGCTTTCTTACTTGAAAAATTCATCAAATTCTTTACTAGTATATTCACCTCCATTATCTGAGTACAAACACTTGATCTTCTTACCAGATTTGAGTTCTACCCACGCTTTGTAAAATTTGAAAGTTGGAAACACATCTACCTTCCTCTTGATAGGAAACACTGAACATCTCCTCGAATAATCATCAATGAATGATATAAAGAAATTTTCTCCTCCTAGGGATGTAATTGGTGCTTGCCATACATCAGAGTGAATCTATTCTAGAATTTCTTTGATTCTGAACTTTGAGGTGTTGAACTTCAATCGATGTTGTTTACTCACAATGCAATGCTCACAGAAGGGTAGTGATACCTTTGTGATACCTAGAAGTAGATTCTTCTCTGCAAGTATCTTCATTCCTTGTTCTGACATATGTCTGAGCTTTTTACGCCATGTCATTGCAGATTTGTCATGTGGACTAGTCATCGCAACAGATAGCCTCTCCTTCTTGCAAAGTTACTCCCTTCAGCATGTACATATTTGCAACAATCTTCTCTGCTTTTATAAATACCAGTGCTCCTTTAATCACTTTCATTATCTTGGTTTGAATCTCAAATCTGAAACCGAGATCATCTAGTTGTCCTACAGACAACAAATTCTTCTTCAGGCCCTCCACATGTTGCATTTTTTCAATAGTTTGAGTTGTCCCATCATATATCTTTAACCTGATTGTGCCAATACCAACGATCTTTAGAGATTGATCATTACAGTTGTACACAGATTCCTCAGAGACAGATTCATATTGATGGAACCATTCTCTTCGAGTGGTGATATGAAAAGTAGCTGCTGAATCGAGAAGCCATACATCAACAAATCTTCTCTTACCTCCAATAGTCGTTGCCGCTTCACAGACCATTGCACCACCATCATCTGAAGTATTTGCCACATTTCCTTTAGGAATATAATCTTTCTTCTTAAGATTTCAACAATCCTTTTTCACGTGCCCTTTCTTGCCACAATTATAGCACTTGAAATTCTTCTTGCTCCTAGATTTTAATTTACCATGACTATGACTCCCACTTGGGCCATGTTCCATTGATCTTCCTCTCGTCACCGCAAAGGCATCTGCTTGTTGCAAATTTGTCGGCCTGTCTTCCTTACTTTTATGCCGACTATCTTCTTCCAGAATAGTAGCTGCAATATTGTCGAAGAATAGAGTGTCTACGTTGTTTGTTAAATTGATGATGAGTTGATCATATGATTTTGGTGGACTTTGGAGTAGAAGTTCTGCACGTTCACTTATCTATATTGTGTGCCCCAATGATGTGAGTTAGGAAAATAGAGTATTTAAAGTATTTACGTGCTCCGTCACCGAAGTGGATTCTGCTATATGTAAAGTGTATAGTTTCCTCTTTAGAAAAATTTTGTTGTGGAGTGATTTGGCCTTGTACATTTTTGTGAGAAGATCCCAAATCTCTATTGCCGTCTTCTTCTCCTCTATGCTTGACAACACCCCATCTGTTAGTGCCAGATGAAGATTTGCAATAGCATTCTCATCCATCTCATTCCACTTATTATCATCTATAAATGTTGTCAGCCTTTCGCTGATGGCTACTAAACAGTTATCTTTTCTCAAGATAGCTTTCATCTTCAACTTCCACAATGAGAAATTACTCTCATTGAACTTTTTAATCTAAAATTTTGTTGCCACTGCTTCTATCATGAATAGAATTTTGGCTCTCACTATTTTACGTGAATAGTATTCATATGTATGAATAGTACCTGTACGTATGAATAGTTTCGTATATGTGAATAGTACCATATGCATATGTATGAATAGTATCATACACGTGAATAATACTTTATACTTGAATTATAGTAACTGCATAGTTTAATGCAAAAAAAATGCATGAACAGTTGTCACCTTTTGTAGTTACTGTTCACCAACTTTTACTGTGCTCACCTGAACTCCGAACGGATTACGCCAAAAAATTCGTCGTAATTTTCTCAACTAGCTCTGATACCACTTGTTGTAAAAATTGATAGAATTAGAGCAAGTTCGCAGCTAAATAGGACCAAAAGAATAGTAATAAACACACATATTTTACTTGAAAAGCTCCCAAATTAGGGTAAAAACTACGGGCAAGGATAGAAGAATTTTACGACTGAAAAAATGGAGAATTACAAAGAAAAACTAGGTCCACAAAAATACACAAAATATTTTCGTCTCTCTTTCTCTTTCTTGTCTCTCTCACCTCACATCTCTCTTCTCTGCTAATAGGATGCACTTTTTTTGTTTATCTCCTACCTATTTATAGGCAGGAGATTGAAGGTATGGTTGGCCAAATTGGCCAACCATCATTTGTCTTATTAGGCATGTTAGGCACTGAACGCCAAGCATACTAAGTTTGACACTGCAAGTGTAGAATCTGTTATGTCCTGACAAAAATCACAACTGATTTCACGGACTCCCCTAGCTTCAAGTCTAATTATTTCATCTGCTATCTCTGGCCCTCAAAACTGAAGCTTCTAGGTGTTTTTGGATCGAGAAGAAAGCGATTCTACAGCTGTAGCATCCAATTGGTGGAATCTGAGATCCAGTGTATCCCACAAGCAAGGGGAGGAACCCAATAACCTACAGACTCCATATACATTTCTAGCGTTGAAGATTCATGTTATGTCATTTTTCAATAAACGATCCCCAATTAACTTTATCAAACTTCGGTATTCACGCTTCGAGAGACAGAAAAAGCAAGAGAGGGAGAGAAAGAGCTATGAAATAAAGCCAAACTTTAACCAAAATTAGAGCTAAATCTGAACATGAACATGTAATGGGCAATACCTGCATAAGAACTGTTATGTAATTGCAGAGCTTAAAGCTTGCAGAACACAAGGACTTTTGCTTTAATTTCATCTGATACATCTCAATGAAGGCAGGTTAACTTTGAAACAATTACACGGACTAAGAATAAAGATCCAAACACAAAAACCAATTTGATTCTTTATTCCATAATAATTATTATATAATAATGCAGTCATTATATCTAAAACAACATTGTCAATTGCCACAATTCCTAAATTCTACCTTATTATCTTAGAAGTCATAAAGTACACTTAAGCTTTGTTGCTGATGATTACCAATAATTTGTTTTGTGTCTTTTGGTGAACCTTTATGATTCTCTCCATTTGTTCGCGATTCTCATCATCGGTTCATCGTCTTCTCGTCATCCGTTCATCATCGAGGTAAGTACACTTATCCTGACAATTCTGTTTTGGGTTTTATTTCTACTTTGATTATTGTTGTTAAATGGTATGTGAATGGTCAATTTTTGGGTGATACTTTGAGTTGTTTCTGTATAAATGGGGTGTTAATGTTGTTTGTATGTGTGAAGTAAGGGAGAAGACAGATTAATTGTTATTAGTTAGGGTTTAATTTTTGAAGCCTATAGGTTTTCGATGAAAGTCCTCTTATGTATTTATTGTTTTGTTTTGATAGGAAATGAATTTTCCAACACACGTATGCTTTGAGTGTTCTGTTTTAAGTGTTCAAACATTCAAGAAATTCATATGGGTTGTCCCACAGTTAATGTTATAGACATTCCCGAAATCCAAGCTTTAGGAAACAATTATGATGATTAGGGTACAAATATGACAAGTCCATAAAAGAAAAGATCTTTTAGTACATAAAGGAAAATAATGGGAATAGTGAATACTAGAGCTAGGTATTTGAAAATCATAGGGGAAGAATGTTGGAGAATAAAATAAAAGTAAGAACTTGGATGAATTTTTTTGTAATTAATCCTAATACATATAATATTATTGATTGATAATATATTTATTAGTTTTATGTGATAATATAATAATTTTTATTTACCATTTATTAGTGGTTTAAAGGAGACAATTTTCTATTAATTTAGTGAAGTTAGTAAAAGAAATGTCAACTCTTTACAAATTTAGTGGGTTAGTAGAGAAAATGGTTAGTTTAGCTTACTTGGTCTATAAATTCTTGTAAGATTATATAAAGACATTATTTGTATGTTCATTTGTATGATATTATACATTCAATCGTGCGTAAAAAAAAAGTTGAGAACTTTAAAAGAAATTTTTTGTTGAGAGTTTGGAGTCCGGATATTTTGTTGGAAAATAATTCAAGTTGAAAGTAACTAGAGTCTTTTGTATTATTTAGTATATGAATAGATCAATAAAAGATTGGATTTTCCATATCTCTTTTGTTCATTTTATTTGACTGAATTGTACTAAACACTTGTGTGTTGAAAATATGAGTGAACACTAAAATACTAGTAGTATAAAGTAGTAAAAAATAAACATATTTGTTAGTCAACAATTAGACTTTAGTAAACTTAACTTTAACTGTTGTACAAAGAATTCAATAATCTTATTTAATTCCACTGCACCTGAAAAAGTCCCATAACACTTGTAATTAACAAATGGCAAACAAAGTCACATAAATCCCAACGACTTAGGGTTCCATATCTATGCTTTTTAATCCATTTTAAAAAGAGAAGAAATATCAATCAAGTAATTTGTACACATAAATCAATTTAGTCGTCCATTAACAATGATGCTTTTAATATTTTTGAAATAGATCATCACTGGTTGGTCTGGTCTTCATACAATTAACTGATGAAACAACATTCATAGTATATACGACCAATCCATAATCTAATGATGTTAATGGCTCATCAACTTGTGAGCAACATTAGTTATGAGCTTTATCTTCATATAAATGTCATTAGTTCAGGAGATTTAACCCTCTCCTAATATGTAATTGAATGAAAAATGATCCAAATCCATAAAGGGGCTATTATAATATCCTCTACTTTTGAAGTAAGGGTTGTCTTCTCTTCTAAAATGATCAAGTTTAACTAGAATTATCTAGATATTACCAAATACAAGATGTAATTTGGTCATGCACACGTAAATTTAGAAGGAAGTGGATCTTTTAGGGGAATTTGGTCTCACTTCTATTTTTTATTATGTTTTTAGTAATTGTTTTTTATTTTTAATTGTTATGTTTTAAATATAAACAAAAACTTTTGTAGTTGTCAATATCAATTATAGTTATAAATTTATTACTAATAATACTATATTAGTGAAAACTTAGAGATAAAAATAGTAAATATAATAACAATATTTATTAATAAATAGTGGTAAAAATATTTTATTAAAATAGAAATTTTAAAATTTATTTATAAACTAATATTAATTTGTTAATATATATTAATTATGAAACCCAATTTTATTTAAATTTTATGCTTTTAAAAGATATTTAAAAATTTAAATTTATTTTCTAAATATTTATTAAAATTTAAAATATTCATTTCAATAAAAATTATATTAATTATAACAATTAAATCAAAAGCCAATTTTCATAAATTATAATCTTAATTAACGAAACTTGAGAATGACGATTTTAATTAGTGTACTTTAGGTTCACTAATAGCTACAACAAAAGAGAAGACGAAAAGAAAAAATAAAACTAGATCTGACCATAATCAACTTAAATTTCCCAACACCCAAAGAAAAATTTATACTAGTCAAAGATTTGAAATAAGATGGTATGGAGACAAAAATAGTAAAGAAGATAAAACTAAATCTAAAAGTAAAATTTAATTTTCTCTTTGATTCAAACAAATTAATTTATTGACGTTCAACTCATTTCTTATCCAACATATTGTTTCTTTTTATTGTTTTTATGTTTCTTGTTTTAGTTTTTTTAAAAAGAATTATATTAATAAAATATGTTTGTCTTGATATGTTGTATTTTATTTTAAAAATAGAAAAAAAAAACAATAGGTTGCAAAAACACAAATTCTATTCTTTTGAATATTATCACAACTGGTTTAGAAAACCCAAAACAAGTTTTTATGTATCATCATATATGGTTTAAAAATCAAAAACAAGTTTTTTTTCTTTCGTTTTTCTGCTGCAATCCTTTCTTTCATACTTTATTCTTCATACTTTGACATTTTTCATTTCTTTTTATTTTTCTACTGCAGTTTTGAACCTCTTCATTTCCTTCATTCCTTATGCGTTGTTTTGTCTTCTTTATAGCCTTTTTTTTAATCATAATCTCTTGTGCTTTTCTTTACAAGGTATCTTATGATGATGATCTTGATCTCTTGATTTAATTTCTTTAGAATGATTATAATCGCCTTCTTTTTAAAAACGATTGCAAGAAACTTAAAAGACAATTTTTAGTAGATTGCTAATATTGTGTTTCAGAATGTGTTCTTTACTTTTACTTAAAAAACTCAAAATATAGAAGTTTATAAATTTTCTAAACTTTTTAAACTATATGAACACGTGTATTATATTAAATACGAAATTGTCTTTATTGCAGGCCATGTTCTGTGTTGAAGAGCATCGATAATCGTCCAACCTCGTCCATCTTCTTTGTAGTTTGCGGTTGTCCATCTGTTAAGGTAACTCGTCCAACTAAGTAATGTCTACAATGTGATCGATTTTGTGTTGTACTTTGCAATTTTCTTAGAAAGATTGATGAGTTTTTATGTTGGGGTTTAATAGTCTAAGTATTTATTGTAACATCTTGCTCCCATACTAAGGGTTAGAACTCTAGATTCTGTATTTAAAATAGTAATGAGAGATTTGAAAAATACATTTCATGCTCATGCATAATGTCGGCACATACACATGTGAAAACACTTCTCCTTTTGCACCTGTCCTCGATCGTGGGGACTATGCCACGATTGTGCCTTTCTTCTTTTTCCTTGAATTCATCACCCATAGTAACATTATTAACAATCTCAATCTATTACCGATTGATCACTATAAGCACTTTCATGTGTTACTCTAATTCATCGTAGACTTTGAACTATGGAAACTATGACTAACAATTATTCAATAAGTGATATATTGCTTCTTATATCATCTCCATGCATATAATACATATGTGCTCAATATTCTCACTTGTCATGGTGATCCCATAAGCAAATATGTACTCACAATAACAATTCAACTTAACCTTTTGAACTTTTATATATGTCGCTATCATTCATCTCATCTTTCAATTACCATTTTATCGTCATACATACGTATGTTCACAATCAATTCAAAATTATAGATGCATAATCATCCTGAAATTCTGATCTCAATTCCACTAACATATTCTTATGGTGGATCATAACTCTTGTCACATTAATCAAGAACCATTTCAGTTCCAAGTTCATCTTTATGCATCAAAAGCCTCGGACCTTTATTGTCCGGAATCAGTACAATCAAGTCCACATTCAAAGATAACTCAGAACATAATTTATAACAAACAAATAATTAAGTGAGACCGTCTAGGTTACTCACTGATCGCTCCAGAAGCTATTGCCTCGAAGTCCCGACAGCAACGTCTAGATGTTGACGTTCCAAATGCTCGTCTATATCATGCAATATACATTTACACATATCACAAATTTGCACAATTATACACATACTCATTTATGCACATATGTATACATATGGATTATGTATAATGCATATTCAATGACAATCTCGAGTATCTTTCCATTATTTTTGTCACATAATCATTCATATATCAACACTTACATAAGTATAATTTGTACTTAGGGTTTGCACCTCTGCAAAACAATTTGAATCTAATTTCATAACTAATTTGATCATTCTAGATTTCCCTAAAAGCAAACTTTCGGGTCCACTTTGAATGGTCATTCTGACAAGAAAAATGGAGTAATTTGGCCACACTTCCTTATAGAAAATTATTTTCGTATGACATTTTTCAGGTATAATTGATCTATAAATGTGATTATATTTGGAATTGAGAATTATATGTGTTAAAAATTGAGTTAGAGTGTATAAGTAATGAATTAGATTTTTTGGTGAAATATTGAGGAAATAAGCTAGAAGATATAGACTAAGCAAAAGAGATGAACTAAGATGAAAATGATGATGAAAAAGTGCAACAGAAAAATGAAGAAGTGCAGAAAATGATGAACATGCGTGAATGATGTTATGTTTTTGATGTCTGTGTTTATTCATAGATTTTGATTTGTTTGTGATCACGTTGAGCTGAAATTGAAGTGAGAATGAAGGTAAAAAATGAAATAGAAAATGTGCAGAAAGTGTGATAAAGGATTGTGATAATTAGAGTTAAATGAAGATTAGTGAAGTAGACAAAATTGTAGAAAAATGTGATATAGAAAAGTATGGAAATAGGTTCTATTCAGTAAATGCATGTGTTGTTTTGAAAATTTTGTAATGAGTTTTGATTGACTGACTGTTCTCGCATGACACCCTCGTAGAGTATGTTCTCGAATACCATCGGTATGTTTGGAGATATGCATTATGATAGTGGGGTACTACATTTATGTTTGGGTTTTGTTTAAATTGAAAAATAAATACTTGAACTTCAATGTGATTAATTCAAACTTAGTATTAACATTAGAAATTAACGTAATGTTCATGACAATCCTTTGCATAATAAACTCCAAGGATGGTATTTAGGTTGGAAACCCGTGATGCAACTCCCATGAGGTTTTTCGGTGAAAAATTACATGAACCTAGGAGTCATACCGAGAACTTGCTTTCTCGATTCATATGGTGTAACAATGCCACAGACCATAGTGCTTGTTTAAATTCAAACTTAATTTATGAACTTCAACATGATTAATTCAAACTTAGTATTAACATTAGAAATTAACGTGATGTTCATGACAATCCTTTGTATAATAAACCCCTAAGATGATATATAGGTTGAAAACCTATGATGCAATTCCCATGAGGCTTATCTGTGAAAATTTTCATAAGTTTAGGAGTCACATCGAGAACTTTCTTTCGCGATTCACTTGGTGTAACAATGCCACGTACTATAGTGCTTCCTTTTGTATTTCATTATGCTTCATTTTGTAAAAGTAATGTATTTTATTATGCTTCTTTTTGTATTTCATTATGCTTCATTTTGTAAAAGTACTGTATTTTATTATGCTTCATTTTGTAAAAGCAATGTATTTCATTATGCTTAATTCATTTATCTTTCAAATGGTGTGAAGTATGTATAACTTTGTTCATAAGTTAAGGTCATCGAATCACTTTTTATAACTATATTGGTTTAAGCACTTTTTATTACTATGTTGATTGAAGCAAAAATGCCTCCTTTGCATGAAATGCACATCACTAAATATTTAAAAGCTTACTTCTTTATTAACTTTCACTTTATAAGCATGTAATAAACTTTGTAAAGAGTTGGTAATAATAGTACCAATATATGTAACAAATTCCTTATTGAAAGAAACTATAACCATATTAATGCTAATTTCTAAAATACGATTCAAATTTTCTTTATATTTGTTAGATGTGATATTTATAGACATAGAAAAGTCAACACTTGTTAAATTTTGATGTTGTATATTATTTCTTTTAACAAATAATTAACTTTGTATTGAATGAAACACGTTAAAAATGTTTCTAATGTGATTCAAATTATAGAGCCAAAGATCCAATCATCTTTTTTTTTTAAATTGAATAATATATTTCTATAGCAAGAACTGATACAAAATAGTAAAAAGTTGGTGGCCTAGAAGCCTTTACAAAAGATTGGACAAAAGATTAGTAGAAGAAGAAACAAGTAATAAGAACAATGAGTAATTTTCAGAAAAAAATGTTTAAAGTTGCCATCGGTTCCAATCATCTTTGATTATGATTTGTTAATATTTTGTCAAATGCTCCAAAATGATTTAAGGAAAATTTTGACAAGTTCTTTATGTTGTTATTCTAATTAGTTTTATTTTATATTGGAAAATCATATATTAATAATTTAATAATATTTTATATTGGAAAATCATTGAGAAATCATTATAGATATTCAATATAATGGCACTTAGACGAAACAAAGGAAAGAAGGTGGCAACTAGCGAAGACGTTCTTCCCCATAGCAACCAAATCAATTCGACCTATCCAACAACACTAACAGACTTCATCCACCAATGAAGTTAGTCAACAACAACCTCTATCTATCTTAACTAGTGCTGAGGGATCTTTAGGTTTGTGAATCTTTACCACCTATAATTACAATTATCCTCAAATATATATTTACATGTTTAATGTATTTTTTGTTATAATTATTTTTTGTCAGTTTCCAATACTAGTATTAGAAAAAGAGGTAGAGGCATCACTAAAGGTTCTAACTTGCAACACATGAATGTTGCAATGAACAACAAGTTGTCCGTTCATATTGATACCTCACAAAGTCGTCTTGTTGACAAGATCTATTCAACAAAATTATCCAGTGAGTTAGGGGTCGTTGTCATGACTGAATTGCCTTGCCTTCAACATGCCTAGCAGTTAAAGGAAGACAACTTGCTACAGAATGCTCTGGACAAAGTTTCGGTAATTTTTCAATTTATTTAATTATATGCATTTTTTTACTTATTTAAAGAATAATTTCACTTTTACTTGTTGTTCACAGAAGAAGCTCAATATCGTCAATATCAAGAAGCCTGAAGTATCAAGTTGTTTGAGTTCACTGTTGAAACAAAGGGCCAAGGATCATCATTATCGACTACATAAATACTACAAATCTTTTCCTTCGGATGAGGAGGCAAGGAGATATGTTCCCGAGCGAGTGACTCCAGAAAATTGGACCCAAATGTATGATTATTGGTCCTCTGCCAATGTTAAGGTTTGTCTTCTTTCTCTTCACATTTGCTTCAATTAATCTTGTTTCACAATTTAATGACAATTTCTTTTCTTTATATAGGAAAAGTATGAGCAAGCCAAGGTTAATAGAGAAAAAAAACTCATCACAACTAAGGCTCCAAATCATTTGTTGTCGTACGAAATAAATTTGTAAGTTCTTTGTTTAGAAGTTATAATTATATCAGAAAATACAATAGTATTTATTGTGTTTCAATCCTCCTTTTTTTTCTTCATAAAACAAATTCAGAAGGAACTACATGGAGAAGAGTGTGATAGGATCACACTCTACAAACTTACATACTATAAGAAAGGTGAAGGTTGGACTTCTGAAAAGCACGGAATAATTATGTCAGTATAAAAATTTGTTTAATTTTTATACTTGTTTATTTATGTAGTACTAACTAATAATTTTTTAAATTTTAGAATAAGATGTAGGAGTTCTTGCAAAGATCATTGTCTGACAAAAATGAGCCAAACATAGATGAGTTTTGCAACAATGTCCTTGGTACAAGATCAGGGTACATCAAAGGTCTTGGGCATGACCCTAAGCCAATTAGTTCATCATCGTCACGACTAGCATATGTAACGACGCTTCAAGAAGACAACCAGTTGTTTAAGGCTCAGTTACAATGTAATGAGCAAAAATTATACCGTATTGAATGAAAGTTAGCGAAATTTGAAAAGATGGTCAAACAAATACTTGGCCAAATTATGTAATTAGTTGTGATGATGAGCACGAGTCTTAGTTTGTACATAACTTTTTTTGTTAACATTTGTAAATAACATTTAATAACATTTTATTTTTATATAAAAATGCTTCTAATTTTTAATATTTTTAATTATATTTTTGTTTAATTAATTATAAATTAAAAAATCTAAATATTACAAACAATAAGATGAATTAAAAATCTTACCATTAATTATAATTAAATGAACATTATTAGTAGGATATTTTAGTCAAAAATAAAAAATCATCATCAAAATTTTTTAGCTATGTTCTTAAAAACGTCTACAATAATTTTTAAAAATAATTAAAAATTAAGTCAAAATTTTAAAAATTAAATAAAAGACATAGCTAAAATTTTAGCTATGTTCCAAAAACCATCACGAATAACTTTTACATACGCTTTGAAAATAGTCGCTAAATATCATTTGTTACTAAACACAGAACGTCACATAATATTATTACCTACAAATACGGTAGCATAGCAAATAACTTTTAGCCACGAAAACAAAGCGTCCGTATCTTTGGTGACGATTTATCTTTTCTTCGCCTATCACTTTTAGCAACGTATCTAAGATTAGAGCGAGATATGATTTGCAACGATATTCGAAAAACGTTGTTGATAATATTTTGCCACCGCGATTTTACGACTATTTGTGTGACCAATTTTTGTCATCGCTAAAAAGTATCGACGACGAATTTTTGACTTTTAGCATGAAAACATCAGTCGTCAAAAGCCCCTTTTGTTGTAGTGTGGATTTAGAATGTTTGTCCATTGCTAGATTGGTCGGTCTTAATTAGGAGGTTCCTAATTTTTCAAATATTGAAAAGAAGAAACAAAAAAGTCTAGAGATGTCACAATTTTAAATAACTTTTTTATGATGATTATATTGTATTGTGATTAAAAGTGTCTACATATCTTTGAGCCTAAGGCAATATGCCTAAGCTCGAGCTCGAGCTCGAGCTCGATTAGGCTAGAGGCAATTCATCGAAATAACCAAAATTTATTTAATTTACAATGTCAAAATGACATCGTTTTGCATATAAAGGTCAGGTCTCGGGTTGAGCTTAGGTTCGAGTTGGCTTATTAACTTCTAGTTGGGCCCGCAAGGGCCAAGCCCAGTTACCATCACTATTTGGTGAAACATGTTAATTACAAGTTAAAAAGAATCTCGTTGATGCGTGAAATCGAAAGATCCAGTAATACGTTGATGTTGTTGAATATATAATATATATTTATCTTATTGATTAATAAGAGGACGTACATACACAACCCACATTAACAAAAGTTACAGAAAATGAGTTCG
>JAOSBL010000210.1:23832920-23843410 GCA_027568915.1 Erythroxylum roraimae
TAACACCCGTACCCGTAACTTATGTCTCTCTCTCTTTTTGCGGGTCCTAGCCCTTCCTTTGGGGACGGGATGTTACACAAACATTGGGAAAAGAAGGGGAAGGTGCCTATTATCTTTGAAATAAAAATTTATCAACTTCGACAATTTTAAAACACTCCTAACAAATCTCCACCTTGTTTTGAAATTAGGATTTTGTGAAAATTTCCTTCAGTTATCTTCACCATTGCTCATCTAGGGCATTTATCATGATTTGTATATTTCGATCAAGTCTAAGCAATATTTGAACTTGCTCATAAGTGGAGACTTTGTCAACATATCTGCAGTATTATCTGCAATACTAATCTTCTTCATAATAATATTTCCTTGCGAAATTATATCTCAGATGAAGTGGTACTTGACATCAATGCGCTTTGTTTTTTCATGAAACATTTTATCTTTAGTCAAATGGATAACACTTTGACTATCACAATGAACAACGATCACTTGTTGATTTGAATTCAATTCACTGAATAAGCCTCGTAACTAAATAGCTTCCTTAATTACCTCCATAGTAGCCATGTATTCTGCTTCTGTAGTGGATAATGCAACTATAAGTTGTAAGTTAGCTTTCCAACTGATGACACTACTTCCAAGTGTGAACACATAACTAGTGATTGATCTCCTTTTATCCAAATCACTTGCATAATCTGAGTTCACAAAACCAAGTACACCATTCTTACTCATGACAAACTCCAAACAGGAGTTAATAGTACCACGTAAATATCTCAAAATCTATTTTACTACATGTCAATGTTCTTTCCTCGGGTTAGACATATATCTACTTACTACATTGACAACATATGCAATGTCAGGACGTATGCAAACCAATACATATATCATACTACCAATTGCATTAGAGTAAGGAACTTATGTCATTAATTTAATTTCTGTATCTGTTTGTGGCGATAAGGTAGCTGAAAGCCTAAAATGAGCAACAAGAGGAGTACTTACAAGTTTAGTATTTTTCATACCAACACGCTCTAAAACCTTCTCAATAAAACTCTTTTGACTAATGTAAAGTTTTCCTGCAAGTCTATCTCTTTGAATTTCCATCCCCAAAATTTTCTTAGATGCTCCCAGATCTTTCATCTCAAATTCACTATTAAGTTCAACTCTTAACCTACTAATCTAAAAAATGTTCTTCGCAGCAATAAGCATATCATCAACATAAAATAATGGATAAATATATGTGCCATTACCAATTTTTTTGAAATAAACACAGCTATCATATTGACTTCTAAAATAGCCATGATTTACCATGAATGAGTCAAACCGTTTATACCATTGCCTAGGAGATTATTTTAAACCTTACGACTTCTTCAACAAACAAACATTGTCTTTCTTTCCTTCAACTTTAAAAGCTTCAGGTTGTTGCATATATATTTTCTCCTTTAATTCACCATGCAAAAATGCAATTTTAACATCAAACTTCTCTAATTCCAAATCATGAATAGCTACTAATGCAAGTAAGACACAAATAGAGCTATGTTTAACAACAGGTGAAAAAACATCATTAAAGTCAATTCCTTGAACCTGACTGTAGCCTTTTGCAACCAATCATTAAAGTCAATTCCTTCCTTCCTCTTAAAGATCCATTTACATCTAACAATTTTCTCATTCTTTGGTGATTTGACTAACTCCCATGTCTTGTTTTTATGGAGAGACTCAACCTCTTCTCGCATAACAATCACCCATTTGGCAGAATTATCACAAGAAACAACTTCTGAATAAGTGGAAGGCTCACAATTATTTTTTATTTCTTGTGTTGTTGCAAATGCATATGCCACCAAATCTATATCAACATATTTCCTTGGTGCTTTTATTTCTCTCCTGGGTCTATTTTTTGTAATGGAATACTCCTCCTCTTCTTCTGATGAAATTTCTTTCTCTTCCGCCGTTATGGCTTCTTTTTCTGTGATGATAGGGTCATGAATCTACTTTGAAGAGATGTTTTGTGGAAAATGATTCTTCACCTCAAACTCCACCCATTTGGATGTACTCTTCACACCTGTATTAGAAGAAATAGGAGTCTCCTCCTTTCGATGAAGCATAGTTGATTTATCAAAAATGACATCCCTACTAATGATTAGTTTGTGCGCTTTACGATCAAGACACCATAAGTTATATCCTTTGACGCCATCAGGATATCCAATAAATATGCACTTTTTGGATCTGGGTTCTAACTTTTCCATCATTAACATGTACATATGTTGGACACGAAAAAATTTTAAATTTGAATAATTAGTAGGTTTGTCAGACCATACCTTTTTTGGAGTCTTACAGTCAATGGCTGTCGATGGAGAGCGATTTATCAAGTAACACGCTCTTGATGCTACTTCAGCCTAGAAATCTTTTGATAGGCCTGAGTTGGACAAGATACAACAAACTTCTTCAAAATTATTCTGTTCATTCTTTTTGCCACACTGTTTTGTTACGGCGTACCTTTGACTGCCAAATGACGGACTATTTCTTCATTCTTACAAAATTCATTAAATTCACTGTCCCAAAACTCTAAGCCATTATCTGTCCTGAGTCGCTTTATTTTTTTGCCTATCTGTTTTTCAACCAACGCCTTCCATTGTTTGAAAATGATAAAATACGTCATTCTTATGTTTCAAAAGTATGCCCATAGCTTCCTAAAATAATCATCAATGAAGGTAAGCATATACCAGCCACTACCTTTTGAAGAGACACGTGCAAGCCCCCAGAGATCATAGTGAATATAGTCTAAAGTGTGTTTTGTCTTGTGAACCGCAGTAGAAAGCTGACTCTTTTTCGATTGCCGAATACACAATGTTCACAAAAATTTAATTTTGACACTTTTTGGTTACAGAGAAGACCTTTTTTGCTTAGTAATGTTAGACCTCTTTCACTTATATGTCCCAGCTTTATATGCCATAATCTAGTGACATCTGATTCTGACAGAGCTAAAGTAGTCACATTAACTACTCCGATAACAGATGTTCCTTTCAACACATACAATTTGCCAATTTGAAAAGCCTTCATTAGGACTAAGGAACCTCTAACTACTTTAAGAACTTTACCTCTACTATAGTGTAATGGTAGCCTTTCGAATCCAAGGCATTTAAAAAGATGATATTTCTTTTTAAATTTGGGATATGGTGAACGTTGACATTCTTACTACAACATAAAACATTTTTAATTTGATAGTGCTTATACCAACCACTTCTTGATTGTTGCCCGTTAATACAACCATGGACGGAGCCACAGTAGGAGCAAGTGGGTCACTGACTCCAAAACTTTTAATTAAAAAAATTATTAATTTAAATTTTTAACTCATAAAAAAATTAAAATTTTGCCCCCACTAAACTTTTTTTTTGGCCTCCAATAAAATTTTACCCCCACTCAAAAAATTTTCTGGATCCGTCCCTGAATACAACTCCACCGTCGACGAGATCATAAGTGAAAAACCAGTTTTTGTTGGACCACAATAGTTCAAGTCGACAACAAACTTTGTTTTTTGTACCGATCAAAGTAGTCAAATGGCAAATGATGAGTAGTTTCTCTTAAGTGCTGTTCCACCTCGAAGAATCTTGTTAAAGAGGAACTCTGTTGTGTTCGGTTCCAGAGTTCGAGGACGCCCCACTCAGCCTTCGCCCACCGCCCACTGAATCTTTGTAGTAAAACAGCACCCCAAATTTTCTGTCCAAGTTACCCTGTCCCTACTCTGTTTAGTGAGGTGGATGCCATCCATTTATGTGGACCCCACTGGATCTCACATAAATGGATGGCATCCATCCCACTGAACAGAGTAAGGACACCGTAACTTGGACAGGAGATTTGATCCCGTAAAACAGTAGTTTTATGTCAATTCTTTTATAGTAGACCCCGTAGGCGACAAACAATGATTCTTTGTAATTTGCTAGCTAGGCGGTAGTGCACGAGAATTGTTTATTAATATATGTACGGCGGCTGACCGTAAATATATTACCAAAGCGTGCAAAGGGTTTGGTGGCAAAGACAAGAGGATCTCCCACGTTGCATTCGAATCCCAAAAGTTGAGGACTCATGGGATCTTTTCCTAGCGTGTAACTGTGCATGCTGGCAGGTATCTCCAGTACTAAAACAAGAGAGCTGCCTATTATATTCCAGTAAGTCATATTTTTCTTTTAGTTCAAATATACTTGAATCTTATTATTTTTGTCGGTATTTAATCTCATAGACGAGCTCTTCTTATTTTTTATTAAGGATTATGAAAAAAAAAATTATTGCCCACGAGGTGTTCTAGGAGGGTCCCAACTATGGGAAGATACCTTTAAGCCATCCACACCCAGACTAATCCTCGCTCGAGCCAGGTAGGTTCCTTTTGGGAGGCAAAGCTCTGGCCCCAAGTTTTAAACGGCTGCATACATGAGGACGGTTCGAACCTGCGACCTCACTTAAGCCAGAAAAGCCCCTTAGTTCTTATATTTCATCATCATCATCATCATTATCACACCCAATCTGAAATTCCGCAATAAAGCAGAATTTGGACAGGTATGATAATACATAGCCTTACCTTTACACAATAAAGTTCTTATATTCCAATTATAACTAAAAGGTAAACCCGCCTTTGATTTTTAGATAATAAGGATCATATCAAATTATCATATATTCAAGATTCCATCGTTCAACAATTTCAGTACATCTAGAGATCATTGCTCTTTGGGGCTGTTTGTATCGTATGACAAACAAAATCGACAATGAATATGAATGAACAAAGAAATAGAAACCTTAAATCTACTAAGTTAGAAGGCTCAGATGAGTTAATCGAAGGTCATCTTTGAATATGGGTACTTGCTAATACTAACTTGGAAAAGCTATAAATGGACAACAATTTGACTTTTAAGCATAACGAATACACAACTCTAGGGTGCAACAAGACAGACAAGATTCAAAAGACCACGTTTCTGAACATAAACTTCATTCCTCGAGAAAGAGTTAGTGAAACAAATATTGCATGGACTCCTCAAACTTCAGCAACATAAAATATGTAGAGTGCACGACGATATGTATATATATTATAACTTAAAAGTATCTATTACGGCAATTAGATGAAGTTATAATCTCAAAGGGATGAGCTATATATGCTTTCAAGGCAATACCTTTCAGTCTCCATGCAAACACGTAGATGATGTCATTCTGCTTCATTGTTTGGGTTGAGGGAATTCATGTGTTTCTAAAATGGTTCATTCGATATCTCTTGACCTAATATTGTGCAGGAATCCAATGAATGACTGAATAAAAATGCCAAATATTATAACTATCACATACATGCATTAACTTTAGTAGTATTATTGTTGGTTGTATATTAATCACTCCAACATATATTATATATAGAGTCAAGTTCAAGCTCTATGGTAACAAATATAGTGATTATTTTCAGCTGATTGATGTTCGACATATATATTTGGTTTTTTCAAGGAAGGAGTATGGAAACATTTTAGTAGATAAATCTAGTAAATCTAAGCAGATGTCTTATATTGATTTGGAAGCCACCATAGTGTTGGTTCATATAATAAGTTAATCAGGATGTTTTTCTGTATGAAATGGGACGTCTTTAACTATCTCTAACCAGAGCCACATTCGCATATAGTCATATCCTGGTTGCCCGTATACCAGTGAGAAAATTACACAAGGAATTGAAATTTTATTAATGGATTCAAACCATTTATACAATCAGAAAGGAAATATTTTTCGTTTTTGTCTGGCTCTAGAGGAGAAATTAATGTTACATCATTGACTCAAACGATTACAACAATGACTGAAAGTGACCGTGCACAGAAGAGTTGCCCTAGTTATGGATGGAATGGCCAACTCCTGGGCTGCCACCTGAAGCAGTTGGCCTGAAGTCCTCAACGTCATCGGCAGTAGTTGCATTTACTACTGTGGCAACTGTCTTGTTACCAGAATCGGCATCAACATGCAACTTGTCCTTAACGAACACAGCTTCATGTTTTTTAAGTAATTCAGCATTCAGTTTATGCAGGTTTGAGGAAGTATGCTTTCTCTCTAACTTCAAGTGCCTTCCCTCAATGCACTCAAGGTTTTGACACAAAGTGAACAGGAACAGAACACAGGCAAAGAACAACTTCATTTGTGCCATCTTATAGCAAGTAAAGACGGAGGCAGACAAGAGTTTCGGAAATCTTTTTATGGAGGATAGAGAAATGAGCGAGAATTTCAATGGAATTAACTAGCTACCTAGGCAACTGACTTGCTAGACACTCACTTCACCTTGGTATTTATAGAGTGTTGAAGCCTACATGTGAGGCTTCAAAGTGTACTTCGCTAGATTAAATAAGCCATAAGTTGAGGCGGAGCTTAGCTAGCTCGAAATGTGCGTTCCACTTTGCAGATGCATGTGTCTTTTATTTTTATGTTTTAACATGCATGAGTGCGGACCATGTTATTTCCTTCTCTCCTTCAAGATATTGTCACTTGACAGGTGAAGTATTATCGAAAACCTCCAACTCCATGCACATCTTAGTTAAGTCAGATTTGATGAGCCAGACGTAATGTGTACGATATGATTAATTAAACAAGTTGGTATCCCTTAAGTCCCTTAAAGATGCATTCCTACTAATAAATATTACTCATGCAGATTATCCTTTAACGTGGGTTTTGTGGTCCAACAATAATAATTATAAAAAAATATTTACAAACTTCTTTTCAAATAATAATATCATTTTTAAACATTTTTTTTACACGGGAAGTACAACTAGAGAAACAAAAACTCGTACACGTCCTTACATCTCCTAACGAAGGGTGCGGTGATAGCTCACGCTATGCATATCACGAAATAGGACGTCTCGAATAGGCAACAAAGGCTCCTGGAGCAAGTGTAGGCCTAGCCTTGATTGCTGTGCTAGTGCAGCTAGTCCGTCCGCACATTGGTTTCCTTCACGGTGGATATGCTGGAGATGGACCACCCAATCTTGATGCAGGAACCCTCATATACCTGCCACCAAAGGAAAAAAGATTAGGCGTAGGATAGTGGGAAGAGAAAAGAATATTAATAACCTCCAGCGAGTCCACTTCAACTATCACCTGACGATACCCTCGATCCCAAACCATGGAGAACTCCCCACAATTCTGCCTCGAGTGGTATCCTCACTCCAAAATTCAGGAGAAAACCACCACACCAGTGCCCTTGGCTAGTTCTCAAGAGACCTCCAGCCGTAGCCCGACTGGAGCTGGGGTTAACTGTTTCATCCGTGTTAAGCTTAACCCAGCCCTCCGGTGGTTTGTTCCATCGCACTGGTGCAACCACCGGCATACCCTGCCTCGGGAAGATCCGGTTTTCCACCATAGAGGCCCGGGAGATCCAACCAATATAGTCCATGACTAGGTGAGTACCCTCCACTAGCCAGACAAAATCAGGGTCAAAGATACCGTGGTTTTGCCATTTCCATAAAAACCAACAGGTGACTCCAAAGATAATCGCCCAATTTGTCAGAGTAAATTACGTATGAGGGCGAAGGTTACTGTAAACCCAAGTGACCGCATCCTGCTGGAAAAAGTCCCTGGCTAAGAGATCTGGAGGGAATTGTTGCCAGAAAGAAGTTGCTCTGGGGTAATCCCGTAAAGCATGAAGAATAGACTCTTCCTGGCCACAGCAAGGACAGTCGTTGTTGCTTGTTAAATGACGCACCACCCGCTGTTGATTAGTTAACAACTTTCCCTTCACCATCAGCCAGAGGAATGACCGAATCTACTAGGGCCCTGCCCATTTCCATATGAGCTCCCAAATCCGGCAGGACGTGTCCAGGTTGGGCCGTTCAATGAGGGCATAAGTGGAAGCCACAGTGAATGGCCTAGGAGAAGTGGGACCCCAAAGCAATTGGTCCTCCACTGGGTCATTGCAATGAGGACAGATAGAAGCAATCTCTATACAAACTATGGAGGGGAGGTAGTGTTGAAAAAGATTCCATTGCCAATCCCCTTCTATACTCATGTAAACCGAAACTATGTTATCTAGGACGCTTTCCAGAACTGGGGAGGTAGCCACTAAATATAGTGGTCCCAGATCCACAACCCAATTATCACGCCAGAAGAGGATGCGACGACCGTCGCCCAAATTCCAGGCAGCGCCTTGGCGCATGAGGGGCCATGTTGCAGTTACCCTCTCCAAAATGGCGAGGATCCGGCTCGAGCCAAAGTCAGAGGAAGGTGCTGAACATCTAGACGGTACTTGGCTCGCAGGAGCTGAACCCATAAGGCATTGGGATGAGTGAGTAAACCCCATCTGAGTTTGGTCAAGAACGCATCATTGGAAGATCTAATACACCGCACACCCAGACCTCCGGCTTGTTTAGGAGCACACACAGCATCCCAGTTGACAAGATGGATTTTCCGTTGTCCATCATGTGACGCCCAGATGAAGGTTCGCATTAATTTTTCTAGCTCATCGCAAAGTTTACGGGGTAGTCTAGCCGTTTGCATAGTAAACATCGGGAGGGCCGAAACGACTAACTGGGTTAACATAACCCGACCCACTAAAGAGAGCGTATGAGCTTTCCACCCCGCTAGTTTCCTATGGGCTTTGTCTAGTATGTACTGGTAGGTACGTCTGGAGGTTCGTTAATGAAGCAGAAGGACTCCGAGATATTTGCCAAGATTATTTGTACTAGGAATATTCAAGGCGTGGCTGAGCCTCCTCGCAGTGTCCCGAGGGACATTCTTGGAAAAGAACACCCGAGATTTATCAATGTTAATACGCTGCCCCGAAGCTTTACAGAAGACGTCTAGCATCCGAGAAAGCACTTGCGCTTGGCTGTTGGTAGCTTCCGCAAAGAGAATGAGGTCGTCTGCAAAGAATAAATGAGAAACAGGAGGTCCCTCAGGGCTTAACTTGATTGGTTTTCACTGTCCTTGGCCCACCGTCAGGTTAATAAGATGCCCTAATCTTTCAATGCAAAGCACGAAAAGGTAAGGGGATAGAGGGTCTCCTTGACGGAGGCCTCTGCCCGACTGAAAAGGATCTGATAAGGACCCTTGCCAGGAGACTTGCATAGACACCATCATGATGCACTTCAAGATGAGCTGAGTGAGGTTAGACGGGATCCTAATATCCATTAGAGTGTCTAAAAAGAAATCCCATCGAAGTCGGTCGTAGGCTTTTCCGAGGTCCACTTTTATAGCCATGTAACCAGTCTTACCCTACTTTTTCCGCATACTGTGAATGATCTCCTGAGTGATGATGATGTTATCAGTAATGGTACGATCAGGAATGAAGCTGCACTGATTTTCCGCCACTAGGTAGACAAGGTGGCCTTTCAACCTATTGACAATAATTTTAGCAATGACCTTATAGAGCACAGTACAGAGGCTAATGTGCCTGAACTGTGAAATGTGAGCACAGTACATTCTCATGCATATTTAGAAACTCCCACTTCCATCTATTGTTTCCACATTTTAATGTCATTAATGCAGTAGTGTTCGTGCAAGATTAATTATTAAAATAAAGATAAAAACCAGGAAAAGGTCAGGAGACATTGTCAACTTTCCAACCAAAACTGTGAATGCTTAGGCATGTGGCATGTTGAAGTGTTGAGTTAACCCCTCAAGTTATTAGTGGCCGAAAACTCAATTCGTCTTTTAGTATGGGTTCACACTCCATAGCGTATGATGGTATATATTCAACTCTACGTGAAAAGATAAAAAGGATCATTAGTTACATGTCTTTGTCAGTAAAAAGCGTAACCCATATGCTAGAAAGCTTCCCCACATGTTCATATATCTGTTTGCAATATATGATATCTCCATCGTATATTTGTTAGGAATATATGATGTCTCGATTAATAAATTGATCCTTTAGTCGATTATGTGTAAGGCACCGTAGGTCATATCTCTTATTTTAATCTTCTTTTATCTTAGTTATTTCATAGTGTCATAAATATTCTCTCACTAAGAGTTAGCATCTTAGAAAACAAATTTTTTTTAATATGAGTTACCACTCAACAATGACCTACTTCTGTTCTAAATTATATTAAATTAAATTAAATTTACTTTTCTATAATTGTCTCATAAAATCATATAAAAATAATTTTTTAGTAATATTTAAAAGTAACAAATCTTAAACTTAATTCTTAAGAATTATATAAGAGTCTTAAGAGTATATTACAAGACTCATATAACTTCTAGAGTCTCACACAATGTAAATTTTAAGGATATATTATGTAACCTTTAGGGTCTCATATATTTCGATTTAGAATAATTTCTTAATTTTTATAATACTACATTAAAGATGATTCATTGGGAATAGATAAAGACTTTTATTATTATTTAATTTTAACATATCAAATTTACAATCACGTTAAATTTTCTAAATAAAAAAATTATATGTAATTTTATTAAGGAATCAATGGATTAAATTTTAAATAATTTATATATAAAGAGTAACTCTATTTTTAATATAAAATTTCAATCCATTATGTCTTTTCTATCTA
>JAOSBL010000210.1:23873132-23887225 GCA_027568915.1 Erythroxylum roraimae
GGAATGTCATGTATGCATGTACAGTTATTTCATGTGCACAAATGATACTGTGTATCAATCCTATTATGCATGAACAGGCCTAAGTCATTCCAATTTATCTCATCCTGTGCTAAATTTACTATTTTACCCTTTCTGTCGGGGGTGGGATGTTACACCTGCTCCACCAGAACTTAATTTAGATGCAGCAGATGAGGTTTGGGAGAAAAGTCAACGTTATATTGATAACATTAAGCAAGCTACATGTCTGATGTTGACAAGCATGCCTCCTAAGCTTCAGAGGCAGCATGAGAACATGGATGCACCTACTATGATTCTACATCTCAAGGAGTTGTTTGGTGCAGAAAGTAGAGTAAAGAGGTATCAATCCTCCAAGGTGTTGTTTCAATGCAAGATGTGTAACACCCCCTATACGAAACCTACAACCATCCACACACTTAGCAACCAAATTCTTATACATGCATTCAAGGTATACAATTCTATTCAATGTCATACATATACACATTACAAAACTTCCCTATGCTTAACATTATCATTTAACAGTAGTAATAAATCTTTACATTTACATGGTAATCCAAAGGAAAACATACAATTTCCTTTATGCATTACATATACAACCATCTTTAACTAAAACACATTCCAAAAAGTACTTTTTCTCCTATCTATTGGTCTTGGTCCTTGCAAATATTCCCTGTACCTCAATCATATGACTTAGACCTACTCCGATTAACACTCATGCTAAGCTTGAAAATTTAGTGGGGAAACACTTAGTTTAGATGTCACCACTCACAGCAATCATCCACCAAGTACACACATTCAGAAATATCATGACAAATATAAATAGTGATGGCATACATAATCAAATGCATAATATGCTTTTCATATACCATAAATTCACCTTCAAAAGTCAAACATTGATATTCAATGCTCATGTAAACAATGGTGGCATACTTAGGCAAAGTACATAATGCAAATATGCCTCAACATATTATCTATATTCCGAAAATGCATATTTATAAGCCAAATGTTGATATTTAACGCTCATCGATACAAATTATCAATACAAATGCAAATGCTCATTAATACCAATTATTTATGTTGTCATGCTACATTTCTTATTTATAACCATTTAATTTACTTTTTGGGTTAGGCCTGCATGTTTTTGTGGGAGTGGATAATAGGAGTTGTGGATATTCGGAGATATCAAGCTATGGATACTCGAAAGTATCGAACTGTGAACACATGAAGGCATCAAATTGTAGACACCCGAAGGCATCGAACTATGGACACCTGAAGGCATCGAACTGTGAAGACACTATAGTCTCGAAATGAAGACACCATTGGTGTCAAAACTATAGTAGTTGCACTGTAATGCACCACTAAGATAATAGACCAAGAACTATAACATTTCCTTTAACCATTTGTCAATTTCGCAATTCATATATTGATAAATCATATAATATACATTTCAAGTCATAAAATTTATATTTGCATTCATACATGCAATTCATGGCTTACCACCATTAGAAGGGTATCAAAATTACACTTGTATAATCATGATATACACATACGAGAAATGAATATGCATATAAATCATTTATGTACATGTAAATTTTCTTTCAAATGCATTATGCTCAATCTTATATTCCAATACTCAATCACCCAATTCACATATGGTAAGTCCTATTTTATTTATTTCTAGGTATTTGAAAAGTTTCATATACAATCAAAAGGTTTAGATAAGATTCGGTAAAAGTTGGAAATGAAAACAAACTCAAAATAATGCAATTTGGGTCAAGCCCACGGTGGTCTAAAAATAAGCAACCAATCTGCCCAAAAGCAATTCACATGACGGACTCCAGTTGTTCCTTAATATGGATATTTATAACGTTTGAATTAAGGTTTGATGGCTTCAATAAATTTGTTCCCCTATGTCTCTAGTTTCTATATCACTAATAATCAGAGCATTTTAACTTCTAAATCAAGAGATATAAACGAAATATCACAAGCTATTCTAAAACAGGGGCAACATCAGGTCACCATTTTTGATCTCAATTTCCAAGGTCATAAAGCCACAATTAAGTTAGAGTCCCTTCTATAGATGTTTATCTCTATGTCTTAGGTATCACATGCAACTAAAATCACACAATTTAGAGGTCTGTAGGCTGATTTATGACTCAAACAATGTGACTGGTTCAGCAAACCCTAGACAAAATTCCACTACACGATACTTTCTTGTCATATTCAACCAATTATATGCAAGATACACCAACATAACACCAAAGCATCATCCAAGAAACCATTTCACATCCAAATTAATCTTTTTACATATTCAAATATACACAGATACATAAATTAACTAATTGAAGTCCCAAACCTTAAAATTTGCCAATTAGCTTTTCTTTTAGTACTCTTCCTTCTCTTTCCCTTTAGCTTTGTTTGATTCACCAACTAGAACACCACAAATACACATATCAATATCAATTCCAACCTTATAATTTCAGTTCTTCATAAGTAAAGAAAGAAAATGTAAAGGTGAAGAGAAAATTACCTTGATTTCCACCTAAGATTGGCTTGATTTCTTACATGAAAAATAATGGGATGAAGAGATGAAATGGAGGAGAAAATCTGAACTTAGCATTGCCCAAATTTCATGCTTCTCCCCTCTCCATAAGCCCATTCCAGAACTTTCAAGACTCACACATATGCTTAATTCTTATTAGACACACATGCTTTATTATTATTGGTCACACATGCCGTAATCCAATTGGTCCATGTGCTAACTTTAGAAAAAATGAATATTGGTCCTTCTTCTGCCTTTACTTCCCACATTGACCTACAATCTTATCAATTAATTTCATTCCCTTATGTCTTAATTTTCTAATTTAATAAATTTCATGCAATTTGGCTAATTATTTAGGCGGTTATACCCAAAACACTATAGGCTGTTCGAAAACAAGGATAACATCCAAAACTCAATTCAAACCACAATTCAAAACTTTTAGAGGCGGAATCAAATTTTGGTTCCAGCATGAAAGTTTTAGACCTATGCCTCTAGTTTAGTTTCCAATTTGAAGGTATACACGTAAAGATGTGGGCAAATTACAAAAGTTTGTTCAGTGGAACTTATCCATCCAACGAGGTACATATCCCAAATCAACTAGCTTCGGTCTTATCATGCAAGAACAACACAAGAACACATCCAATTTAACCAACAACATCCCATTTGCTTATGGAATACTTATTTTATCAATTCCTCTCACATCACACTTATAAATCTAAGTAAACATGTCAAAAATTCCTATCCATATTTCACGTCTAAGTATGTATATCCATGTCAAAACGAACAAATTACCTATTTACCCATGTCTTTTATATTAAGTACCACTGTGTCTCTTACTATACTTAGATGCACTTAATTCATTTATTATGTTCACTTCTTAATACACCCTAGATATGTTATAATATTTCTAGGGTATATGTTGGGGCCTTACATTTCTCTCCCCATTAAAAAGAATTTCGTTCTCAAAATTCATACCTGTATTCCCATGGTGACACACTGGACCGGATAAAACCTTTTTCTAAAAGCTTTTGTAACTGAATCTTTAACTCTTTTAACTCTGGAGGAGCCATTCTATAAGGTGCCCTTGAGATAAGAGCAGTGCTAGATACAATATCAATAGATAATTCTACCTCCCTCTTGGGTGGAAAACCTGATAACTCTTCTGGAAACACATCACGAAACTTATTTACTAGCAGTGTGTCTTTTAATTTCACCTTCTCCCTTTTTGAATCAAGTAATAAAGTCAAATATGCCTTATAACCTTTTCTAAATAGTTATCTTGCTAGGATTGCTGAAATTATGTTAGTCAAATGATTAGACATAATACCATGGACCACTATTTCTAAACCATTAGAATCTTTGAGCACAACTATTTTCAACCCACAATCAACTACAGCTTGGTGTTTGGATAACCAATCCATGCCCAACATGAAGTCAAATTCATAAAAGGGTAACTCCTCATTGGGTTCACACTATCAATTGACTCCTCAACAACTTCATAAGGTCTTTCCATCTTTACTATCTATAAGAAAATAAGGGCATCTGCATTAGGCCAACACTAAAACCAAACCATTCCATACATCACTATACTCTTATTGGCCATAATCGCCTAAACTGTGCTCTGATACCAGAAAATGTAACACACCCTATACGAAACCTACAATCATCCACACACATAACAATTAAATTCTTATACATGCATTCAAGGTATACAATTCTATTCAATGCCATACATATACACATTACAAAACATTCCAATGCATAACATTATCATTTAACAATAGTAATACATCATGACATTTATATGGTAACCTAAAGGAAAACTTACAATTTCCTTTCTGCATTACATGTACAATCATCTTTAAATAAAACACATTCCAAAAGTACTTTTTCTCTTATCTATTGGTCTTGGTCCTTGCAGATGTTCCCTGTACCTTAATCCTATGACTTGGACCTACACCGATTAATACCCGTGCTAAGCTTGAACGCTTAGTAGGGTAACACTTAGTTTGGATAATCGCTCACAACAGTCATCCACTAAGTACACACATTCAGAAATATCACGACAAATATAAATAATGATGGCATACTTAATCAAATGCATAATTTGTTCTTTCATATACCATAAATTCACCTTCAAAAGTCAAACATTGATATTCAACGCTTATGTAAACAATGGCAGCATACTTAAGCAAAGTACATAATGCAGATATGCCTCAACATATTATCCATATCCCGAAAATGCACATTTATAAGCTAAATATTGATATTCAATGCTAATTGATACAAATTATCAATACAAATGCAAATGCTCATCAATACCAATTATTTATGTTGTCATGCTACATTTCTTATTTATAACCATTTATTTTACTTTTTGTGTTAGGCATGCAAGTTTTTATGGGTGTGGATAATAGGAGTTGTGGATATTCAAAGATATCAAGCTATGGATACTCAAAGGCATCAAACAGTGGATACTCGAAGGTATCAAACTGTGGACACCCGAAGGCATTGAATTATGGATGCCTGAAGGTATCAAACTGTGGAGACACTATAGACTCGAAATGAAGACACCATTGGTGTCAAAACTGTAGCAATTGCACTGTAATCCACCACCAAGACAATAGACCAAGCACTGTAACATTTCTTTTTAATCATTTTCCAATTTCACAATTATATTGACAAATCATATAATATACATTTCAAGTCATAAAATATATGTTTGCGTTCATACATGCAATTCATGGCTTACCACCATTAGAAGGGTATCAAAATCACACTTGTATAATCATACTGTACACATATGAGTAATGAATATGCATACAAATCATTTATGAACATGTAAATTTTCTTTCGAATGCATTATGGTCAATCTTGTATTCCAATGCTCAATCACCCAATTCACATATGGTAAGTCCTATTTTATTTATTTATAGGTGTTCAAAAAGTTTCATACACGTTCAAAAAAGTTCAAATAAGATTTGGTAAAAATAAAAAACTAAAACAAACTCAAAATAGTGCAATTTGGGTTAAGCCCACGATGGTCTAAAAATAAGCAACCAATTAGTCCAAAAGCAATTCACATGATGGACTCCAGTTGTTCCTTAATATGCATATAGATGAAGTTTGAATTAGAGTTTAAGGGCTTCTATAAATCTGTTCCCCTATGTTTCAATTTTCTATATCACTAACAATTAGACCATTTGAACTTCTAAATCATAAGATATAGACGAAATATCACAAACTGCTCCAAAATAAGGAAAGATCATATCACCATTTTCGATCTCAATTTACAAGGTTATAAAGCCACAATTAAGATAGAGCCCCTCCTATAGATGTTTATATCTATGTCTTAGGTTTCATATGCAACTAAAATCACACAATTTGGAGGTCTGTAGGCTGAGTTATGACTCAAACAATTTGACTGGTTCAACAAACCCTAGACAGAATTCCATTACACGATACTCTCTTATCATATTCAACCAATTCTATACAAGATAACACCAGAGTATCATTCTAGCAACCATTCCACATCCAAATGAATCTTTTTACATATTCAAATATACACAGATACAGAAATTAACTAAGTGAAGTCCTAAACTTTAAAATTTGCCAATTAGCTCTTCTTTTAGTACTCTTCCTTTTCTTCCCTTTTGGCTTTGTTTGATTCACCAACTCGAACATCACAAATACACATATCAATCTCAATTCCAACCATATAATTTCATTTATTCATAAGTAAGCAAGAAAAGGTAAAGGTGGAGAGAAAATCCCTAACTTTTACCTTGATTTCCACCTAAGATTGGCTTGATTTCTTATATGAAAAATGATGGGATAAAGAAGGTGAAATGGAGAGGAGAAAAATCTGAACTTAGAACCCAAAAATGTCATGCATCTCCCCTCTCCATATGCCCACTCTAGAACTTTTAACACTCACACATATGCTTAATTCCTATTGGACACACATACTTTATTATTATTGGTCACACATGCCTTAATCCAATTGGTCCATGTGTTATCTTTAGAAAAATTGCACATTGCTCCTTCTTCTTCCTTTACTTCCCACCTTGGCCTACAATATTATCAATTAATTTCATTCTCCTATGTCTTAATTTTCTAATGGAATAAATTTCAAGCAATTTGGTTAATTATTCAAGGAGTTATACCTAAAACATTACAGACTATTTGAAAATAAGGACAACATCCATAACTCAACTTCAAACTAGAATTCTAAACTATTATAGGCAGAATCAGATTTTGGTTCCTTTATGAAAGTTTTAGATCTATGTCTCTGGTTTAATATAAAATTTGAATTATTCAATTTGAAGGTATACAGACTAAGATATGGTCAAATTACATTAGTCTATTTAGTGGAACCTATCCATCCAACGAGTTACACATTCTAAAACAACTAACTTCGGTCTTATCATGTAAGAGTAACATAAAAACACATCCAATTTAACCAACAACATACCATTTGCTTTTGGAATACTTCTCACATCACGTTTATAAATCTAAACAAACATGTCAAAAATTCTTATCCATATTTCACGTCTAAGTATGTATATCTATGCTGAAATAAACAAATTACCCATTTACCCATGTCTTTTACATTAAGTACCATTATGTCTCTTACTATACTTATATGCACTTAATTCATTCATTATGTTCACTTCTTAATATACCCTAGACATGCTATAATACTTCTAGGGTATATGTTGAGGCCTTACAAGATGACAGAAGGAGCTTCAGTCAACCTGCCTTTGCTGAAGATGATTGGGTATATTGAAAAATTAGCCTAATTAGGTTTTGTAATGGAACATGAGTTGAGCATTGATCTAGTTATTCGGTCTCTCAGTTTGAACTTTTCATAGTTCATCATGAACTTCCACATGAACCAGAAGGACATATCATTGCCCGAACTGTTGAACATGCTTAAGACTGTGAAAGGGTGCCTTAAGAAGGAACATGAACTTCCACATGAACCAGAAGGACATATCATTGCCCGAACTGTTGAACATGCTTAAGACTATGAAAGGGTGCCTTAAGAAGGAACTTAGTTTTACACTTGTTATGGATTCTTCTAAGAGCAAGAAAAGGGACTCTAAGAAGAATAAGAATAAGAAACAAAAAGCTTCTACTAATGTAGTAAAGCCCAAAGGAGGTTTCAACAAGAAGAGCAACGACAAGGGCACACGCTTTCACTACAGAGTCAACGGACACTAAAAGATGAACTACTCATCTTATCTTGCTACCCTAAAAGATAAAAAGTTTAAAGAAGTTGTCTCTTCAAGTACGTGTATGATTGAAATCAATCTTTCTACTTCTGTTCCATATTATTGGGTATTAGATACTGGATGTGGTTCTCATATTTGTAATAACATGCAGATATTACCATGAAGTAGATTGTTGAGGAAAGGTGAAGTGGACCTGTGAGTTAACAATGGAGCAAGAGTTCCTGCATTAGCTAGAGGAACTTATAGTTTAGCTTTGCCTTCTAGCCTTGTACTAGAATTAAATAATTGTTATTATGTTCCAGTTATTAGAAGAAACATCATTTCTATTTCTTATTTAGATTTGAATGGATTTGTCATTATTATTAAGAATAAGAGTTGTTCTTTTCATAAAGATGATGTTTATTATAGATCTGGATTACTTACAAATGGTTTATATGAGCTACATCTTGAAAGGTCGATTATTAACATAAATAGAAAAAAAGAAAGTTAAATGACCAAAATCCATCTTATTTATGGCATTGTAGGTTAGGTCATTTCAATGAAACTAAAATCACAAAGTTATATAAAGAAGGATATTTGGATCCTTTTGATTATGAATCATATGAAACTTGTGAATCTTGTTTGTTGGGAAAGATGACCAAACTACCCTTTAGTGGAAATGGACAACGTCCTAGTGATTTACTAGAGCTAATACATTCAGATGTATGTGGGCCTATATCCACTAGTGCTTAAGGTATATTCCCATATTTCATTACATTTATAGATGATCATTCTATATATTTATGTGTACTTGACAAAACAAAAGTCTAAATCATTTGAAAAGTTCAAAGAATTTAGACCTGAGGTTGAGAAACAAACTAGCAAAAGTATTAAGACACCTAAATTAGATCGACGTGGTAAATACTTAGACCATGAGCTTTTTGGTTACTTAAAAGATAATGAGATTTTCTCACAATGGACTCCTCCTACAACTCCACAACATAATGGAGTATCTGACAGGAGAAACCATTCTCTGTTAGATATGGTATGTTCTATGATGAGTCATGCAGTCCTTCCAATCTCCTTTTGGAGATATACCATTGAAATTACTGCTTACCTTCTAAATAGAGTTCTTTCCAAATCAGTTGACAAGACACCATATGAGATATAGATCGGTAGAAAACCAAGATTGTCACGTTTAAAGATTTGGGGATATCATGCTTATTTGAAACGTGTTATATCTGACAAGCTTTAAGCTAAATTAGATAAATACAAATTTGTGGGGTATCTGACAGAGAGTTTTAGACATCAATTTTACCATCCTCTTAATTAAAAGGTGTTTGTCTCAAGACATGTTACATTCTTAGAAAAGGAATTTATTCCCAAAGAAAGTAGTGAGAGTGAGGTAGAACTTAGAGAAGTTCAAGGGCCATAAATTCACATCGAGATGGAACAAGAACCTCAAGTTGATATATATGATGTACAACCGACGTTAGGTTCAAGAGACATATAATCCGTGATGTACTAATATGATACATTGTCCCCCATTAGATTAGATCTATATATTTAGTAGAGGAAGGATAATGTATCGCTCATACATGATGAGCTTACTACCTTCAAAGAAGCAATGTTTAATGTTGATTCTTTAAAATGGGAAAAGGCCATGAGATCTGAAATGGAATCCATGAACACTAACCAAGTTTGGACTTTGGTGGATGCGTATGATGGTATTGTACCTATTGGATCTAAGTGGGTTTTTAAGAGAAAAACTGGTATGGATGGTAATATACATACGTACAAAGTGAGGTTAGTGACTAAAGGTTACAAACAAAAACAATGAGTTGATTTTGATGAAACATTTTCCCCAGTAGCTATGCTAAAATCTATAGAGATTTTATTGGCTATATCCGCATATCAAGATTATGAAATATGGCAAATGGATGTCAAAACAACATTTTTCAATAGAAATTTGCAAAAGGATGTGTGTATAACACAACATGAAGGCTTTGAATCTAAGAGATTTCCTAATCAAGTATGCAAATTGCAAAAGTTCATTTATGGACTTAAGCAAGCGTCACGGAGTTGGAACATCAGTTTTGATGAGACAGTCAAAGAGTTTGATTTTATCAAAAATGTACATGAACCATGTGTCTATAAGAAGGTTAGTGGGAGTGCAGTCGCTTTCCTAGTGCTATATGTAGATGACTTATTGCTAATTGGAAACGACATAACTATGCTTCAGTCTATAAAGAATTGGTTATCCAAGAACTTCTCCATGAAGGATACGGGAGAAGAAGTCTATATTCTAGGAATAAAGATCTATGGAAATGGATCAAAGAGGTTGCTTGAATTGTACTAATCCACGTATATAGATAAAGTACTAAAGAGGTTTAACATGGAGAATTCCAATAGGGGATTCTTAACCATGTCATATGGGATTTCTCTCTCACAGAGTATGTGTCCAAAGACACAAGAGGGGAGAGAAAAGAATAAATTGTATTCGATATGCTTCGGCAATTAGATCAATCATGTATGTAATACTATGTACTAGACCAGATGCCTCTTATGCTTTGAGCATAACATGCAGGTTTCAAATCAATCTAGGTGAGGGTCACTGGACAACTATGAAAAACATCTTAAAGAACTAAAGATATTTTCTTCTTCTATGGATGAGGTGAACTGAGAATTCAAGGGTATTCAAATGTTAGTTTCCAGTTAGATTATGATGATAGTAGATCACAGTCAAGATACATATTCATAATAATAAATGATGTTGTGATAAGTTGGAAGAATTCCAAACAACCAACTATTACAGATTCAACAACTGAGGTAGAGTACATTTCAGTGTCAGAGGGGGCAAAGGAAGCGGTTTGGATCAAGAAGTTCATCACTAAATTTGGAGTAGTTCCTAGCATTGTTGAGCCGATAGTATTGTACTATGACAGCAACAGTACTATTGCGCAGGCAAAAGAACCAAGCTCTCATCAACGGTCACTTAAGGAAGTTTCACGTGATCGGGGAGATATTGAGGGGAAAGACATAGTATTGATGTGAGTTCCTACTGAAAAGAATTTTATAGATTCTCTTACTATGTCATTGTCTCAAAAGAGACATGATCGACATATGGATAGATATGGTATCAGATACATAGGCAATTGGCTTTAGTATAAGTAAGAGATTGCTAGTTTATGCCCTTCAAGTTGTCTTTTCTTTGTTTCAAATGCCTTCCTTCAATGCAAAGTAGATCTTGTGACAGTATCATTAGTAAAATCATCAAAGCAGTGAAGGCAATTGTTCTAGACATACTGAGGGAAACGGTTAATAGATTAGAAGCTAGATTTTGCTATAAAAGGTTCAGTTGTCGAACTACTTCTCTATTATGTAGCTTAACTGAGCTTAAGGGCTTAAGAGATATATATAGGACAACGGAGGGCTTGCTACATGTAGAAAAGGAAGATACTACGAAGATACTCAGAAATTAGGTCAATACTATAGTTGATACGTATAGTTGTTCTATACGTATCAACTATCACTAAGAGTCATGCGAGTTCCTGTCATTAGATTATTAATGGTTCACACACAAAGACATCGAAACTTTTAAAAAATCATTATTTTTTATTTAATAATCAAAAAAGGAAGTCCCTACTTATTATACTTGCATGTGATGTTTTCCCCTTTTGTATTTACATTTATAATATGGGAAGATAAACGAAACCTGACCCAAAAAGGTCGGAGAGATTCTTTAGGCCTACCTTTTGCCACTATTCTGGACTCTAGAGATATAAATAAACCAAATTAATGGTTAGGCCTTTTCCAGGATTTAATATGTACCACTAAACCTCACCATTTGCATTGGAATGCACTTTGGCCGCTAGCTGTTAGCTGCCAGTGCAAGTTGCCCTGGAATATGCTTCAGAAAGATTTTAATATCTTATGATAAATACATATATATGTTTGGTCTTTTAGAAAGAGATCTCAATCACAACTGTAAATGGCAGTTAGTTAAAAGGACCACACAACTAAAATTTCAACTTGACAGCAATATCATCCTTGTGATTGCCACTGACAACTTGGAAAGACAAGACCTTCAATAACAATATATATAAAACATTCTCTTACAGCTACGAGAATCTAGCTACCGATGTAGAGCTCCAACGTTAATGGATCCAACTCTCTAAAAGTTTTGCGGCGCTATTCTTCGGTACCCAACCAGAGGCAACTTGGTACTTTTGGTTCGTGAACTTTGTTATTATAGTAAATACATTGACGGCCACTGGTACGAGTTTCCTTCTTCTTGATCATATTTCACATGGTATGTTGTATGTTTTGTCTGGTAATTAAACTCTAGACCTCAGATTCCATTGAAAATATCAACGGTTATCATTCCTCGTAAATAGTAAATCACTTGCCGCATTGGCTTTTTCAAACTTGATTTTGCGTTAAATTAGAGAGCTCCGAGGTGACTTGCTGAGCTGTATGGACAAGTTTTCTGCGCATGCATGTATAATGGACAAGCAACTTATATTTTCCTTCTTTTTACCACAATTTGATTGGATCAACATTCTTTTCAGACCTATATATATATATGTATGATTTTTAGTTGTGCCTCAAACGTGTAAAGACGTAACAAAAGTGTTTAAAAATATAAAAATTATATAAATTTCAAATTATTTAGTAAATACTACATATTTTGTTCTAAACTACGTCTTAGAACTGAATGCTTTTGTTTGCATCTCATGTTTACAAATGACATTAATATAATTGAACGTTATAATTTTATGTTAAATATAATGTCAGTTCTTTTAACATTTTTATTTGTATTGATAGAGAAAACTATTAAATTGGATATAAAATGTATATATTTGTGCGCATCTTACAGAAAATATGAACATAAATTTCTTATCAAATCGCGTCAAAATAAAGAATTAGTGGAAAGGTTTGCTTTTTCATATTTTGGTTAAATAATCAAAAGGGCTGATTTCCCTTAACCCTTTTTAATAGAGACCTCTTGTTTCTATACACGCCAGGATCAGGGCTTCAAAAAGGTAAATGGGGAGGTCAGAATACTACTTCTTTTCTAAGATTTCATGGTGTAAAGTGTATCTCAGTGCCTCTCTGATTTTGGGAATGTTTACTTTGTAAGTAACTATTTGTAGAATACAAAATTTGCTTGTTTATAAGAGAGTGATTGGCATTTGCCTATTGGGATCCATGTGCCCTACAATTTTAATGGCAGTTACAAATGGTAAAAGTGTTTGATCGATACTTCCTGTCCAAGACCACTTTTATTTTTCTTAAATTTTCACTATTTCTTTTTCTTTCTTACTTACTCTCAGTTTCCTGTTATTCATCAAAGGTTATCCCTCTCCCCATTTTGCCCCAAAGCCAAACTTTCTGGACATGTCTAAATGCTTGAATTTCTCTTTTTTTCTTCTACTATTTGCTTTTCAACTCATCATTAAAATTGTTTTAGGATAAACTTTGGAACAATTAATAAGGTTACTTCTTTATGATCAAAATGTCACGAGCTCGAGTCATGAAAATAGTTTCTTTATAAAAATGTAAAGGAGCAATTGCATACAATTGATGACCGTCACCTAATCATCGCAAAGCGGAGAGCTTTGTAGACTAAATTAGCCCTTTTTTTAATTAGACATGGGGTTTTTGCACGAATTATTGGGTAATTTTAATCAATTGAAAAGAGAATTTGCGAAGTATTCAATTAGGTTAAAATGTTAGTCTCGTAATATCAAAGATATGCATAGAGTAATTTTGTTGTTAGACAAAATATTAATATTGTAAGGATGGACAATATTATGGCCATCATTTTTTAAATTATTTGGTAAAAAGATATATTTATTTTAAAAGATTAATTGAATTAGTCATAAAGTTTACTAATTTTAAAAAAGCAATTACTTATTAATAGGTGCAATTTAAAATTTTAAACATGTGTCAATTATGCTCTTTAAAGGTTTGTAATAATTTTAAAACTTAAAAATTTATTGTGAATCAAATTTAAGATTTTGAATTCTTCCGCATAAATTTTTTTATAAATCGACATATTTCAAAATGTAAAGATATATCTTTTATTAAAATTTCATTTAAACTTAACGTCCGTCTCATCCTCTTCCATCATTTTATAGTAATTAACTACTATTTTTAATTTGTCACCTGCAGCAGCCAGTGGCAATGATTTTGTAATGATGGTGTAAAGATGTTGTCACTGTCTGTGGACCTAAACCGGCTAAAACTTAAAAGTGCAGGAAGATTTTATATATCCAAATTTCAAAGTAGTTAAAGAAAATAATAATACTGTA
>JAOSBL010000210.1:23940305-23951379 GCA_027568915.1 Erythroxylum roraimae
TTTTATAATATTTATAATTTAATTACTAATTTTAAAATTTTTCATATTTATTTATGCATTAAAATTATATATTTTATATATTTTATATTTATTTATATATAAAAATTATATAATATTATAACAAATTAAACTAAATGGGTAATCTGCTAGTCTTCACGTAAAGGCCAATCTGTCCCCTTACGTGAGTCAATCTACCCCTTTATGTAAGGAGCCATCATTGATAGACTGGTTTGTCCGCGTAAGAGTTCTACATGTCACTTTTTGACGTACTTCGTCAATTACAATAGCAAAAAATTAATATAAATAAATTAAATTTTAAATTGAATTATTCATTTTTTGAATTTTTATAAAATTAAAAATCTTAAAAGATTAGAAATTGAAATAAAAATTCAAAAATTAACATTTTTTATGTGTTATCCTAAAGTAAAATTTGAAGTTTCGATAATGAACTTTGAAGACTATGAAAATATAACAAATTGCAGAGATTTCTATGTTGTTTGTGTCCAATCATATTTTTGAGACTTTCGGTCCTTCTTGACACTTTTATGGTTCATGGGAATGATGAACAAGTGAACACAAGATGGATGATGAACGACTTAAGCCTTTTCTAAACAAACACGCCCGTGTAAAGAGCCATACATCCGTGTTCTCTACTTACAAGGCAATGTGTATCAACTGTGTAAGTCTCTGGAACCTTGTGAAGAAGCACATGAAAGGCGAAGACATACACGATTGTGTACACGCTCGTGTTCATTACTTACACAATCGTGTGTGATGATTATGTTGCTCTTTGTGACCTTATACATCTGCAAGTGAGACGGTGTTGAAGAAACACGATCACTTACACGGCCGTGTATGTGATCATGTATGGTGCAGAAAAACCTATTGCTTGATCTAAAAGAGAAGATATGTAGTTTTTTGCATGTGAGAGTGGCCAAAACACCAAAAGTGAGGAAAAAATGCACAGAGAGCAAGTATTATAGTCATCCCTTTTTTGATTATTTTTAGAGTGGTTTGAGAGTTTGTTGATTCACATATCAATTTTGATTTCAATCCTGAAACTTTATGAGACAATTTGTGGTTTTGGGGTGATATATTAAACTTTGCAAATCTTTATTTGAGCTTAGTGGATTTGTTTGTCAATTTGGCCTATAGTTTTTTCCTCTACACTTGAGGTTTTCCACATAAATCATGGTGTTTTCTTCTTTATTGAGTTTCTTATTCTTGTTCAAATTTGCTGGTTAAACTTGAAGAGTGTTTTGTTGTTTTTCTTTAGTTGATTTTAGAGAATTGTATTTTTGACTCGCAATAAGTGGTATCAAAGTCATCGTGAGGGAAGGTGGAAATAACTCTATGGTCAAGTTGACGTTAACAAATTACTCTATTTGGAGGCCTATGATGAAGACCTTCTATATTGCAAGGATCTCTTTGATCCTATTGATGTAGACAAAGGTATTGTTGGGTCCGGCCCTGGGCTTAGGTCCCCAGGTCCGGCGGGCTTAGATCCCCTACCGGCCCCCCCAACTTAATCGGTACTGTCCTCTTTGATCATGGGTGAGTCCACGACTCGAACCCATGACCTCAAGGTTTTATGGCTTCCAACTGCCCGCCTCTCACCAATGAGCCAAATAGCATATATAGAACACTAATTTTATATCATTTCTTATTTCTAAATTCCACTGAAAAATCGGGATCCAACAGGTATGAAGGCTGATGTTCCTTCAAAACCTGAGAAGATGTTAGATAGAGAATAAGAGAATATGAAACAGAAAACTATGGGCATGATTCGATAATGGATTGATATCAGTATATTCAACCATATGTCATAAGAAACGAATCCTTTTTAGATGTAGAAAAAGATAGAAGGACTTTATGAAAGGAAGATTGTCTATAACAAGGCTTCTTTAATTAAAAGACTTGTAAACGTGAAGTTGAAAATTGGAAAATCTATGTTAGAGCATCTGAGTGATTTCCAAGATATAATCAAGAAGCTTACAATAATGAAGATCATTCTTGATGATGAGCTTCAAGCTTTGTTCTTGTTAAGTTTGTCACCGAATAAATAGGAGACGTTGGTGGTAATGATATGCAATTCAGCTCTTAAAGGTGCGTTTTCTCTGGACTTAATCAAAGAGAGTATGCTTAATAAAGAAATCAGAAGAAAAGAGAAGGAAGTTGACAACGTGCAAGCTTTGGTGGCAGAAAATAGGGAAAGAAGCAAGAGTAGGGGTCCCAAAGGTTGTGGTAAGTCTAGGAACCAATCGGAGTCTAAAGGTGAAAAAGATGTGAAGAAATGCCACTATTTCAAAAAGTTAGTACAACGGATCAAAAACAACAAGATCATCAAAATGATAGAGATGATAAGAATACAGTCGCAATAGATTCAAGCACAGAAGATGAAGTGTCCCTAATTTGTGTGATAAGTGAATATCTCCATGTCAGTAATTTGGGTTTTAAGTAGTTGATTAGCAAAGGAGCTTCATATCATTGTGTTCAAAAAGTGAAGTACTTCTCAAATTATAAAAGCAGAGACTTTGGGAGCGTAAAGATGGATAATCAAAGTTCTACCAAAATTGTTAGTATGGGTGATATCCGAGTTCAGACAAATGTCGATTCGTACTAACCCTAAGAAATGTATGAAATATTCTTGATTTAAGGTTAAATATGTTTTTGATTAATGTGTTAGATCAAGAAGGATTTCATCACACTTTTGGGGACAAAAGTGGAAACTATCAAAGGGAGTAATGGTTATTGCTCGAGGAGAGTTATGTTGCATATTATACAAGACACACTTAAAGGTATGAGGTGGTGGAAAAGTATACACAGTTAAAGAGAAAAATTCTCCAAATCTGTGGCATCAACGATTGAGACACATGAGTGAGAAGGGATTAAAGTTGTTGTCTAGTAGATCCTTTATCCCAGTTAAGAATACACTACCATTTAATCTATGCGATCATTATTTGGCTGGAAAGCAACATATAGTCTCTTTTAGATTTCTGTGGCTCAATTGAGAAGGGGTCACTAAAAGGTAACAAATACTTTATTACATTTATTGATGATGCTTCAAGGAAGACTTAGGTGTACATGTTGAAAACAAAGAGTTAAGTATTTGAAAATGTTTAGAAGTTATATGTCATGGTCAAAAGGAAAGCTAAGAGGAAGTTAAAGTGCCTACTAACAGATAATGGAAGAGAGTATACTTCCAAGGTATTTGAAAAATAGTGTACATCGTATCACATTAGACATGAGAAGACTGAACGTGATACTCCACAGTATATTAGTGTTGCTGAGAGGATAAAAAGGATAATTATGGAGAATGTTTATTGTATGCTCAAAATGTCCAAGGTGTCGAAGACATTTTGGGGTGAAGCAATCTAAACTGCAGTTTATTTGATCAACTGAGCTCCCTTAGTTCTATTGGATTTTGAGATTCCTGAGAGAGCATAGATAGGTCGAGATCTCATATATCACCATTTAAGAGTATTTGATTGTAAGGTGTTTAAACATGTATCGAAGAATTAGAGACAGAAACTTGACTCAAAGGCAATACCTTGCATTTTTGTTGGCTATGGTAGTGATAAGTTTGGCTTTAGACTCTATGACCTAGAGAAGTAAAAAGTTGTTAGAAGCAGGAATGTGGTATTCTAGTAGCACGACAGAGTTGTATGTCTTTTAAGTGAAGATAAAGTTACACATAGTAGCTAATCCTATAGTGTTGTTAAGTCTTCTTTAATCTCTACCGCCTCTGAGCAGTTTGTAGGTGAAGGAGATGAAGTGTGTGACAAAACACATGTTGATGGTGATCAGGTACAACCTGATAATAATGAGCTATATAAACCACATGTGGATGATGTTAAAGATGAAATTGTTGAGGATGATGAGTAAGGGGAGCATCCGGATCTAACAACTAATGAAATATAGATTTAAAGGTCGATAAAGGAGAAAAGGGCTTCTACTAGATATCCGAGTTTAGAATCTCTATTGGATACTGTTCAAGGTGAGCTGAAAATGTACAAAAGTTAGCATCTTGTGAAAATAAAGATCTCTAGCTCACAGTTATGAAGGAAAAGATGAACACTCTGAAGAATAATTATACATATGAGCAAGTGAAGCTTTTAAAAGGTAAAAAAGGCCCTAAAGAATAAATGAGTGCTCAAGATAAAGAAAGATAGTGACAAGTTGGTAAAGCATAAGGCAAGACTAGTAGTGAAAGGATTCAGTCAAAAAAAGGGCATTGATTTTGATGAAATCTTCTCACCAGTGGTTAAAATGATCTCTATTCAAACAATATTGGGTTTAACTGCCTACTTGGATCTTGAACTTAAGCAGTTGTATGTTAAAACTACTTTCTTGTATGGAGATTTGGAAGAGGATATCTACATGGAGCAACCAGAAGTTCACAGGTGAGAACTTCATCATTTTATATTTTGATGATATGTTAATTATCGGTCAAGATGTTAAAAGAATCTAAAAATTGAAGGAGAATTTGTTCAAATCTTTTGATATGAAAGATTTGGGACCTATAAAGTATATTTTAGGCATGAAGATAACTTGATACATAAAGAGTAGGAAATTATGATTGTCCTATGTGTTAGAAAGGTTCAATATGAAGCATACCAAGCTATTTAGATGCCATTAGCGCCTCAGTTCAAGCAGAGTAAATATGCATGTTCCTCAACAAAAAAGGAGAAAGATGATATATCTTCTATTTCATACTCATTAGCAGTAGGGTCTTTGATGTATGCAATGGTGTGTGGAAGGTCAAATACTCCACAGGTTGTTAGGCTAGTGAGCAGATGCTTGTCAAATCCAGGGAAGGTTCACCGAGAAGCAGTGAAATGGATTTTGAGATACTTATGAGGTACTTCAAAATGGAGCTTGTGTTTTGGAGATTGTGAACCAACTCTAAAAGGTTATAAAGATGCAAATATGGTTGGAGATCTTGATGGAAGAAAATCCACTTTAAATTTTTTGGTTCAAGTTTGTAGTGAGACGGTGTTGAAGAGACAAGTCACTTACATAGCCACATATATGACTGTATGCGGTGTTAAAAAAATCTATTTCGTGATATAAAAGAGAAGATACTTAGGTTTTGCGCGTGAGAGCAGCCAAAAGACCAAAAAGTGACCAAAAAAAACACAAAGAGAGCAAGTAGTATAGTATTCTCATCTATTTTGTTATTGTTTTTTAGATTGGTTTGAGAGTTTGTTGATTCACGTATCAACTTTGATTTCAATTCTAAAATTTTGTGAGACAAGTTGTAATTGTAGAGTGAGATATTAAATTTTGTAAATCCTTATTTGAATTTAGTAGATTTACTTATCAGTTTGGTCCGTAATTTATTCCTCTACATTAGAGGATTTTTCACGTAAATTTAAGTGTTTACTTCTTTATTGAGTTTCTTGTTCTTGTTCTAATTTACTGGTTAAGCTTGAAGTTTTTTTTTATTGCTCTTTGATTGATTTTAAAAAGTTGTATTTTTTGACTTCCAACATTCTAAACTTGAACCAGATATAAAAATTTGATAAAAAATAAAAAAAATCCTAATTTAAAGCAAGCATATAAACTAGGTTTTATATAAGAGAGGTTTGGTTATCAGAACTTCACAACGTAAGACCAACTACAAAGTTTAACGATAAGATTTAATGTCAGAGAATATAAGAAAAAAAGAATTATATTTTATTGCAACCGTAATTGACGCAACAATTTAAACCTAAATTGAAAACTATCTAATAGCATTAAGTGGAATCCACCCATTAATAGATGAATTAGGTTCATTTCACAAATATAAATTTAGTAAAAAATAGGAATATATAGCAACTTGAGTTTCACTGACAATTAGTAAAATATTATTTTACTAAAAAAATTTAATAAACAAAAAGAGTGACCAACGATTATATTTTTTAAAAAATTTAATTATTATTTTTTGAAATATTGACAAAAGTTGAATATATACAATAATTTATAAATTATATGTTTAAAATAAATTATTTAATAAATTATTAACTTTAAATTAAATGACAAGCTTAATTCAAATGATCGGTTGGCGGTCAAAATTTTTAAAATTTAAGTAAACTCTTAACCTTAAAAATTTTAAGACTTCAAAAAATTAAAAAAATCTTAGAGAATACTTAAGAATTTAATCACTTGTTAAGAGGCATTCAGCATATTAAGTCATATACCAATCTTACACAGGACAATGAAGAGCCCAAAAAAAAGGGGTATGAACTATGAAGTTTATCTACAAGCAGGGCAAAGGCTGGAATTCAGTTGGGAGAGGATAGGTCAAATAGGGATACATAAATACAGAAGTTGACGCACAGTTGTTGGTAGAACAAATTGTAGTATAGAATGACAAATTTTGTGTTTGGATTTTGGACAGATTGGTGTAGGACAAAACAGCAAACGTTGAGGCCCCACCAGCCCCTCCCGCACAAAATGCGGTCATGTCCAAGCACGATGACCTGTCGTTTTCCTTCACCCCCATTAGGAATCCAATGTTGTAGATATGTGCCTTTACGTTCTGGCCCATGCTATTTTATTTTCATATTATCTTATTTCAGTCTCTAAATTTTACTCATATTTGTATGTAGATCGTAACTCCAACTCGACCTTCACTCACTTGTGCAAGTGAGAAATCAAAAGGAGAAGGTAAGATAGGTGAAAAAAATATTTACATGAAAAGACCTGAGAAAAGGATACTGAAGGTACAAGGCCAGTCATTGGAAGTTTATAGTTGTATTATGTGTACCCACTTACGCCACCATTTTCTGCAGATCCCCACCATTGTTTCTATTGTTGCCAACATGAGAGCGATCTGTCCACAACTTGCCATGGTGTCTTGATTAGTCCTACACGATAAAATCTTCCAGAATTAATACATGTGGTGTGGGATTTGTGAGTGATGAGTCATCTCAAAACTATTTTACATCTTCAAGTGGTTGGTCCGGTGGTAACTGACCCAAAACCTTGTCTTGTTTATACATTGTATCGTGACAAGCAAACGGAATGGTTTCAAATTTGAATTCATTATTCATTGGAGCCTCGAGTTATGTGTAGATAAAATCAAATATTTTTAGACAGACTACCTAGCATGGTAGCAGTAGCAAGAACATCCACTGTTACATATCAGTTTATCAAATGAGCAGGTTGATCTGCAACTGCCAGTCTATTAAAGATGGTAGGTTCTACTGTTCTAGTCATAATTAACACCCTATAGCCACCTACGGGCTTATCCCTCTAGCCACTGAACTTGTCTGGAGGAAATTCGTACAAGATTAAATGGACATACCCAGTACGCTTACTAGTATTACTTTTCATACTATAATCAGAGACAATAAAACTGTACATCTTTTGTCATTCATCTAACACGTACTGCTGCACTTTGTAACTAACTGATGCATGATTAATGTATCTCCACTCCAGCCTCTTTAAGTTTGATTCACAAAAACTGAAAGGAACTTGTCAGTCGCAGGCCAAAAGATAGCACCACCCATACTCCAAACTATTAATTAGATGGTCCATTCTAACAAAACCAAATGCTGTCACTGTTAAGTGCGTGTAGCCAATTTCTGGAATATGTTGGTCACAGTTTCAATGTTCACTTACTCTCTGACATGTACTTTGCTCAATGTACTACATTACTAATATTACCTTCTTTTATGGAGCTAAAATATACCAGCGTTCTCCTAGTCTTGTGATTCAACGACAGAAGAAGATTTGCTCTTTTTTATTAGAGACTTTAGGTTTTTTTTCTACATAAATAAAAACATCATACTTGCACTTGTTGATTACTTCGATTCGTGAGCCTATCGATTTTGCTGAAAAATATAGCATAGATCCTAGGTCAAATCTGTTGTTCCCTGATAACTTAATTAACATCCCTGTTTAGTAATAATATCTTACCGTCTACTTAGATCTTTTTGGAGGAATATCACATTATGTCATGTTAGGCCATCTTATTAAAATAATAAATTGTTTGTCCAACAATGAACCTGCAATGTGGCATCGCATTGATGCAACGTAGCTTATACATGCAAGTGACGAGGTACTGAGGTAGTCAGTTGGGGTTAAAATGGCAGTCCTTTGAAGCGTGCGTGGTCCTTCGCTTATCCAGCATTTATATGCCCTCGATTTTGATTTTGAAACTGGCAGAGGATACTTATTAGATTATTTCTACTTCAAAAAAATTAATTTCTCCTTTAGTCCAATGGTTAAATAAAAATATGTTATGATATTAAAAATATTGTTAAATCAATTTTTATTAATATTTTAATAGAATTCACAATTAAAATTATGTAAAAAAATTATACAGATTTAGCTAGATGCTTAATAATCGATCAGAAAGTATTCTAATTTAAGATCATTCGAAGGTAAAAAGTCCTTTTAAATTATTTATAATACTAAAAGATATTTTAAGAAAAGTTTAAATAATAAGAGTATCTAAAAAACAATTAAAATTTATAAAAAAAATTAAAACTCTTTACCGTCGTCATTATCATCACCATCATTATTATTATGACCATGTTTGGTAAATGATTTAGTAACCAAAAATTAGCTGATTGATCATGCTAAACAATTAATTATTGTGTTTGGTAATTAGCTGATTGAATCTAATAAGTTAATTTTAAAAAAGCACAGGAGGATCATCGTTTAGCCTTTAGGTGATAAAAATGACATATTGTGCCCTCTAAAAAATACCCAACAGCGACAAAGCCTCTACTTCTTTTTTTTCTCTTGGTCGCCTCTTCCCAATCTTATAAGCTTCATGCAACTTTCATGTAATTATTGGTGAAGCTTTCTTTTTTTTGGCAATAATCATTAATCTTGGGCCATTGTTAAGTATCCATCGTTAATTTAAGATTGAGAAAGGAGAAAAAAGTACTTATTATTATTATTATTATTATTATTATTATTATTATTATTATTACTACTACTACTACTACTACTACTGTTGTTGCTGCTACTACTACTACTAGTATTATATGTTCTATATTTTTTAATAGATTTATAAACTTAATTTTTGTAAAATTAAATATCTAAAATTTAAATTCTTATGAAAATATTCAAAGAAGTATTAAAATATAATACTCATGTCATTATAAATTTTTTTAAAAGTCATACCCTTATAAGTCATTTTACACATAAACAACTAATACTAAACATCTAATTTTACTAAACATTTTTTATAAACAGCTGATGTTATCCGCTGGTCAAATCAGCTCATATAATCTGCTATCAACTAACCGCTGATAGAATCAGCTAACAACTAATGCAATCAGCGGATTGCCAAATAGGGCCTTAAACTCCTTTCTCTACTTAATTTTGTGTGTAATTAGTTATGTAAGAACCTATATACAAGTGATGAAAAGGTAAGGGATAATGGGTTCCTTTACCTTAAGCCTCTTCCCCCCTTTAAAATGTTTAGTTACTTCATCATTTACTAAGATGGGGAATGTTGGAGTGCATATATTGCTCTTAATCCAATGGATAAACATAGCTGTAAAAACAAAAGCCTATAGAGCATCAAGGATAAATCTCTAGCTTATTAAATTGAAAGCTATTTTAAAGTCTATTTTCATTTAAGTAGCTCCTGATAGGTTTTTTACTTTTGTATCTATTGAATGATTATTAGGCAAGAAATAGGTTCTCACCAATTAATCATCCTTCCAAGTAAGCTCTATGGCTTTTGTTAATAAATACCTTTGATGACTCCTTAAGTTTAGAATTAAATGATCTTATAGGCCATATCACAACATAAGATGGGCCTGAATAGAGCTTGCTCAATGTCAATTTTAGATATAGGCTTGATAAGGTCTTTTTTAAGCTATTAGGAAATAACCTCAAGGATGCAAGTTTTCAGCTCCTAAAGGAAATATTGAGAGGAGTTGGAAGTTCTCAGAAGTATCTTAAATTGGTTAAAGGCTACTTTCTTAAGCATGATTGCTTATTGTATATAATGTCATTGATTGAAGAGAGTGTAGGTCTTATTAGAATTTCTTCTACTTAATATTGCATTATAGAATAATCTTGAATTTGTATCTTCATCCGTTAACTAGTTGGTTTTTGCTCTTAGTTGAGAAAGGAGTAATGATTTTCAAGAGCTTGATTATAATTATCAAAAGCCAATTTCTCCTTTTACCTCAATTTTATGTATGTCAGTTATAGGAGCAATGAATTTTGAATAATGTTCAAATTGTCCCTGGTTTGATCAACTACCAAATTATTATTCTTGACTTGGTTCATGTAGAGCTTCTTCAAGTCCTCTTTTATCATTTTAAGCTTCCTAGCACATTTGTAGGATTTAAAATCCTTCCTCATGTTGGTTCAATCCTTTCATAACTACATCTTCAAATCCATCCACATTGATAAGAAAATCATTTAAGTATAAAGGAACAGTGGATCTTACTGAAAACTTTTGACAAAAAACAAAAACTTAGCTAATACCGAAGGTAGAAAGAAAGAGCATCAAGACAGAGAAGAGAGGAATTATGAAGATTTTCATTATTAAAAAAAATTGAAATTCTCTCTATCACATCATTTGCTTTTATAATACAATTCTAACAAATTCTGTTTGAGAATACGGTAAATGTGTAGCTGTAAGCTTGCCACCTCATCGGTTCTAGAAGAATTCACACGGCTTGTGCAACAGATTTCTTTGGAGAGTAATTCGGGTGTTGAAGAGTCTATAGGATAATGTTGGACTATCATTTGAAATGTTCTTGTGGTTACTCGCGTACGTCTCTGTTGAGTGGACTTGCATCTGTAACATCCCCCCTCAAATTGAACTGAGGTGAAAACTGTAGATTCAATTTGATACAAAAGTGATTGAAAAGTTGTTGTGGGAGCGACTTTGTGAATATATCGGCAAGTTGGTCTGCTGATGGCACATATCTGGGTTAGATGACTCCGGCCAAAACTTTTTCTCGAAAAAAGCAAACATCAAGCTCAATGTGCTTCATGCGAGCATGAAAAACGGGGTTTGAGGCTAGTGCAACAGCACTCATATTGTCACACCAGAGGACAGTTGGTAGTCTAACGGGAACACCGAGTTCAGAAAATAAATTTTGCAGCC
>JAOSBL010000210.1:23974605-23985499 GCA_027568915.1 Erythroxylum roraimae
TTAGTAAATCTGATCTGAACAAGTTTTGTATCAAAGAAGGGTTTAACGAAAAAGATAACACAATTCAACCCCCCTTCTTGTGTATTGATTATCATAGTACTTACGTGTGATTCACTTCAATTTTGACAAGTAAAATGAAGTATTTAGGCAATACATTCTTCTAAACAAAACTTACCATATATCTTAAGTTTCTAATGAACTAAATTTCATACAATTCTGTTCAGTATTCTCCTTCTTCTTCTTCTGCTTCTTATTCGTCTTCTTCTTCTTCTTCTTCTTTTGTTCCTGGTTCTTCTTTTTCTTCTTCTCCTTCTGCTTCTTCTCCTTCTTGTCTTTCTGCTTTTCCTTCTTCTTCTACTTCTTCTTCTTCTTCTTCTTCTTCTCCTTCTTCTTCTTCTCCTTCTTCTTCTTCTCCTTCTTCTTCTCCTTCTCCTTCTCCTTCTTCTTCTGCTTCTTCTTCTTCTTCTTCTTCTTCTTCTTCTTTTGCTTCTCTTTCTTCTATCGCTTCTTCTTCTTCTTCTTCTTCTTCTTCTTCTTCTTCTTCTTCTTCTTCTTCTTCTTCTTCTTCTTCTTCTTCTTCTGCTTCTGCTTCTTGATCTTCTTCTTCTTCTTCTTCTTCTCCTTCTTCTTCTTCTTCTTCTTCTTCTTCTTCTTCTTCTTCTTCTTCTTCTTCTTCTCCTTCTTCTCCTTCTCCTTCTCCTGCTTCTTCTCCTTCTCCTTCTCCTTCTCCTTCTTCTCCTTCTCCTTCTTCTTCTTGTTTTTAGGTTAAGTGTATTCCATGTTATTATGGAATCATAAAACTCACGATGCATGTCCCCTAACTTTAGGTTTTTGGATAACTTGTTTATAATCAAATCGGAATGGCTTTCTATAATTCTTGAATGTAGTCTTCTAGAGATTGTGTTTTGCCTTTTGATCATGTATTTATTGGGATTGTTGTGCAATGCATTTTCACTAGCGGTGGTGCTTGAATGTATTCATCTAAAGATTATGTTTTGCCTTTTGTTCATGTATGTTTTAGGATAGTTGTGCAATTCATTGTCACCACCGGTGCCGCTAGCGAAGCATCCTCTTTTGTCACCAGATGCTACAGAGCCAATAGCGTTAATTGCCACTAGCAAGGGCTTAAATTAATAGGTTCTGTTTAACTAAATTTGTCTGATTTGGAAGAGCAAACTCATGATCATATGAATATAGGTCAGGTTAAAATAATATATAACATATATTTTGCAAAGAGTTATCACCTAATGGATCATAGAGTCATATAAGATGTGATTAATAACCTAATGGATCATAGAGTCATATAAGATGTAATTAATAACTTTATTAATCACATCTTATATGACTCCTACTATTACTATTACTACTACGACGACTACTACTACGACGATTACTACTACGACTACTACTGCTACCACCACCACCACCACCACCACTACTACTACTTTTATTATTTTAATATGTATCTTTTATTTCTATTTCTATTTCTATTTTATATTATTTATTATATATTTTTATGTTTTTATTTTAGTCTTATTTTCTTCCAACAAACAATTCTCAAAATTTTTTTCTTTTTTATCCTTTTGTCTTTTTTTTCTCTTTTTTGTGGGTCTATCAAAAACAGTCTCTCTATTAATTAGGAGTTCCGCACTTCTGGACCACTCCAAACTCTGTGTCTCAGCGAGACTTCTACTGATATGTTGTTGTTATTATTGTATAATATTCAAAGACGAAAAGAAATAGAATATTATGTAAAAGTAATTGATGTAAGTTTATACAAATAAATTTGTGTGTGTTAGATTAAGGGAGACTTACGCTCAATATAGATGATAAGACTAAATGTTAAATTACTAAGACAATCCTTTTATGTTATGTTGATTTAATCAATTTAATGAAAACCATAAAGTCATATACAAGGATATATGTATTTTTATTATTAATCATAAGAAAATTGTGAAACTTATTGGGTTGAAGAATAATAAAATCAACCTTTGGTGAAAAAATAATGGTTGTATTGTTAAGTCTTGTACATATAATGTCTTGAACGGAAAACATCATAAAATAATGAATACTGGTATTTCCTTATATTTACTAATGACTTTATATGATAGAGTCATATTTATTAAATAAAATATTGATTTAAAATTTTAAAAGTTCGAAGTATTTAAATCTAAGTAGAATTTAAGTATTAAGAATGTTAAAGCACTCTGATGAGATTGGTATGATTAGGTTTAAATTTCTATATTATTTATAGCGAATGAGATTCTATAGTGAAAATTTTGACAACTAAATTCTATAATTGTATGAATTTATGTAAGGATAAAAATATCATATGAGATATTGTATGATGTAATATTTATTTTTCTATAACTAAGCCTAGTACAAACTTACCCTAGATAGTTTCAATTAAAACGATTAGCAAGATTTCATATTAGATATGAAATAGTAAGACTTTGAAAAACTCCAATTTAATGATTTTGGGATAGATACTTAGTTAAAGCACATATCATTCAATAAATTTATAGCTAAATCAAATAGTAGAAAGTTACGAGATATTCAAAAGGCTTAGATATGATCTTACAAACTCCAATGAAAAAAAATGATTATTTTATTAAATACTCATAGTAGAATGATTATCATGATAAGTAAGGAGACTAAGATGAGATTTGAAAAGTTCAAACTTCTTAGCATTACATCCAATCAGAATTAGTAACTTTATTGATACATTTGAAAATACTCGAAAGGTTACGAGATGTTGAAATATTTATTTTTATAATGAATTCAAGATTGTTTATTTTTAAAATAATTATAGATTTTTTTTTATTTACAAGAATGTTAGTGGGAATACAGTTGCGGTTTTTAATGGGAGTATACGAGACATTGCTCATAGAGAGAGCAAAAGTTCTTGTTTTCAATTATTGAAAATACGATTATCTATGAACAACTCTTATTTTATATGAAAAGATAAAACTTAATTCTATGAATTAAAGCTATAGAGATGATATATAAAAAAGTTGTTTATATATTATAGTTTAAACACATAGATAATGTATTAAAATCATTTAATATTTAAGATATCTAATACTTATAAATTATTAAACATATCAATCATTGATATTTAAGTTCACAAATCATTTAATTAAAGAAATTCGATCGAAAAATTGTAAAAATTATTTTTTCTGCTTCGGCCTTGGATCACGGTTAATTTGGAACCTGATTGCAAGTTGAGTGATTTACGATTGCTTGATGCTGCAATTCGGCATATACCTTGTAGGACTTGAAACACTTTCCTTGTGTATGTATCTCGTTTGGTATTGAAACACTTTTCCTTGTGTATGTATCTCATTTGGTATATTTTTTGTCACTAGCTGACTTCACTTCCTTTGTAGATTCGTAACGCAAAGCTTTCTTATTGTTGGATCATTCGTTTGATTCTAACGTTTTTAGTTTTCGGGAGCTTAGATATTTCTATAGTTTGCGAGTGGTTGGTTTTGGGTAACCAGTGGGTTCAGGTGATAAACGTAAGATGTGTCTCAAGTAAATTGCGGTTTGGGGGTTCAAACATTTGTCACTTGTCGTTTTAACTTCTGAAGAACAAAATTTTGTCGTTGTTAGAACTAAGACATGTTTCCTGTTTGTCTAAAACGTATCGCCAGCTTGTCAACCCAGTACTTCTCATAATACTAATGAACTTGGCTAGAAGACTAGAACTGTCCTCGTCGTCGAAGAAGAATTCTATCCTATAATCTACGAAACCTACAATTATATCTTTGTTTGTTACAGTTTAAATCCACAAGATATACATTCAGAAGTATTATAAAATGGATATTATTGTCGTTAACTTAGAAAATTTGTGTATATTTTGTAAAAGTCGTAACTGAATGTAGTAAATTGCAGTATATAATCTTAGATATCTTCAATCCGCTGCTGCAAGTCATCTTTCTTGTAGAGCTACTCGTATAGTCCTCTTGTATGCATTAATACTAGTTTACAAAATGCCATGTTAAATCCCTAATTTTTAGATGTACCTACTGAAAAAAAGACTATGATTAACCACTTTTCAAAGGTTGAAACGATTTAGATCAGAGCTCAACTGGACGATACAAGAAGTTCTTTTTTCCCCAACTGCAAACATTTTGTACAAAGTTTAACAGTCAAAACACCATGTTCTAGGAAGAGATCCAAAGAACTAATAAAGGACAGGAGTACCCCAAAACGACCAAAAGAAGGGTCAATCACAACCGAAGTTTAAACCCACCAACTAATTCAAATCAAGTTCTGCTCTAGCTAAAAGTTTATCCAACCTCTGCTTGCTAAAATCTGTAAGGAAAAGACTACCTGTTTCTGTTTCCAAAAAGAATTGCACCAAATCTCTACCAAATAGTAGCATAGCTATATGCCTATATCCACATCTTGGCAACTTGACCCTCCTTCGTTTAAAAGTTCCTGCAACCAAAGAAGAAAAAAACAGATCAGACTGACTCTTAACAATGCCAAAGATTTCATCTTTTCAGTAATTAGTATAAAGAACAACAAACTAGGGTTCAGTCGGATTTTCACTGTTTGAAGACTTGATAATGTTTACCTTATCACGAACAAAACCGGACATTCTACTTTCACCACCTTTCTTCACAGAGCCTTCGTTCTTATTATCAACTTTCTTCGATCCAATGTGGCTTCTCTTTAGACCCAAAAATCCTTTCCACCTGGTAGAACCCTTTGGCGGCTTAAGTGAAAGTACCTCTTTGTGGTCATCCTCGACCAGAAGCTCGTCTCTTATGGTCCTTTGCATATGGCTGCTTCCGTTGTCTTTGAATGGCAAAAGCCTACCCTTAGAGAAAAGCTCGTCGGCGCTCATCATAGAGTGGTTTGTGACCGAGAATTCAAAATCTGTGGAAGCTGGGGCTTCTCTTGAGCTCCTTTCATGCTTGATCATCTGCTGCGACTCGACAAAATCATTAGAAAAGGAAATCCTAGGGCTCATTGGAGGACAATATTGACCAGCTTTGTGCTCGGAGTTATACATCTCTAAACATGCCATCAAAACAGCACACATTGAAAGAAAGAAAAGAACCAAAAAAGAAGCCCCTAATTTAATAAGGGACCCCCATGCCCTGTCACAACTTACCACGTAGTGTTTGTATTTATATCAAAGGAAAGAAGTCCAATATTACTTCGATCGATTCTATTCAATGCTTAAAATAATGTCGTTTTAATCATTTAAGAAATTGTCCAATGTTATCTAATGGTCGTTTTAGGTATTAGACAACATTGAACTTCTTAATATTGAACAGAGAATTTTCGTTAGAAAAGAAGAGGGGAGAAGGTGTGCTTCGGAGCTATTAACTAGTAGAAAGCTCTATAGTTTTCCATTTGAGTTCATGCGAGGTATGCTCGTGATGTGAGGTTTTGTCATCACTTGCTAATCGGCATTCAATCATGATCAGTTTCCAAGCTACAGTACTATACTATAAATTTTCACTGTTTATCAAGAACCCTTTTTTTTTCCTCTCTTTTCGGTTAGCCTGAAACAAAATCAGGAAAATAACCTTTTTGAAAGGACCCAATCCCGTCCATTTACCAAGTTTTTTGGAAATCGAGGGAAGGTTTAGCATTCTACGAAGGTTCTTTCAACTTTTCAGACATTTTAATATTGTGAAAATTGCAATTGCGCTCTTTCCAGGATATGGTCAAAAACTGTAATCTTTCAGAAGGTACTATGTAATAAGATGACAAACCAGTCCAACGGCTCTTTGCGAAATGAATTATATATACAGATATAATATATATATATATATATATTATAATAAGGGATATGTGGAGATGGAGCAATTATCATCTATCAGAGTTAAATTAAATGCACTTTCACTAGGAAGTAGTACATATGCCAGTGATGAACAGAGCTTATGTTGGTCAATGCATGCATGGACAAATGGTCAAAAAAGAAGAAGATATTGTCTAAAAAGAAGTGCATGAAATTGCAATGCAAGTGGGGGCCAATGGAAAGAAAGATGAGCATCATTTCATTTATAGTGAGGACAACGAATAAGTGATCAAAATTGAAAAGGCGTTTGTAACAAGTGTCCAATGCTGACAGAGATATAGAGTGTTTAATTAAGGGACAGAGAAGAGAGGGCATTGGGTGTTTCAAAGGCTTTTCAAGTGTTTGTAGTTAAGTTTCCAGAGGGGAAAAAAGGGAGGGAAAGTGACAGAGTCCAGGAGCAGTAGCATAGCATGCATTGCTTTACTTCACCTAAGCTTTGACCTCTCTCTGGGTTAAATAAGCAGTGAATGAGCTGGCGATACTGACCTTTCAGAAGAATCACGTGAGCTTCACTGTAAATACACAGAGATTAGAGATTATAATATTGCCTAATTAGGTTTCACGATTAACTCTTCAAATATTAGAAATTGTGTTTGCTTTACATTAAAAATCTCATTATGCATTGAGCTCGAGCTTATGTTTGGTTTGAACTTTGAACTATTAACTAATTTATTTATAACACGATGATTAACAAATCATCATCTGATTGTTTGTATAATAGTTCTGATATTAGAAGATTGTATATTAGTTCTAATGTTAGAAGAAAGGCACTGACCCTGTTTAACAAACAACGAATTGCATTAGCTGTTAGCTAATTATTTCAGTTGATTTGGTAGCAGATAATATCAGCTATTTATTAAAGATTTTTGATAAAATTAACTATTTAGTATTAGTTGTTGATGTGTAAAATGACTTATGAGGACATGATTAAAAAAAGCATGAATTTATATTTCTTAGTATTTGGTTGGATATTCTTATAAAAATTTAGATTTAAATATTTAATTTTACAAAAATTAAGTTAATAATAATAATAATAATAATAATAATAATAATAATAATAATAATAATAATCTAACATTAAATTCTCTGTTAATATGAATGATGCAGCGAGCTACATCATATTAGTATTTTTTATATAATATATATACATTTTATTATTTAATAAATTAAAAAATCTATAATTATAGTATGACACAGATACGATATATAGTAGTTATATATTAAAAATATTAATTTTATGTGACTCTTTATATTCAAAAACTTAATATTATGGTATTTTTAATGTAAACTAATATTATAAAATTAAATAAATATTAAAAAGTTTAATTAACCTCTTTATTATATTATTCCAAACTTCACGACATAATTGTACAATAAAAAAAGCCAATTTTGAAAACACACATAACAAAAATAGAGAGTAAAGTAGAGGATAATAATATTATTTAAAAACCAGCTTATTGAAGTTAAATAAGCTAACTAATAAGTGATTTATTAAATACATCAATAGTTTTTTTAAGATAGTCAAAAAGTTACCTTTTAGTCGATAAGCTAAAAAACAGCTAATAAACTTATTGCCAAACACTTATACTATCTTGTGAAATGGTTTCGCTTTGAATATCTAAGGTGGTGGTTGTGGCTAGAGAATTGACAATAATGAAACATTAATTTCTGGTTCAAGTGGTGGGTTATGTTTTGTCTGCTGCAAGAACCACATGGACTCCTCAGGCAAGACTCCGGAGCTATTAGCTTCCTGAGATAGTTAGAAGCTGTTGAGCCATGTATTTATCATTCATCAACATTGAAACTTTGCATAATAAGGAAAAAAGAAAAAGAAAAAATTGTTCTTTTGTTGGAGCAGAAAGCAGAAATGGACTTGTTGTGATATAGAGATCATAACAGTGTGTCTGATGCTTCCGTCTAAGATGTTTTGAGTTCAGAACCTAATAATAGCAATACTGCATCACATCATTAAATTAATACTTACATTGTTCATCGAAACAATAACAAATATTTTCTCAGTTCTTTCTCCTTTTATACCTTTTTAGTTGCAACTTTCAAACTTGAGAAGTCCTATCCATTTAAGCTTTTATTACCAGTCTTCGTTGATTAGAGTAAAGATATCACAAAAGTCACATGTTAATCTGTTGAACAAGTAAATGCCTTCGCTACCATTCGCAGAAGTTGCCAACTAAAGCATATCTCTTTGTTAAATACGTACACACACCAAAACCAATATGCGCGAAGGATTCGAGCTTTACACATGCAAACAAGTGAAGATACAGTCAACTAGTCAGTTGCCTTTACTTGACTGCGTATTTGTTGTTGTTCTCCCGTCAGATACTGCGTGGTACTGGTATCCATTTAAATACAAATAATTAATTGGCAAGGCCGACCAGAATCATATACCACCGTTAGGTAGAAGCTAATCCTTACTCGGCCCATCGTTATTTGATCAAAGCACACTTGTTGGTGGTCATCATTTTTCACATAATAGTAAAATCTTGCCTTTCAAATATGCATCAATTATATATTTTAAATAATAATAAAAATTAGGATTAGAAATTTAGACGATAGAATTAACTTTAATTAATTAATGATAAATTATAGCGTACAGCCCGACTCATGCTAATATTAAATCAGGCATAAATAATAACATAGTTTTAGGTCCTTCTCTGAGCACTTAGTAGCTAGGGGGTCCTTAGTAACATGCGTGGGGACGAATGCAAAGAAGATTGAAAGTTGTACTAAAAGGACTTAAAAGTACGTAGCTGTCACTCACATGGTTTAACCTTTTCCAAGTGGCCAGTCAAATAGGGTTATGCCACGTGGTGGATTCCCACATTTGGACCAGTCAACTATACCTAGCTTGAATTACAAGAACGGATCAAAAATAATAAACAAAGAAGAATGAGTTAACAAATTTTCAATTACAACTTTTTAATTTTGTGTTTAATTTCTAAAATTTTTAATTTGTTGACTAATATTTTAAAATTTGTATAACTAAAATCAAAATATTGTCTTTGTTAGTTGTTTACAATTTTGACTAACAAATAGACACTTACATGACATTTTTTATGAACTCGCCATATTAGTTAAAAATTGATGGACATAATATCTAATTCTAAAATGTATTAATTTTAAAGATTTGCACTAAGATAAAAATTTTAAAAAGTTAAACAACGAATTGAAAAAATTTTAAAACGTTAGGTACATTTGATATCTTGTCAAAAAGTAATGTATTAAAAACTTTACTCATAATGGCAAGAGAAAAAAATTTAAGGTTTAAAAATTCAGTCAATATTAGAATGTTAAGAAATCGATAAATAGTAAATGAGAAATAGAAACAATAAGAATAAGAAAAATGTAATATAAAAATAAAATATTTTATTGAAATAAAAATAAAATATGATATTTATTAATGTATATTCAATTAATAATAAAGCTAATAAGTTTAACTAAAATTGAACCTAATATAAAAATTATAAAATAATAGTAACAATTAAAATTATATTTTAAAATAAGATTGCATCTTTTCATCATAAAAAAAAACTATATTCTCTAACAATTTTAAAAGTTATAATTCATGTTTTCATCTAAAGCATCTAGATAACTTCTAATTAGTAATGTATGAAATTATTTTCTATTGTAAAATATTATAATTTATTTTAAATTAATTACAATCACTGTCGAGTTATTCCAACTAGATTATATATTCTCTTCTTATTATACAACAATAACAACATCTTAATAGAAATATCGCTCAAATGCAAGGTCTAACAAGGTCTAGTAGTTTGCAGCCTTACCTCCAACTAGTAGAGAGATTATTTCTAATAGACCCATAAAAAGAAAGAAAAATAAGAAAGAAAAAAGAAAATATTGAAAAGATTTGATGAGAAAAAATAATCAAATACATAAACAAATAATTGATAAATAAATAATATTAAAGTAAGTAATTAAATAAATAGACAAGAAAGAAAACAGATAAGTAAATAAAACAAACATGCAATTGAAAGAGAAGGAAAAAAACTGAAGGGCAAATACTAATAACAAAAGTACTCAAAGTAATTATGAGTTATTATTGGACCCCGAACTTTTCTTCAAAGTTAGAAATTTTTTTCTTATGAAATTAAATGAGGAATCGATGGTGATTTATACATGTGCAAAGAAAAAGGAAAATTCTTAAATTTGAAATGATATACAAGATTAAGGTAGTGAATGTAGTAAGTTGATGAGAAGTGAATAATTGATTTTGGTTTTTGGATGATTATGAGATTTTTAAGTAAACTCGTATGTTTAAGGGTACTATGAAATTTATGATGAATAAGTTGGTAGAAAATGGGTGACCGAACCGAGGTCAAGGCTTCACTCCCGTTTGCTTTTTGATTTTGAAGCTATCTTTTGTAAACAAAGCTTTAGTTGCATTTTTTTTGGAGCAAAAGTTACTGTTCATGTGTTTTCCTTTGTAATTTGAATTTTTAAGACTTTTATGTATTGGGGCTAAAAATGCCTACTAAAGCTTTGCAAAAACGTATATTTTTTATATTAATGCAAGATATTTAGATTTCATTTATGTTTGCCGATGCTTGTTCCAAAAGATCACTTTGCTTGTTTTTGCAAATCTCCATAAGGGTAGATTTTGTGTATGCTGGCTTTGAGATAAATTCTGGACTGATATAGGTAATATTGGATCAAGTAGCTTTCTTGAAAGTTATAGAGGAATTTCATAGCTCTCCAATGAGGTATAGCATGCCATTTTTGGATATGGGAATTGAAAGATGTGAATTTTTTAAGTTTGAAAGTTTTTTAGTGTGGAAATTTCAGGGCAGTAACTTCGATTTAGATTTTGACCCTTATGGAGGTAGAATTTGTTCTTAAGGTCTTCATGAAAGTTGTAGGTTATATTTTTATCTTTCTATTGATATAAAGTATGACATTTTTGGACAATGGAGTAGAGAATTATGACTTTTAGAAGTTCTGTTATTTTTGGGATGATGTTTATCTGACAGATACTTTGAGGTGGTTTTTGACTCCTTTAGAGGCCGATCTGGTTTTTAAGCTCTTCATGGAAGT
>JAOSBL010000210.1:24066123-24080611 GCA_027568915.1 Erythroxylum roraimae
CTCATGAAATCCTTATCAATCAACTATTTTCCATGATTACTTATCAATCATTCTTAGTACCTCAAGAAGATCAATTTTAACCTTTCATAATATATCAATGCGATCAATTTATGCCATAACTTACGTGATTAGAACATCCTTTATAATAAGGCTCGGTGAGGCATTAAAAAATTTCGTTTACTTTAATACCTTGGCATATATCACAAAATCATTACATCTTATCAAGAGATGTATTTATGCCAATTCACTAATTAGTAGCTTATGCTAAGGATACTTTAATCCCATTTAATTCTAGACAACTTTTCTCCTTTTGTGCCAGTCCTCGATCGTGGGGGTTATGCCATGATCGTGCTCTTTTTCTTTTTCCTCGAATTCATCATATATCTAGAACATCATTAATAATCTCAATTCATTCCCAATTGATCACTATAAGCATTTTCACGTCTTACTCTAACTCATCTTAGACTTTGAACTATAGGAACTATGACCGACCAATATTCAATAAGTCATATATCGCTTCTTATATTATCTCCACACATATAATAGACATATGCTCCATATTCTCACCCGTCATGGTGATCCCATTATCAGATGTGCACTCACAATGGCAAATTAACTTAAACTTAACAACTTTTTCATATATCGCTATCATCATCTCATCTTCTAATTGTCATTTATTTCATCTCCCACATGTCTATTCTCATTCAATTCATAATTATAGGGGCATAACCATTATGAAACTCAAATCTCCATTCCACAGATATATTCTCATACTGAATCATAAACTCTTATATTGATAATCACACAACCATTCTAAGTCCAAGTTCAACCTTTTAAGGTCATAACAACTTGGCTTATAAACTTTAATCTCATTATTTCTACTTATATCCTTATTTTTTTCAATCAATCCACAGCAATATACCTACTCACACCTATATTACATTTAAGGACATATCACCAAAACGTATTATTGATGTCATATTTAATAATACATCCATCAATACAATTGCACAGAATCTTTATCTATTATATCTAACCATATGCTATTTCCTATTTCTAGATATCCTTCAACCTTTCTCTTCTCACATTATGAAAGATCATCATTTTTCTCAGTGCTTCTAACAACTCAGACTCTTAAGAAATGCTCATGCATATGACTCATAAGAATGCAACTCAGACTGGGGATCAGTTGCTACTGTCTACTATGACATGACTAAAATGCATATGACTTAACGCATATTTCAAAATGCCCATATAAGATGGTACTTTTAGGCTCTGATACGACATATGTAGCATCGCAACTCCCCTAGTGCCCAAACCCGACATCATGGGAGATATCCAAGTCCGTTCCCAGCAAGGGTGGCGTGCTAGAGCACTCAATCATTCAGAAATCGGTATAATTTTTTTTTTGAAACCACAAACACAATATGCGAAAATCCATAACCAATTCAGGCCCACTTTCCTTCATAAACATTTTCAATCAACACAATACAATCAACAAAATTTTCAATAGCCATTTGGGCCCTTTCACAAATAGAAAACACTTTAGTCATTTCGGAATACAAATTTATACAAAAAGTTGCGGAATATACAATTCAATACAAAATAAGGAAATACAATGTAGACGCGAACTGATCTTGACCTCTTTCCTTCACTTGTATGCTATAGGTATACTCTCGTTGGCCTAACGGGGTATTGTTCTGATCCTGAAAAATATTTGCAAATTTTGGATGAGTTTTGCGAACTCAATAAGTGACCATCATCGATGGCTCACCCAGTTACATAACACATAAATCACATTTCACAATCAATACAATTTAATCATTCATATTATGCATATGTAGTGCACATGAGAACCACTTTCTATTTGTTAGTTTGTTGTGACCGAGTGCCTACACTGTCCCATATAGGACTCATTGATAACTGTCCCTTATCTGCTTGGGGGATACGTGGCTCATTAAACGTTCAGCCTAAGGCTCTGATTCACTTTTGAGCTCGAAGCTCATTTTTACTCGTTGAGCTTTAAGCTCTGATCAGTGGATACTCTGGTCACAACAGCCATTATGTTTCACGCATTCATGAAATGAAATGTATCAGTCATATTTGCATGATCCACATTTACTCACATTCACATATCATCGGATCGTATAGCACTGCTTCCGTATAGCACTCTCATTCTAGGGCTCCATATAGCACTGCTTCCGTAATTCAGCCAGCTGAGTACCTAACTCATGAATGTTTCATGTTCGATGCTTACTAAACTCTTTAATCACTCATTTAGCCAACTTCAATTTCTACATCAACTGAAAAGCTTTATAACCCTATACTTCAATCCGCCAAACCTGCGCAATCATTTCCATAAATCCCTCAACCCGAAGCAATCCATTAAAAAATTGGAATGGAGCCCCAACCCAAGTTTCAGTACACGGGTGCTGGATTATAATGGGTGCATGATCCTAAAAACCTGGTTCACCAAACACAGCTGAATCAAGTGGAAAAGAGCTGAGCCATTGTTGATTTACCAATGCTCGATCAAACTTCTTCCGAATGAACATATTCCCTTTTTGTTTATTCTCCTATGTGTACCATCTTCCACTACCTCTGAGATCTACGAGATCAGTGTGAAGAAATAACTGCTGAAGTTCTCCTCTTACTCCACCATGAAATCTCACACCTCCCTTAACCTCATTCGAATTATGGCAGCAATTAAAGTCTCCAGTTACCAACCACGAGCCTTGCATCCCATCTTGTAACTCCTTTAGCTCATTCCATAATGCAGCTCTTTGGAATGCAAAATTGGAGGCATATAATAAGGTGACCATAATTTGGCCCTTCCCAAGAATCTTACACTGCAGGTGCATATACTGATCTCCCATCTTGAGCACTTGAACTTTCACTTTATCCACATTATACTAGTATAAAATCCTTCAATTATAATGATGAGCGTGGTTAGATATGTAGCTCCATTGAGGTCCCAAAAAAGCTAAACCCTTCTGATATGCGGTGGCTTTTATTTTAGTTTGAAGAAGTCCTACCAAAATAGGGTGTGTGTCCGCTACTAGCTGCTTAACCATCAGCTTCTTCAGGGGGTCATTCAACCCCCTCGTGTTTCAAACTAAAAACATCATCTTAAAAAAGACACTCAGGGGACATCACCCCTTTGTGCTTTTTCTTTTTCCCTTTCTTCCTTCCTATTGATCTCTTAACCTGCCCAACTAAAGCCTGCGTGATCTCCCCAGCCTCAGTTTCCGAGCCGGCCTCGTGCCCATTACTAGTGCTTAGTTCTGCATCGTCAGGAGCCTCCCCTCCCAGTTTCTGCATTTCAACCACCACACTTTCCCTAACTGCACCATTTACTGGCTGCTCTGCTGCGGTTTGTATGTCATAAAGTCTAGGATTTTGAGAGCTTTTGGACAGCCCAAGTGCCTCTTGATCACACTGATTATCTATTCCTTCTCACCTCAAATCTACCCCTACCTTATACGTCTTTGTCTCTGTCTCGATTTGCAGATTCCTTATCGGAGTCCTGCTTCTCTCCATATCACTACCTCCTGCAAGCTCACACCTCAGAATCTGCCCAGTTCTATCTTCACCCGACTCGTCAATCATCACATCCACAATGCCCTTATCCTTTCGGTGTAGCCCCTGAACTAGCTGCCTTTCCTGCTCCTCCTTGCTACTTGCTTCATTCACCAAATCTTCATGTCATTCTGATTGAAACAATCACTCCGTAGCTACCCACTACTTTCCTACCACATTTGGCTTCCACGAATAAGTCACAGAAATCTGATCACTAACTAAATCCCCTGCCTCTCTAAGTCTCTTAATAGACAAAATATCAGGCAACACTACATCCTTCGGTACTTCAATACATATCTTGGCATACTCTATTATATCCATTGCAGCCGTCTGAACATCCATGCAGATAGGCTTCCCTAAACCACTAGCCGAGTGACTCAACCCCTCCACTGTCCAATATTCCATCGGAAGTCCATGGAACTGAACCCAAATTGGCATGACTTCTATGGATCCCCTATCCAAACCAATCCTGACCTCCACAGTCTCAAAAACAAGGGTTGGTCTCTAATGTGTCATGGCCCTAATTCAAGTATCTCCCTGATATTAGACTTCGAAGAGAACTTAAACAATATCGACCCATCCTCCATAAGCATGGCTCTTTCAAATCCTTTTTTACTCCATCTGGCTTTAGCCCACGCATTCACAACAGGGAATGCCATTCGCTTGGACTAGAAAAACCCAACCAGAGCATTAGACCATGCTCTGGCTCCAGCGTGCAACAACTCCATCGAAGGAGACACTATTCCATCCTGTAGGACATTTGGGTAGTATTGAAGTTTACCTGTAGGTTTCTGAACACCAACCTTATCGCGCCAGGCTTCACCCCTAGTCGCTGACTTCTCCTGAGCCTCGCCGGTCTCTCCCTCCAAAGTTACCTTCCAACTACCGGTAACGATCGCCCTCATCAAGGGAGGAAAGGGTCCCAAAGATGGAGACGGGTCACCCATCACGAGGGGTGGCCGTCTGCTGTCCGAAAAAGACCCCTGGAAAAGACTGAAGCGCCTGTGGTCGGTGGGCGGGAACAAGGGAGACTCGATTATTTAGAAGGGGCATAAAGGTAATAGCCAAAAGAGGTGGGAAATTGAAAGAAGAGAGAGGGCAGAGCTCAATGTACTGTTAATCACACTTTTTATTTGTTTAAGCTACTTAAAGGATGAAGCTACTTAAGGGATGAAGAACCATTGGATTTTCAAAGTAAAGCATGATGATGAAACTTCAATTCTACGATACAAAGTTAGATTAATTGTCAAACTACTTAAAGGATTTTACGTTTAATGAAATCTTTTCTTCGGTTGTGAAGGTGTCATTCATCTGAGTTATGTTAGGATTACCAGCACACCTTAACTTAGAGGTTGAGTATGTTGATGTAAAATTGCTTTTCTCTATAGTGGTTTAGATAAGAAAATTTTATATAAAGTCAAAAGAAAAGATGATTGTACTTGTAAATTCAAGAATATTTTGTATGAAATAAAACATGCATCGAGGAAGTGGTATAAGAAGTTTGATTTTGTTATTAAAAAAGTAAGGATTTAAGAAGATTTCATGTGTTGTTTTGCAAAAATTATTGGAACTTACTATTTTTTTGTTTTATATTGATGACCTACTTATTATAAATTAATATACTGTTAAGATTACAATTGCAGTATGATTTAAATAATTTATATGAAAGACTTAGGGCTGGTAACGTAAATTCTTGGCGTAAAGATCATCATCATAGGAAAACTAAGAAATTATGATTATTACATAAGCAATAAATCAAGAAAAAAATACTTCAAAAGTTCAATATGGATAAAGTTAAGGCGGTAAGTACACGTATTTCTATACATTTTAAATAAGAAAAAACTCAATATCCTTATAGTGACGAAGAGAATAAAGATATGAAAAGAGTTCTTTACGCTTCAACTATTGGTAATTTGATATATGCAATAATTTATATATGACCTAATATAGCTCATATTGTTAGTGTTGTTAGTTAGTTTCTTTCCAATTTAAAAAGAGAGCATTAGATTGCATTGAAGTTGATTTTGACATATCTTTGTAGCTCTTTTAGTTTGAGGTTGTGTTTTAGAGAAGGGAAACATATTCTTTTCGTATATATATTTTCAAATATAACAAATGTTGACATAAGGAGGTCAAACTTTAGGCTTTTTTTTTTTTAAGGTGAGGTTTACAAAAGTGGATAACACAGATCTAGGGGCTGCCTAACCCCTTCAAAAGGATCAAGTGAAGCAAGAGTATGCATTAACTGAACAAAATTATGCAAGTTCTTAAAGCTAATACAAGTTGACAAAACTGGGTTGTGATAAGCAGGCCTTCCTTGGACGACCTTGAGGTCATTTGAGTTAGTATAACTACCACCTTGAGGTCATTCCTTGGACGACAACATGCTTATGTTTATAAAAGAATAGGTGCATCCTGAGCTAATCTTAAATGATTATCAGTAGTGTTATGGTGTGCAAGCAATATACCTGAAGATACGATTATTCTGCTCTGCCAAATATCAGAGACAAGATGAGCTAGAGTTGTACGTATTATCGAGACATCACCTTCTTGGGGAAGTTTGAGTCAAACATTCCAAACCATGATATCAGACCATAATGGATTGAAGTGCTCAACTCAAACTTCCCCTGGAAGGTGATGTCTGGTTAATATGTACAGCTCTAGCTTATCTTGTCTCCGGCATTTGGCAGGGGCAGAATAATCATATCTTCAGGTCTATACTTTAGGCTATTTTATTACCTTTGTAGTAAGAGACGTATCTTGGCAATCCAGATTATAGAAATGCAATGCTTTGTCAACTTCAAAAGTAGAACTTATTACTATAGCTAAAGCTTGTAAAGAAATGCTTTAGATGAAGAGATTTGTAAGCGAGCTTGGTTTTTCACAAGGGTGCTATGTGATACATTCTAATGGTTAAAGTGTAATGCAAATTGTTAAAAATTTTACATTATATAATACATTGAAGCGTATTGATGTTAGATACAATTAAATTATATATGTTTGGATTCTAAGTTGCTTAAACTGCAAAAGATTCATAAAGATGACAATGTACATGATATGGTGACCAATTCTTTTCTTAGAAAAAAGTTTGATGCATATTACTTAATTTTCAAGATAATGGTCTCTTCTATATAGTTAAGAGTGAGAGAATTGTTAGGTTAGGAACTTTATCTCCTATTTATAAAAAGATTCAAATTTATTAGACTTGGAATATCATTTTTAGAAACTCATTTTTATCTTTTAGTTCACCCTTTTAATTTACAAAAAATAGACCGTTGTTGTGTTTTTAAATGATTTTTTGTTTTCATTAGATCTAGAGTAATTTACTGTTGGATCATGTTCAAATTTAGTCAACTTTAAAGATTATTTTATAAAAACTCTTTTAGTAAAATGGAGTTCTTTTGATGAACCAAAGGTCTTTATTCTAAAGGAGTTTTCCACATAAAAATATTAGTAATTTACGTAGCTATATTTATTTTTTCCAGCATATTATGATTATCACAACATTATTATTATGATGTAGGCTACTTGCTCCTTATAAATTCTAGTAAAGAAAATATGAATTGCTTATTTTATTCTACTCTATCTTTAGTCTTGCATATATTAGTTTTTTCTCATTAAAAGTCGCAATTTATGTATTGTTCCATGTCAACGAGAAGAATGACATATAACATTTACAACAAATTTAAAATTTTAGACATTTAATTAATTTTTTTATATTTTAAGTATGATCATAAATTTTATATTTAAAATACAATTTATCCTAAATTTATTGCGGAGAATATTTCCATTTAGGATTATATGCTAAAATAAACTTATTTTAGATATAATTTAGAATCTCAAGATTATAGGCCATTTTAAAATGGATGTTTTCTAGTGTAAAATATTTCTCTATAATTAGTTGAAATATACACGTACTTTAATAATTATTGTGTATGTTTCTTCCCTCAAAAAAATAATAATTATTGTGTATGTTTCTCTTATTTTTATTATAGATATTTCTTTCCACCGAATAAATTTGGTAAAAAGAAAAAGAAAAAGGGAAGATTTTATATAAAGAGTAACTTAAGGTAATAAGGCCTTGTATATCGATTTATCAGTTATCGATTTATCAGTTTACTGGGTTGGGAGTTCGAACCCCGCTTGTAAATGCAGCAGTGTTAAATAGTTGGTGGTAATGCTGAGTTGTCTCTTGGAGTCTCACGAGGCATGAGTGAGAATTAATCTGAGCGTAGTAATAGCTTAAAGGTGTTACCGATAATTCTGGTCCACTCAGAAAATCTCGTGGGTTCACCCAAAAAAAATTGTTTAAAATTAATAAAACTGATTTTGAACTTTTTTTAATTTAAAGTACTTCCAACTAATAACATACAAAAGAAGAAGCACTAATCACATAAGATGATAAAGACTTTATAGAAAATATGACAAATACAAACCCTTTTCACATCAAAACTCATCATGATAAAATTCAATATTACATAATAGTTCACTCTCAGTTAAAATAATTTTTTGACAGTTTGGTTTTCTTTTGTGAATTTTAGTTTATGGTTTTCTTTAAAATAAAAACTAAAACCTATTTAGTTGTTAACGTTAATGTAGTTATATTTTTATTATTAATGATAATTATATATTGATAAAATTTAAAGATAAATTATTTTTAATTAATTAAATTTATTTTAATCTCTTATATAGTTTTTACTAATAAATTATCAATAAAAAGTATTTTATTTTATTAAAATAAATAATTTAAAAATTAAAATTTATTTTAATTATTAAATCAACATTTATTTGAAATTTATATATTTTAAGATATTTTAGATTTAAATATATTTATCAATAATAATTAAATTAAATTATTTATATTTTATTAACAATTAATTTCAGTTAATTAAATATAATATTAAATTAAATTATTTATAGTTCTTATTAATAATTAATATATTAAATAATAATATAATATATATTTAGTTGATAATAAATTAGATTATGAAAAAATAGAAGAAAACAAAAAAATTTGCTTTTAATAAATTTCAAAAACTGAAAAAAAACTAAAACCAAAATTGTAAATAAATTTTTGTACTAAATTTTAAAAAATAAAAAACATAAAATATATTCAGACAGGTCGTTACTAAAAACAGAAGGCAGAAATCGGACAAAAAAACTGTCAAGTAACTGATTTTTTAATAAAGGAATGAAATAATACAATACTTGAAAAGTCGTGAAAAAAGACCCAACCCAGTTACTGACTTGAATGATGACACATTGAAGTTCATCATGCAGCCCATTAACGTACAACTCGATTAAACCGAGTCCATGTGGCACACAAATTGCCTCGTTTAGTTGAAAAGTTAGATTAAATGAATCCAATAGTAATTATATTTATAACAAGGTGAAAAATATGCATCTTCTTTATAATTTAAAACTTTTTAATCTTTAAGAAGATTTTTGAAATCTAATTTTTATTTTTTAAAATCCTTTTATTATATTTCAAATAAAAATTAACTACAAAATACACGCAACATGAATGCCATACTTACACCAATCAAATAGTGTTTATATGATGATTTAATTTAGTATTAAAACTCAAATTAAATTAATTAAATTTAACTCAATTAATAATCTATAATATGAATATCAAATATAGACTAATCAAATATCACTAAATCCACTCATTTTGTAAGCTCGATCTGAACTAATTAAACTTGATTTTAATCAATATTTTATTATATATTAAATTATTAATTTAAATTAAGTTTAACTTGTTCGTCTCAAGTTCAAGAAATGAGTGGAGTTATTACATTAATGACATTTGATTAGTCTATATTTGAGATTCATATTGTATATGTTTCATTATTTGTTTTTAAATGAAGTCTACGAATCGTGTTTTTTTTAATTAAAAGCTAAAAGAAATTCTTTTTAAATTTTTTTAAAAATTATAAAGTTTGTCTATAATTTCTTAAATTATGTAAGACATCTATGTCTCTTATCCTTTATAATATTATGGTTATAAATTGAACTATTGTTCATAATTGATTATGGCCTTGTTTGACAATCAACGAATTGCTTTAGCTGGTATCTGATTCTATTAACGGTTAGTTAACAATTGATTATATCAGTTATTTTGACTAGTGAATAACATTAGTTGTTTATTAAAAATGTTTGGTAAAATTAGTTGTTTAGTATTAGTTGTTTAAGTATAAAATGACTTAGAAGGGCATGACTTAAAAAAGAATTTATAAGGACATGATTATATATTTATTACAAAAATTAAAATTTTAACTCTAATAAAAAGCATACAATATTCTTAAAAATTGTCACCCTAGCTTATTTTTTATTTTATAACCAGAAAACTTATTTCATTAGTAAAAAAAATACTCCCAATTTTTGTAACTAAAAACCTTACTTCATTATAAAATATTTTCAGTTTGGATTACTGGTTTACTCTCATTCAGTTTAATTGCAAAAATTAATTTAACATGTTGATAATATATTTATTAACTTTAAACCTCCTTTATATCCTACTTTTACATGTATAATCCAAAGGAATCTGCATCATCTCTCTCCTGTTGTAATTCTAGCAGTATACAATAGTTGGGCTATAACAAATAGTCGAAATTTTATAATGAGAAAGAAGTACCAAAGAATTGAAGATGTTTGTTTGAGGGAGGGTATAATTGGTTTTTTATCTATTAATTTTTGGTTGAACATAAAAAAAAGCTCCTCTTATAAATTTTTTAGAAATTAATTTATTGGAGCTAAATAAGCTAACTAATTAGCCATTAACTAAACGCATTCATTAGCTTTTAACGATAATTAAAGAGTTAACTTGTGTCAATCAGCTGCAAAATAGCTAACAGAAATGACGTATTGCACAGTAACACATGTTCTGTTACATGTAAATACAAAAATGAAGAGGCAGAGGCTTTTTGCGTGCTTATTGTTAAAGCCAGCTTGCCTTTACATGTAAGGTGTGCTTTTAACCAGGTAATGTCTCGGATATTGACTAATTGTTGTATATGCCACGCACCTGCAATTAGATAAAAGATCAATTTGCTTACGTTTAACTTTAATCATATGGCTCGAACAGGGGATTATGAAGGCCAGGTCAGAGTTATTATTTTGTGTGTTAAGTTGTAGCCAATGGATATCTCATTCCTAAACATTTCTTCCGTTTAAACCTTTAATTTAGATTATATAATGTCAGAGAATCAAATCTGAACTGCAAGGACAAAACGAATGGCATAACTTTGCTTTCAAGCAACAAAACCATTGATGCCCGTGAAAGAGAACGCAACCAAGCCGTATCGGTCAAGTTAACCGATTCTTATTCGGGAATGCCGCACCTTCCCCTTTTGTCAAGATAAGGAAAAAGACGCATACAACCAGCTTTATGCGGGGCGGTCTGTTCTCTTAACCTTAGCTTCCCAAGCGCAAGATTTCGTACAACAGTTTTCACACACTCCAACTAGAAACAACTTTTTGACCCTCCTTTTTACACAATCATACGTTCTGACACATGTAAACTTACCTGTAACTAGACCCCCTTAATTAGAAAAACTACCATGTGAACAGACTTCAGCAGCTGTAGCCAACGGCCCAACGCAAAACAAGTTAAGAAAAGGAAAGGAATTAAAAGTCAATCCTACTACCCTTTTCAAAGGTTGAGTTTCTTCATTTTGGGTTGCCTACTAACCATTTTTCTTTAATCCTTCTCGCTTATTAACACTGCAATCAATTTTGTAGGTGGATGGAAGCAGAGGGAATTAGTGTCATATCGTTATCAAACAAGTTATCATCAATCTTGACGAGTTTGATATTTGAATGCTTTGATTATAACCCTGTCATTAATTTGGCTCACAATGAACAATCAACCCTTGAGACCATCATCTCTTGACCTTGAAAATTGCCTCACAGAACAAGCAACCACCTGTGCCCACTGCCTCAGCCTTGTCTTCACCGTCTGTGGGTTGTCACCTGTAAACCCATATCCAATTTTCCCATGAAACAAATCATATTCAGCATAATTCATACAAAAAATCCATATCATAACACTTCCCTAAGACCCGAACATAAAAGAATATAGGGCAAAGGAAAGACCAAGATTTGTTCTTTTTATTGTATAGGTAAATATCTAACCATTAATGTAATTTAAGAAGGAGAGGCGAAAAGAAAACTGTACCAGAACCCAAGATGAAGTGCGGCCGGTCGAAAGACATCGGCGATTCACATTCTGACGCCGTGTAGGAAGGCGATGACGTCGATGTTAAAGCCGGAGACTTGGATATGGTATCGTTGTAGTTCTTGTGAACAGCATAGTAAAGTCCGAGAGCAGGAAAGGTATCAGATAAGCGTTGATTCATCTCCGGCGAGTCAAACCCGAAACCTAACTCAATACAGCCCTTAAGCTCATCAAGATCATCGTCAGTGACGCTCTTGCTTCTCTGTTTCGTGCTGTTCCCTTTTCTCCGGAGCCACACCTCCTCGCGGTGGATGTCCGGTGACCACGAGCGCTGCTTATAGAGGGGCGACGTCGGGGCCGGTGCTTGTGATGGAGGGAAAAGGGATGGCTGCTCCTGCGGTGTCAGGGTAAGTGGGGGTCCGTGAGACATCTGCGCAGCACCCGACTGTGGGGTGTGCGGCGGAGGTCCGAGGACCTCGCCGGAGTCGCTAGATAGCTCTATGGCTGTTGTAAAATTAGCGCTATTTCTTTCTTTGGTCAGAAAGCGAAGAGAATTGGGTTATATAGTGGTGAGGTGGTGGTGCGCCCAGAAACAAGCTAAGTTTTCATTGGTCCATGTAGTGATGAGCTGTAGCTTTCTTTCTACTATTTCTTAGGAAGTTTCTTGTTCTCATTCTTACAAATTGTGTATGCCGTTTTAAGTCTCCTAATCATATTACTACTGAATTTATGTTATAAAAATTATGATACAAAATACCTCATATTATGTCATAAAATCTACCATATAATCGAATTTAATCACATTACATGATTCCGTTAAACTATTAAGTATAAATAGTGTGTAGTTTTATTTTTTTAAGTCAATTTTAATTTAATTAAATAGATCGAAATATAGTCAAATGCTAACTAATATAAATAAAAAATAAATAAAAAGAAAAAAGAAAACTGAGCTTGTATTTTATATTTTTAAGTAAATATACATATAATTAATAATTTTCTCGATTCTTTAAAAACGGAGAGTTTTGTACACCGCACAATTATATTCAACTTTGGCTATGGCTATAGGAATTCAGTGGAAAACACTTGAAACAGTCCAAGTTTTTAACAATTTTCGACATTATTGAAAGACTTTGAAGTTCTACGACTAGACATGGGTTGAAATATTGTAGATATACACGTTATTACAGGAACATTCCATTAAACTATTGGTTTGATTCGGTCCAAATGGCATGACATGGAGGCTCTTGGTTTCTTAAATTTTTTTTTTCCTTGCACCTTTGTACAAATTTAAAAGAAAGACTCATCAAGTTGCATGATTCATCTTTCATAAGTTGACTTACGTGGTTGGCTACAAGTCACATTATGGTGTCGCTTTTAGATTGAAGAAATGGGTCTGTTGCCCCACTTAGCCAACTTGGCAGGCACAATAATACACCACCACCCAAAGGGTTTTGCTTACTTAGGTCACATTATCTATGAATTAAATTATAGAATGCCGCACTGGAGATGTACCCATTATATTATATAGTAGATGGAAACTATTTAAAATGTTTTTGGTTAAATAAAGGAGAGTTGGCGGCTGCTTTCGGTCAGCCAAATATCGTTGTTTACCCACAACTTGCTTGCTCAGAAGTTGCTGACGTGCTTGTCAAACTTGAGCAGATTTTATTCAGAGGTTGCTTCGTGAGGACTGGCGGAAAGCAACGCAATATATCCATGCCCTTTCTCCCGCCGTAAGCTGAAAACTAGTTCAAACAACATTTGTCCAAAGCAACATTTGAAGGATAGTTAAAGCGACTCTAGGAAACTCAATAAAATTTTTAATTAAATAGTTGATTTTTATTTATAAATAGTTCTATAAAATTCTATATATTCTAAAATATTTAAATATTTAAATATATTTATTTAACACTTATTAATTTGAATTTTTTTATTTTCAAAACAATTTGATTTATTAAATTAGTTTTAAAATTAATTTATATATGTTTTCTATTTTTGTTTTGATTTTTTATTTTCATAGTTTATTAAACCTTAAAATTGAGTTTTTTTAACTTTTTTGTCGTAATATAATTTTATTATTAACTAATATTAAAATATTTTTAATATAAATTAAAATAAAAAATCAAAACATAAATTAGAAAACATAAATTCAACTAAATATTTTTTTTAAGAATTTGAGAACAAAGGAAATAGATCCAAACATGCTTGAAATTTTGGGATGGATTTACATAATTTCTTCATTAGTGGCCTTAGGTCACATAAATTCTTTAAAGACTAAGCATCTGAATTTCTTTAATTTCAGCAATTTCAACTTCACGAAAATCAAATCTTAATTAAATTATTGATTCACTAAATATTGTTCGTCTCTAAATGACATATAAGAGAAGATAAATTACATATATTCACTTTTTACCTTATTTCTAAACTAATGAATGATTATGACAATTTTACATGAGACAATTTAAAAACAAAAAAAATAGCAAAAAAGGGTAGAAAAATAATCTTCAATCCACGTTCACAACCTAACCTCCACTTATGATTTACTATCTTCTTTCAATAGACTAGCAGAATAATACTGCGCAAATGCGCAGTAATAATGCCCTGTGAATACAATTGATTAAATAATTTTATAATTTTAATGTATAAATTAAAGTAGAAAATGTAAAAATATATAAAGCAAGATTAAAAACTTTGCAATGAAATTATAAAAATATGAAATATTTAAATTGT
>JAOSBL010000210.1:24099172-24122405 GCA_027568915.1 Erythroxylum roraimae
TATGTATGGAATTGAGGTTGTGTAAAAGATTTATGGATTATGTATTGAATTTGAGTATAACTTGTGTATGGTTATGAGTTCTAAAGATGATTGGGTTGTATTGGGATTGAGTATGAATTTGTATATTATTTTGAAATATGATTGTGACTTGAATTGTGGATTTGAGTGTGGAATTATGGATTGAGACTTTTGAAGTGTTAGATATAGGATTGCGTTTGGTTGTGTTTGGATTCCGGATGGGAGGTCCGATGATTTTGATTTTTGGTTGGATGTAATTATAGAAGTGCGTTTTATCATTTGCAGATTTTTGGGCTGTATAAAATACAGCCGTTATGCTACCCGATTTTCGATAAAATCGGTTTTATAAGTTTTAGTTAAAAGATGGAATTTTTGAGATATGTATGATTGGTTAAGAAGAATTATATGAATTGAGTTTTGATTGAGGATGATATTCCAGAAGGGAAATTGTTTAGATATTGTATGATTTGTATAAGATTGTATAAGGATGAAACAAAAAAAATTATTAGACCGGATTCGGAATGGTTAGTCTTAAGGTTTCCAACGCGTCACGCGTCGTTTTCGATAAATTTTCGTTACCTGGATGTCGGACTCTGTTTCGGTTCGGTGGAACCATTTGTTCGTTTCGTTTCGCAATTTGTAATCCGATTCTTCGATTTCTGCTTTCCGATTAGTTTAATCGGAATTCGATTTGACATTTTTCATTTTCGGCTTCACGTTTTGCAGTTCCGTTCGGCTCACTTTTGGGTTCGACTTTCACTTTCGTTTTCATTTTCTGGTTGGGGTCCGGTCTCGAGATCGGGTCCCAACACCAATTCTCAACAAAAGAGCATAAGGGGAAGAAGAGCTAGAGTTTATGAAGTGAGCTCGAATCAAGAATTGGCTATGCAATTAGCTGAGTTAACGAGGCATATGAAGATGCTAACTACAAGGCTACCCTAAAACGTTCCAAATCAAGAGATATGTGGTATATGTGCAACTTGTGGTCATAGAGCTAACGTTTGTCCGTATTCTTGTCAGCTTTTTGCAGATGGGAGGAACAAGTGAACTCACTCAATAGTTTTCAACTAAAGGAGCGAAATGATCCATACTCAAACACCTACAACCCTGGTTGAAGAAACCATCCTAATTTTTCATAGAAGACCAATAATCCACTAGTACAATCCCAACAACAATATCAAAATTTTTAGAGGTCGAATTATTACCAAGGGTAATCCTTACTTCAAAACCCACCAAGCAAACCTTCTTTAGAGGAAATCCTGAATGCGTTTATTCAGATCACAACTTAAAATCAAGAAATGAACAACAAGAGGTTCGATTCTTTGGAGGCATTTATGAAGAGGATTGAGATCCAAATAGGGCAACTCGCGGCTCATTTGCACAATAATCAAAAAGGAAAGTTGCCTAATCAACCCAAGCAAGCACAAATAGTAAGAGAAGTGGTCAGGTAATCGATAAGCTTGTTGAGATCTCTTATAATCTTTCTGGGGTAGGTAATCAAGAGGAGGAGAGCCTCCCTAATGAAGAAAGTAAGCAGAATGAAGGAAGCAACGGGCACGACAACTCTTCAAGTCAGGTTCAAAAGGATGAAAAACTGGAGCATGCAACTAACTGCAATGAAGGACCAAGACTGCATAAGGTTACCAATCCTTTTAGACCACCAATCCCATATCCGAGCCGCCTTAAGGAATCGAGAAAAGATAAGCAATTTTCTTATTTTTATAATATGTTTTCCAAAGTTAATATTAACCTACCTTTGTTAGTTGTGATAAAAAACATTCCAGTTTATATGAAGTTCTTCAAGGAAGTAAGCACCAAGAAACGAAAGTTCGAGCCGAACGAAAAGCTGATAGTTTCAGAGGTTGCAAGTGCGGCGCTACAGTGGAAATTACCCCCTAAATTGAAGGATCCATGGAGTTTTCTTGTGCAAGTATCAATGGGTAATGGTGATGAGGTTAAGGGTATGCTTGACCTTTGGGGGAGTATAAACCTTATGCCTCAATCTATTTATGAGAAACTGGATCTAGGACAATTAAGACCAACTAATATGTGCTTACAATTAGCTGATAGGTCAATCTGTTATTCGAAAGGAATAATAGAAGATGTGTTGGTGAAGGTTGGTGGATTGATTGTTCCTGTGGACTTTGTGGTCTTTATGGTCTTAGACATAGGGGAGGTTAAACAACAAGGGAAAGAGCACGCCATACTCCTAGGGAGGCCTTTTATGGCCACTACTAATACCTTGATTGATGTCAAAAACGGAAAGCTGAGCATAACTATTTTAAGAGAAACAGTAGAATTCTCAATCTTTAATGTTGAACTTGTTCCTACAACTACTGTTTATGAAGAATGCTCTCATGTTGATCAGTTTAATCCTGCAAACTTTGATTTTGTGTTGCAGGAAGAAGAAGAAAATAAGTTGAGCTTGGTGAGGGAGATTGATAAGTGCTGTCAATTGCTAGATGATGCAACTGTTGGAAAGGTTGGAAAATTTTTGGAGAAGAAGACCCGTGAAGAGAAGACAATAGGGGAATCGATCACTTTAGACAATCCACCTTGAGCGTAACAGTTGAGATGTCTAGCTAAAAGACATTAAAGAAGCGTTAAATGGAAAGCAACCTATATCATTTCTATTTTGCCTTCCAATTTAGTTGTTTGTTATTTCTTTTAGTGAAACTCGACTTAATCTATTTGCTTTGTGTGCATAGGCCTTCTTTTTAATCTCTTCTGTTTGTCTTCCTCATAGTTGTCTCTACTCCTCAATTTCGAATGCTATGCTTATTGTCATGCTTCACACCACATCGACACAGCTACCACCACACTTTCGTATCATATTTATTTCCTTATTCTTTTTTATTGTTTGTACTACATGCAGTTTAATTTCTTTTAGTCTTAATGTTTGTCCTCATTCGTGTTAATTTTCTTCTTTTGCCCTAGAACCCTCTTTTACTTTTTTTATGTCATATTAGGAATAGTGTGATGTTTAAGTGTGGGGGGTGTATTAATTGTGTATTGTGTGTTTGTTTTCCCATTTATTATTTAGAGATGCATAATCATTAAATGAACTCAATCGAAATTAGAAATGCATAATATGAGTGAATGAGTATACTTGCATGCTTAGACTGGTTAACTTGGATTTCGATTAAAAGGATATTCACTTATTGTGATAGATGAATGACACTTTTCATTTGGTAAGAATTTGAGCCTTTTTGAAGAATTAAACACCAATTTCGAGTATTCTTTGTTTAGAGTGTTCTTTTATAATTAAGGAACTCTAGAACTTGCTTGCAAACACTAGTTGAGATCAAATAACCTTATGTAAACATTGAAATGATGAAGGCAATTAGGATTTACCCTATCATCTTAAAAAGCCACCATAATGTTACCCTTAGTGAGCCCCTTTAAGCTTAAATAAATCCGTTTCTTTCTTCAAACCCAAAATATGAGCCTTGACGTTGATTGTTTATCCGCTTCATTACACCTACCATAAGGGCAAGTTGAGTATTTGAAAAGGTATAATTGGGTTTAAGGAATTTGTGTGGGGAAATCATAGCTTATAATTGGCTTTTGAATTAGGGATGGGTATGGCTGTAGTAATTTCTGTCCTCTATATTTTTCTTCCCTTAATTTCTTTGTTTAAAATGAATAAATAAATAATTAAAAAGAAAAAGAAAAAGAAAAAAAGAATAGAAAAATGATTTGAAAAGAAACAAAGAAAAGAGAAGACGACCAAAAAATGAAAGAAGAGGAGAGACGTAAAAATAGGGAGTGCTAACTTTATTACGTGAGAGGAAAGAATTGAGTATTTTATTTATAATTTTTCTGAATTACTTTGAATGCTTAATTAGCTCTATGGTTTTAAACTACATTTTTCCTTTTTCCTACTTTTAGCCCGACCTTTTTACAACCGAAATAAAAACCTTCAGATTGATATTTGTGTTTGATATAAGTGGTGGAGATTGGATTAGTAAGCAAGGCAATGGTAGATATCTTACATTAAATGAACGATGAGTGAATATTTACTACCTTTGAATGCTTGAGAGGATGGAGAGTGAAGTGGGTATCTATCACACTTATTGATGGTTATTTGAAATGAAGTGCTTGTTGATTTTGGCTAACATGCGAAGAATTGCTTATTTATGAAATATTATAAGTTTCAAGTTCTTAGGTTGTGATTGTTGAATTGATTATTGATATCTTTGACTATTATTTAGGAAAATTGTTGTTTTCACGGTTTATCTTTTATAGTTTAGTGTTCTTTATTAAGCTTGAGGATAAGCACAGTTTAAGTGTGGGGGAATTTGTTGTGTCTAATTTCTATTACTTTTAATTGCCATATCTTGATTTTGGTTACAAATCCTTTTGTTTTGATCCAAATGTGATATTAATTAAGTGAAAATAGTGTGAATATTATATGAATGTTAATTAGGTTATTTTGTGAATTTTGCCTTAAAACACTAAAGTCACGTAATTTTTGCATTAAATGTTATGCACAGTGGTGACTTGGTAAGTCACCACCATGCATGGGTGGTGATTTTATGTCACACCCGTGACTTCCCATGCATGGGTGTGCATGGGGATGTCACACCCGTGACTCCCCATACACGCCCATAAGAAGTTTTAATACTAATTCTTGCTTTAATACGTGGCAACTCACGACGTTAAGGCGCGCAACCCTAAACCTAAATAGAGTCTAATAAAAACGAAGAGACGGTGGTGGCTGAGGAGAATTATCTTTCATTCACTGCTTCATTGGTTCCCTCACGCAGAGACACAAATATGGTATGCACAGAGATATAAAGAAGAAGAAGATAAACAGAAGAGAGAAATAGATAAAGAAAATAAAGTGAGTCGGGATGAAGAGCAAAACAGTAGAGAGGTAGAAGCTTGGGAGAGGTCGAAAGCTAGAGTTAAGCTGAATCCCATTTATCTTGAGCAAACATTCGACTGGGGAAGAAGTTGAAGCAAAAGGCGAGAGCCAAAGCTGGAAGCTTGAGAGGGACTGGAGATCTCCACAACTCTTCATCCGAATGATTTGTTTGCCTATTCTATTTCTTATTTGTTGCTTTGTTTCTTTCATTTTACTATCTGTTATTAACTAACTTATACTCTTATTAGTTTAGCCGATTGTTATTTGTTTCTTTTAATAATCCATTCGGTATTCAATGTTTTATTATTGCTTTAATACTTTTGTTGACAATAACATGCAATTAAAGTGTTTAATGATGATGAATGTGGTGATATCCGTGATGGGCTGATCTCTTTTCTTGAGAATTAATGTAGCTATTTATTTGAATATGCATCATTGAGTTACATATATGTTGTCTTATTTATTACTGTAATTTCTGAACTAAATGGATGTAATAGAATGGCCAAACTTTGCATCATTTTAGTGTTAAATGAAGATTCAAGAGATGAAGTTTAATATGGATCGAGAAACCATGGACACTTAGGTTAAGAAATAGAAATATATTAACTAAGTGGTAATTGGTAGTCAGGTTTTCATTATTAATTCATATAGTAACTTGTTGAATACGAATGTTAGACTAGTTCATTATTCGAATCGACTTAAAACCTAACTATTAATTTTAGTAAGACAACAATCCAATCATTTTTTCTTAATTATGTATAGGAGATTAAATTAGTGAAATTAATTATCAAGAGTTTTTCCACTTCGATTAATCTATTTATCTTTGCTGCCAATTAATTCCGTCTACTTTTCAATTTAATTTCATAATTTTCCTTAAAAGCTTTCACTCAACAATTGGGATAAAATGTTTAGGAATGCATTGTTTTTATTTTTATTTTTAATTCAAACTTAATTTAAGTTGACTAATTTCACCTCTGTGGGAGACAACTCTGGGTAATCAGCTACGACTATCTCGTATGCTTGTGAGTAGGATAGTCTAGGTCTTTTTAGAACTTTTTGGACATAACATCTATCTTGGGTTAAGTTAGTTAGGTTCGATAAGTTAGGTTTATTATTCGTTCAGGTTAAGTTAATAATATGTGTAAGATATCCTATTAGTAAAAAATTATTGGTACACATGTCCATACTTTTCCATATAGGATTTACATTTTTTTTTTGGTTGAAGTCAGCAAGCTCCTGGGCCAGCTGTAGCCCTTCCGTGTTGGAGATGTTCCCGCAGCGAAGGGATTAGTCACTGATTCCGTCGGTGGATACCCTGGGTGCACCCAAAAAAAAAAGTCAACAATACGGGTTTTGTTAAAAAAAATATTACAAGGACTTTTTAAAATAATTTTAAAGATTAAAGGAATTTTTTCAAAATAACTTAAATCATTGGGGAAGTTTTTATCTTTTCTCCTCTAAGGTTATAAGCACAAGGAAAAGAAACAATAACTTCTCTCTCCCCTTATTCAAAAGTTTTATCATGTGAGCAAAGTTCTCATCAACATATTTATAAAACCGAAGAACAATTCTTATAATACACATGTACCAATTCTAGACACCCTTTTTTTTTTTCCTCTAGGTTCATGTAATAATGCTCTCTTCCCCTACATATGCAATTTTAGCCAATACACTCAAATATTACCAATATGAGAGAAAGTAGTTATCTCATTTCATTTATCATTAGTATCCTTGTCTTTCTCACCTAATTTAACTATTGATCTCTTAATACCACCTAGTTTATGCATTGAAACAATACAGTTATATGTAAATTTTTATTTGGTACAATCTTATATAATTTGTTTCTTACCAAATCCAACCTAATTTAAATATTACTTTAATAAGACATAAAATCCTTTCAAATCTTGAAATCCATTAAAAAATGTGTTTTCAGATAAGGTAGCCTATCACGAACACAGTTTGAGTCACATTACACTATTTCTTTTCATAATAGAATATGGGTATAAACACGCCTATATTACAAGTCGTGTTCTTCACTTTATCTATTTGTATGTGAATACGAGTATTGACACATCTGTTTTTTAGGTCGTGTACTTTGGTACATCTATCCTTACATGAAAATGGTACAAACATGCTTGTATTTTAGATTATATCCTTCTTCAAAAAATCCTTCATCATTTCGACGTCCATGTTTTCACTTTTAATTTAGAGAATTTGTCATCACACACAACTGTGAACTAGGCTGTATTCACTCGAAGATTTTTAAGAAATACTGTTCAGTGAGATGGGAACAGGCCCAGATTGAGCTGTCAATGATTACAATGGTCAATTTTGGACTTGACGTCGTAAGTTTGAATTTGTTTGTTAGTATTGGCATGTTAGTAATTTGTGTGATTATTTTAATGTCAAAGGAGTAACTACTACATCAGTAATTGAATTGATACTAGTACATAATAATAATAATAGTTATGTAAAATAAAATATAATACAAATTTTATATATCTTACCCTAATAAATTTAATTAAACTTTAATTTACAAGATACTTAAATGTAACTTCATATTCTTTAAATAAACTTCATTCTTATTCAGTAACACTTGAGCATCAAAAGTTTATCCTTACCGTCCTGCCCTGTCTTCCAATCTCAAGCTTTAATTTCTCCAAAGCGGCATATGAGTTAGTGATCGCACTCCGGGCTCGAAAATGAAATTCCTCCTACTGGTTTCTCCCCAGTTAATTCGCTGTTGAGCGCTAAAGAGCACCGAAGAATGAAGATTGACTCTCTCACAGACTGCTGTCTTCCTCGAACGTTTCAATATCCTTATGGACAACATCTGTACAAGAGATGAAACTGGCTGTGTACCATTTAAAGCAATTTGTGACTACTTGTATTGTCACAGACCTAACTTAACAAACTTAGCTCAGGATCGGTGGCTAGCTTTTCACTGGTAGTAGGGTACAGCGGCAGGTGGTTTTTTCAATATTGCTTTACATTACATGTGACTGATCTTCTGCTCTAAAGAGGAACTCACATCCGGTAAATCAGGTTCACCAACGCCTCAAGTGAACAAAAGTTGCAGATAGAAAGTCGTCAACTCTTTTATCTGTGGACGTGTTTATGTCTCCTAAGACATAAGAAAGTCAAGTGATTTAACGTGATTAGTTGTATATTTGTCTGCGCTAATCATGGCTACTTTTTTAGTGGGACAATTTCATCAAAACTTTGACCGGAAGCGGCTCACCTGTCAGAATCTCAGCGTAACATGTCGACATGCGGTGGACTTAGAGCCTTATAATGTAGTAGTGCAGGGTTTAAACTGTGCTTCCGGTTGCAATATTACGGCAAAATAATTATTTGTAATTTATTGTACATATAATTATATTATTTGTAATTATCTTATTCCAGCCTAGCTCACATTCTGTATTTTAAAATTTTAATTATATGTATAAGTAAATTTTTTATTATGATGACGGACTGTAATTTAAAGAGTGTTCATTTGATCTCTCAACTCATGTTTTTTATGATAATAATATCTATTATTATTAATATTTTTATTCTTTATTATGTTAGTAATTTAATATGTCAAAGAATCAAGTGATATATAAAAGATTGAATATCAAAAAAAAATATAGTAACTTAAAAAGTAATTGAATTTATTTGAACAATTAAAAGATGAACAAAATAATTAAAGTGAGGTACAAATATAATTTAACTAACTTTTCAAAATAAATTAACTAAAAAATTAGAAATAAGAAAAAATGGATCACTTCATGATATAACAGATAATTTTATTTTTTTAATATAAATTTATCATAGTCATTTCAAAGGTACAATCATTATTATTATCATATATAAATCTTTTTATAGTTTCAAACTCATAAAAAACCCCTTTTTATTTTTAAACAAAATTTTTTTGAATTAAATTTTATTAAAAATGGATATTTTGATACTTTAGAAAAAATGAAGTGTTAAAATTGATGATTTAAAATGTTTTTAAAAGTTGGTTTATGTAAATCGAATTAACCTAAGAATTTAGTTCAACTAGCCTAACTTAAAAACAAAAGGTTACAAAAATAAGTGCAGTATGATATATTAAGGAAAAAACTAGCCGAAAGTATGTCGTTCTTTCGTCAAATGTGTCTAGAAACTAGTTCTTTTTGTAACTACAAGAAAAATGTCATTTAACGATGGATATTATCGACGAAAAATTTAAATATTCCATTGGGAAGACAGTTTAGTGATGGAATTTATCGACAGACAAAGGTGTCGTAAATACGGCAGTAGGTAATAATTTCTGATGAATAATAAAATGTTCGTCTGTAAATTTACTGACAGACATTTTATGTAACTGTCGATAAATATACCAACAGTTATTTGTGCGGTTGGCCGTTGGTAAATTTTCCACGGTCAAAATTTGTCTGTTGGCAAATTTACGGACAGTATTGGTTATTCCGTCGGTAATTTTATTACAACATTACCGTTAGTTATGTCACTGACGGTTATTCTGCGACAAATCCTGTCAGTAAAGTTGGCGACGGAATTGGTTATTCCGTCTATTACTTACTGTCAATATTATCGACGGTATGTTGGTTTCCGCCGGTAAATTGAATTGATTTTACCAATGCATTTTTGTTTTTCCGTTAGTAAATTAACAAAAAAAAATTTAAAAATTCCCATCATACAATTTTATTTGATGATCTTATAGTTAATGCATAATTTAAAAAGTTATAAATTATCTGTGCATAATATTTTGATTTGTTTATACATTTAATTTGTTTAAACAGAAAGTTAATTAATGATATAAAGTTAAAATTATCTTAATTGATAATAAAAACATTAAATTGTACATAATAAGTATTTGTAATTCAAATGAAATGACTACAAGTACACTATTGATTTGGTGATCGCGAATGCTCTGATTGCTACGAAGAGGTGCTACCCCTCCCCTTCAACTCATTCATCTCATTACGGAGCTGAGCTATGTACTCTATGGACTGTTGCAACTGCGTTGCCAATGTCTGCACTGTGCTCCGAAGCTCATGAACTTCATTGGTTGTCGACCGCCTACTAGATGTTGCTATACTAGACGTGGAAGATTGTGAATAACATGTGTTCGTAAATAAACCTAAGCTGAATATCCTTTCACGATAGCCCCTACCACCCACTGCATGAAGATAAGTTTGAGTCTCATCAACATCTTCTGACTGTTGAGACTGTCGTTGAATGCTTTCTTGTATTTGATCCTATCAGAAGACAATATTTATATTAGTAAATGATAATTATTAAGCATTAATAGTAAGCCATAAATTTCACATACATTTAGTTCTCTACATCAGGTGTTGACGAATGTCACACCGTTAGGCTTCTTAGTGTGAGTGTGTAAAAAGAGCTGACGGGGTGTAGGCCTCATGCTCATAGACTTTTCCTGCATAAGAATACAATGTTATAAGCGAACTAGAATTTATAAAAATTTTGGTAAAGTTTCCTCTATTTTTATGATATTTACCCACTTTTGAATAAAGAAAATAACTCAATAACATAACCATATATGGCACCAGACATTTATAACATTATCATTCTCCATAATACACATATTTTCATTCCAAAATTTACACATCAATTTAAATTGAAATATAGCAAAGTAAAAAAATCAAAATATAAATGTAAAGTGTAAATGCTTACAAGTCTCTCTGCATGCTCGTGGTGGGTAAAAGATCCTCCCGTATGCACGGGAAGACTCTCTCCCCCTGGTCCTCCATGTTTGTTGGTATAATTACGCTCTAAAATGGACAGTGCCTCAGGTGATGTCCAATACTGCTGCCAACGACTTCGTATTTGTTCAGAAATATAAGGCGATCATACACCAGCCTTGTATATCGCACCAACAAAGTTTGGATAACATGTACTTGCTCGTCTCTCTCATACCTTATTAATGACAATTAATGACCGCGTCAAATTCAGAATCCCAAAAATTTCTTTTTGAAACAAAAGGATAAACATTCGATAAATACTTATAATATAATAATATTTATCTAATTAATGTATAAAAATCAATTAAAAAAGAAAATAATATTATTTTTTGTACCTCAAACTCCTGATAGTAAAGTTCCTTTGTGGCCTGAGAAATATTCTTCCATACATAACCCTCAAGATCAATCTTCTCATTGAATTTGGATGTCATGTCTTAAGCAAGGTCCATATGGAATCAACCTAATATAAAACAAATAATTTTATACCATTTTTAAAATTTAAACCCTGTAACTTAATTATAAACATATAGTGTTTTATGTATTTTTATTTACAGATTATTGACAATTGTGATGTAAGTTCTTCCATCAGGTCCCTCAGCTCCAGGTTGGTTGTTGCCTCCATCCACATCGTTTACCTCTAATATCTCTGTCGCTATAGGGGTAGTGGATAATGTAGGGGTGGTGGATGGTGTAGCAGTATGTACGGAAGGTGATGCCTCATCAATAAGTGTAGTAGCTAGAGGGGGAGGAGGTGATTCAATTCCAGCCGCAGAATGTGATGCTTCACCTTGACAATAAGTAGCTTCGAATCGTTGTTTGAACCTTGGTCGCATTATATTCTGTTTTCTCTTTAGTGGCATATTTCAACCTGAAATTCACATTCGATTGAATTTTCTAGAAATATAACAATTTGAATTCAATATTTTACACAATATATTGAAAAATAAATAATTGATTTGTTGAATATAATATTCAATTACAAACACAAATTAATCGCTATCATCATTTAATTATAAATCAAAATCATCTTCTTTTTTCTAAAAAATTAGAATCAAACTCAGGCTCTTCTTCAGATCTCTGGCTCTCGTAATCCTCTCCAGATGAAATTTTAACATATTCATTAGATGGATCGTTCAAAAGTTCATAATCATCATATGTGACAAGTTCATTTATTTTATAAACATCTTCCTAAAACGCTTCACTTTCAATTCTTTGTTCTCCTTTTCCATGTGATTCAAAAACACCTCTAGGTTTAACTTTGCAAACAACCAGTCAATCTTACTTATCTCGTCGTAAGTTGGGAAAAGGAACATAATACACTTGGATTACTTGCATTTCCAACACGAAAGGTTCAAATTGTGTAAATCTTCTTTTCTTGTTGATTTCAACTAGATTGTATCGGCTATGCACTTTTGTACCAACATTTGGAGTTGGATCAAACCAGTCACACTTAAATATCACACTTTGCTTTATTGACAATGCAGGGTACTCAATTTCAAGTATCTCAATAATTTTACCATTGTAATCCATCAATTCTCCCTGTATGCAAACTCCACTATTTATTGTTGTCATGCTAAGACCATGATATTCTGTATGATATTTGTATCCATTAATGAAATACACCCGATTCAATTTAACAGTTCGCAAAGGTCCCTTCGCAATCACATATGAACTTGTTCTCTATTGGATTTTCTAAGGCCTACACAAAAGAAATTATCATATTAAACAGTATAATGTCATTTGAGCACTTAAGTCTTATAATTCAATCATTTCAATATCTGTAAGTGAAAACTTACATATTTCTTGAATCATCGAGGAAAGTGTCTTCTAACTTCTTTACTGATATCATCTTTTGTTTTGTCGGGCATTAGCTCGCATAAAAATTCCTCGTATAATCTAAAAACATTATTATGTATTTTAGTTATGAATAAAACTAAAATTCAAAACCCAAATAATCAATTTCAATTTACTGCACGAAAGGTTGAACCATTTGACAGTTCAATAAAATGTAACCATGGGAAACCTCAATTTCTTCCTTTGTTAACATTCTTCTTGTTCAACGTCTATATGTTCATCCAGGATATGTAAAAGTGGATAAGATACTATCAGCATCACTTGTTCCTCCCTCATCGTCATTACGAGGAATTTTTCTTTCTCTTATGTGAACATGCGGCTCAAAATAATATGAACAAAATCTACTAGCTTCCTCCACTAAATAAGCATTACATATCGAACCTTCAACTCTAGCCTTGTTTTAAACGGTTTTCTTCAAGTGATGCAAATACCTATATTAGCAAATATGATTTTTACAATTTAGTTGTTAAAACATTTTATTACTTCAATTACAATCATTTTTGTTGAATTATCTCTCAAACAGATACATCCGTCGATATTGAACTAGACTGGCTAGTTTAGCCTCGTGTGCTAAATACACAGGTGAATGCTCTATACAATCAAAGAAACTTAGAGGAAAAATTCCTTCTAACTTGCACAAAATTATTGAAATTTTCCTTTTTAGTTTTTCCATTTTAACCAACTTAATTTCAGATGATGTTAAACTTTTGAAAAACAAACTTAATTCTGTTATTACTTCCCACACCTTATTCGGTAGCAACTTCCGAAATGCAATTGAAATTAGCCTTTGTATAAACACGTGACAATCATGACTTTTCATCCCAAATAATTTGTAGTTTCTCATGTCCACACACCTCGCCAAGTTTGAAACATAACTATCAGAAAACTTTAGACTTTTCAACCATTCACACAATATTTCCTTTTGTTTTTTGTCCAAAGTGTAACATGCTTTCGAATATTTACCGATGCGAAGATCTTTATGTAACTCATTCCTTCTACAAAAAAGTTTCAAATCAACTTCTGATTTTGCATTGTCTTTTGTCCTCTCTTCAATGTTCATTATGGTATTGAACAAATTGTCAAAAAATATTTTTTTACTATGCATCACATCTAGATTATGACGTATCAAATTAGTTTTCCAACATGGCAAATCCCAAAAGATACATCGTTTTCTCCAACCAAAGTTTTTACTAATGCTTGTATTAACTTCATCAACTTCAAATTCTGTAACTTTCAATAAGCCAAATTCCTCAATCTCCTACAATATCTCTTCACCAGCTTTGTGAGGGGGAGGAGGTGTTTGTACCATCCTATTCTTAATGAATTTTTGTTTATTGCGTCTAAATGGATGATTTGGAGGAAGAAATTTCCTGTGGTTATCAAACCAACATGTTTTGCCCCCGTTTGGAAGATAAAATGCATCAGAATCATTGCCACAATAAGGACAAGCCAATTTTCCTACTGTGCTCCATCCAGACAACATGGCATATGCCAGAAAATCACTAATAGTTCACATCAAAGCTGCTCTCAACACAAAATTTTATTTCAGAGACATATCATATGTCTCTACACCATATTCCCAAAGATGCTGCAATTCATATATTAATGGTTGTAAGAATACATCAATTTTATGCTTTGGATTTGTAAGCCCTGACACAATCACTGCCAAGAACATATATGCCTATTTCATACACCTCTATGGAGGCAAATTATAAGAAGTAATTATGATTGGCCATGATGAATATTACTGGCCAGATTAACCAAAAGGTTGAAATTCATCCGTCGACAATCCCAACCTAATATTTCAACTTTCAGTTGCAAACTCATAATAGGTGTCATTGAAATGTTTCCATGCCAGTGCATCTGATGAATGACTCATTATTCCATCTTCCTGTTCATGTTCATTATATCATCTCATGTGACATGTAGTAATATCAGAAGCATATAGTCTTTGAAGTCTGGGAGTTAGTGGAAAATAATACATCCGCTTCCAGGGTATTAATTTCTGTTTCATAGAACGCTTTCTAGTCGTGAACCTAGATTGACCACAAAATTTGCACTATTGTAATTCCACATCATCTCCCCAATACAACATACATCCCAATTTGCAACAATCAATCTTTTCAAAAAACTGTTTTGCATGTTGCTTTGGTTCTTTTTTAAGATTTTCTATATTTTCCTGAAAGGTATAACTGACTGCATCATAAACCATTTACATGTAAGGATTTTCATTTGCATCCACATTATTTGTTCTAAATCCAATCCCCCCTTCAAACTCATTTAAATTCACTGACTATTGTACTTCATTACTTCTTAAGGTGCTACAAATCAATGGTTCCCCATGTCGTATCTACTTAAAATAATTTGGGACAAACAATTTTCTTAGCAAATGCCCATTCACTTCATCAATAGGAAGGAAACGAATGTGTTTGTACTTTTTACTTGGACATATGATCTTTGAGCCATCTATATATGCAGGTTAAGAACATGCATAATGAATAAAAGCTTCAAGTCCCTCAACAAACTCAGGATTAATGAAACCATCAGCTGTTAATCGTCTGTACATCCAAGATCTATCAACATTATTCATTTTTGCAAAATTGTTAATTTCAAACAATGATTCCATAGTTAGTATCCTTCATGTTCCCCAAAGTTTACAAAACATTTAAACTTTACATAACATCCCCTAAATATTAACCAATTGAATTAATCACCTACAATTGATTTCAAAATTATGGTACGTGGCATTGTTTACATCTGTGAATCAAGAAAACAAGTTCTCGTTGTGACTCCTATGCTCGTGGAATTTTTTACCGATAAGCCTCACGGGAGTTGCATCACAGGTTATGGGTTAAGGTTTATGGGTTAAGATCAAAAGTTAATTAATAAATGTATGGATTTTGAGTTCCTCTCTAATATTTTTGACAACTATCTTGTCTATATTCTTGAATATCGCAAAATTACTTATTAACTGAAGATCTTTTTTTTTTCTGTTTCTAATCATATCTGTTAGAAGAGATTTTAAAGATGCATTTAAACTGGCATGAGTTAATCTATTATTAACGTTTCATAGAATTTAAATGCATTTATTCTTAAATTTTATATAGTATTCAATGTTTTAATAAAGCAGATAATTTAACTATTATTTTAGTTATTAATTAAAATTAATAAATCTAAATCATATGAAATATATTATTAATAACATAAAATGAATCACTTAATTTTATAAAGTTGGAATTTTTAATTGAATGGTTTAGATATTGTTATTGAAACTTAAAATAAATTCTAGAAGTTTGATATTTTACCTAAATTAATTATGTACTAGTAACAAATATAATAAGTAAAGATAAAAATATGAATAATTTGATTAATAAATTATTGTAACATTTAAAATTTATCTAATATGTTTAAAAGAAAATTATTAGTATATTAAAAAAGATACGTGTAAAGATTTGCACATGAAAAGTAAAGAGAACCTAATCAATTCAGAGAGCATCAATGAAATAACCCATTGACAAAATTCAGATATTTGGAACTATAATTCAAACTCATCCTATATTAATTCATTGATAACTTTAAGAATGTAACAACCAAACACAACCAATAAGAAAATGTATTAATGATAGAGATTAACAATACTTAAAATTTAAAGCTAATAATTTAGATAACAATACATAAAATTTAGATTAACAATACTTAAAATTTAAAGCCACAAACCGAAGTTCATACCACAAACAAGTTTCGGTTGGTGCATGTCATTTACATTAAAAATGCAGCAAGTTCAAATGGGAGGTTCAAACCATAAACAAATACCCAAATTAAATGAAGCACACAAAAACCTAGTAAATAACAAAACTCACTTACCTTGACGGAGCTAGAGTGAGTTGATGGCCAAAGAAGATAACCAAAACAAAGAAAAGAAGACAATGACAATCAAAGCAGTACACAAAAAGCAATAATGAACAAAACTCAATGACGTCGTAAAAAGCAATCAAAGAATAAAATGTTACCTCAACCGACAATTAAAGGAAGACAATGACGATGACACACGATGGGTGAGCTACGGCGAGGAGAAAAGATGGTTAACTATACATTAAAAAAAAAAGATCATCCTTAAATGATATGTTGTACATCTTCAATTTCTCACATTTTATATAAACAAAATTAGATAGGAAATCCTAAAGTAAGCTAGATAAGTTCCAATTAATATAATCAAAAGCTTTGAAATAAATAATCTTCATATTGTAACTTTAGTTAAGTGTTTTCTTATAGTAGTTTATGGACTTAGATCATCTCATCATGATTTAAAAACATAAAAATTTAACAAATTAACTCACAATCATGCTATATATTCTCATATTAGCATAAATGAGTGATGCAACACCTAATATTAAGTATATGTAAAATAGCAATTTAGCAACTAATATTACATTTCACCACCAAATCAAAAACAGAAACCTGAGCTCTGAAATTCCATTTCCATAAATCTCGCAAATTCAATCTCCTCCACAAACAAACGCAGATGATTAAACAAAATCACCATCACAATGTCACCCAAATACAACAATGTCACCATAAAATTAGATGGACTACCTACCTCAACCGATGATTAAACAAAGACGACGACGATGTTGGGAGATGGAAGAAGACAACAAAAGTCATCGAATAGGAAGACAGCGAGGACAAAAACAACAGATGCAAGGCCACCGAAAGCCACCGAAAAATGAAAGAAATGAAAATGAAACAATCGAAAACTTTAATCGTGGAGGAGAAAACGAAAGAAACGAAAGCCCAAAGAAGAGTATGACGGGCTTCGGGTGTTAGGTTTTTATAATTATCAAATGACGTTGTTTTACAATAAATTTAAGAACCCTGACGACATCGTTTGAATTTACCGACAAAAAATTAATCCATCAGTAAATGTCGTCGCTGATTTATTCCAACAAACCTTACTACCAATTGACGTCGTTTACGTTTTATTAAAAATGTTATAGTCGAAGCAAACGACAACGTTTAACTTTCAATTTTACCGACGACTCGGTAAACGATGACGCTTATTTTGCCGCCTATCATTCACACCTCTTTTATTGATGATGATTCCTATTTCATCGCTATATTCCATCGCAAAAATTATCAGGATAATTTCTCTCTAACTTTACCGACAAATATTTTGTCCATCGCAAATTACCATTTCTTATGACAATTTTATCAACAAAATTTGATTTTTTGTCGCTAATTTTCTACGGTATTATTTCCATCGGTAATGGTTGGTCAGCAATCGGTAATTTTCTTGTAGTGTTAGTTAGTTTGCTTAACAAGTATTTGAGTTGATTTTAGGTATAAATAGTTTATATGTGAGTTGTGAAAATAATCTTTAGCACTGAAAGAAGAGCTTGGAAAGCTTCGAGAGAGTTTCAAATAGCCTAATCGAAGTATATGGATAATTAGTCAAAAGTTTATAAAAACTAGTTGTTGCAACGATTAGTTTAGTTTGTTTATTTATTGATCATTTGAGCTAATTTTAATTATAAATAGAATATATATGAGTTGTAAAACAATCTTTAACACTATAAGAGAACTTTGGAAAGAGTTTGATTTATTCATGCACTAATGAGTATGATATGAATCTTTAATGCATTAAGTAATTAAGTAAAAAACTCTTATATTTGAGTAACTGAAATTCAATTAAGGGAGTACTAATTGAATTGTTCAAATTCTTCTTCAATTAAGGGAGTAATTGAAAAAAATATATGTATAAAAGTTTTTCTTTGCTTAAAGAAAAATATTTGTACCAAAGACTTCTCTTTGTTTAATGAAGAAGATAATAGTGCATTTTTAAGTGAAATTTAAATAATAAACATAATCAAGAATTATTTAGTTGAATTATTATTTTTAACTCAATTTTTTATTATTATGATTATTTTATTAATGTTATTGATCAAATTTTCATTAAAGAAGAGTAAACAATTTATTGATCAAATTTTTAAATAATTTAAAATACATAACAAATGCAATAGATTAAACTACCCTCTCATTCTATACTATTCAACATTGAAAACAAGCCTTCTAATTTCACAATCCTCAGTCCCTGTATATGATGGATAAGAAAATTATTCCATGTACAAAGTGGCAAGTGAGCTTTCACTTCAATTGATGGGAAAATTTCAACTTGTTTCTTCATCTCAGCTTTAAGTTTATCCAAAGCAAATGTGGAAGAATCCAAGTTGAAGAATTTTGGCAGTCACCAACTTCCTTTAATCTTCATGATGATAAAGACCCTTGAAGAACTTTTCAAGTCCTCTCGTAATCCTTGTAGTGCAAGGTGTCTGTTCCAAGTACTCTTTGCAAAGTAAAGGCCATAAAACAAACTTCTAAAACAGCACTTTATTCTATTCTTATTGCACGCACGCTTCTCATTATTCTTAGTCTTAGAAAGAGAGGCCCGTCTATCTATTTCTATGTAGCTTTAGCCTCATTCCCATTCTTTACTTAGCCTACGCATCAATCCGTCCAAAGAGAAAGGAAAAGAATCATGAGATGAGAGCATACAGAAAAGTGAACCCTGTGCACGAGGGGACACGAACCTACTTTCAAATCTCACGTGGGTAGTGCTAAATGACTAGTCAGACAAAAAATATTAGCTTCAAGATTACACCATTGAAATATCATGGATGGCCTAGGCATCCACTCGCAAGATGTTCTCTTATTAGTGTTCCGATAGCGACCATGGAGAGTCCCCATGTTCTCACGTGTATATCGATTCATCGCCAACGAAAGCTTGCTTCTTTTACTATGTAATTTTAAGAATCATCCATTGCCCTATTCTCACTACCAATACCACTACAATTCTATAGCTATAATGCTATTGTTTATAGACTATGAACTTTTCTTTAATGGTCAAGTTGGGTTTGAATAATTATTCATGGTGAAGGAAATTAGTACATATATACTTAATTTCAGAGATTGATTGAGAGGAAACACATTCCTTTTAGCAACCATATAAAGAAATTAAGATATCTATAGAAGATAAAAGTCTTCCATAATACATATAGATAAATATTAAATTGAACTTGTTCAAACATATAATATATAGTTGTCAAGATATAATATGTGATGTAAGACGATCCTCTTAGATAATTAAGAATTTTTTTATTTATCACATAAGTAATTAACACAAATATTTGAACTCTTAATGTTAAATTTTTAAAATTATTATAATTTTTAAAATTTTAAGAATTTGAATTTTCAATCAGTTATTAAAAAGCACATCATAAAACCCTTTTAACCCAACCAAATCAATGTTTAAATTGGTGACATCAATGTAACAAATTATGTAGTGAATCCCAATCCATCAATTCTTTAAATCCCACTTAGAGTAGGCTTTAAGGACCCGTGCATGATGATTCCTACCAAGAATAACCGAACGCACATAATAAAGCGTATTTGTTTAGGAGAGTGGATGAAGCACATGCAATGGTGTATCATTCTCTCTCGTATTTAACAAAGGCTATTAGATCCATCTCCTTTAATGCGATAGTCTATAAAATAGTAGAAGAAGTAGGTAAGATCGGTCCTTACCCTACAAAAATGCATTTATTTTTATAGCATGCATTCCCATATAATTGTGACTTTCCATTTTTTTAATTATCATCATAATCACCTGTCAACAGTTAAAATTATATCCCTCTCTTTAATTCCAGCCTATGCTAAAGGCTAGATCCTAACTTAAAGTATGAAATCAAATTGGATTCGTTCCATTCATTCTTCAACGTCATCCTGATGCTACTATTAATATCGAATTGATATGATATATCATAAGAATATGCTGCTGTTTAATTAGAGGTCTAGCTAGATCGACCAAAGCATTTTTAGATTTTAGAAGGGACAAGAATATGCTGCTATGCATTTCCCACTATAGGCTACAAAATGGCTACGCGATCTCTATATGGATACTTTATAGACCAAATTTTAAATTTTTACACAAGAATATTGTGTTCCTCTTCCTTAGATTTTCGTGCATATGGAAGATCTCATCGCACTGTTATCTTCTAGTTCTGGTTCCACAATAAGTGTCCATATCCCACAATCTCTTTTCCTCCCATATATAACTCAGAAAAGTTTTGGGTGCCAAAACTTTCTGCTATAAATTGTAAGGATATTCCAAATCAAGCAAGATGTGATTGCCTCCTTGTTGGTGTTAAATAAGATTTTAAGTATATGTAATTATTTATAAATTAAATTTGATAATAAAAATTTAAACAAAGACTTAAAATTAAGTGAAAATTGAACTTAGTGACCAGTAAAAGAACTCTTATATAAAATAAGTTATATCTCTAATACGAATTTTGATCAATTTAGAATTTCAAGTATTAGAGATTTTTGAGAAATGCCATGATCAATTGTTGCACCCCTAAAAGGCAATATATGAGTGCCAATGCTGGTATCAATCAACTTCGATATAATTATTTCCATATATAGATTTTGTAGCCTTTTTTTATTCTGTACTTTTTAAGTTGTGCGTTTGGTGATAATTAACTAGCTGTTCTCGCACAGGGACAGGGTAAGACTCGACATTAATGAATATTTCTAAGAATTTCTTCTTTCCTTATACTTTTCCCACCCAATACCAATAAATGGGTTATCTTATCTGTAAAAGCTTTCTTATTATAATGAATTTATAGATTGACTACTAAAAGCAAAGCATAATACGGGAGGGTTGAGAAGACAAAGAAGCAACGGTTGCCCATTACCACCTCCTGGGAAAACATTTGGTCGATTTTACTGGGGCCCTGCACTGCCTTGTTGTTTCAACACATTATGCGCAACATAATCCCAATTGGTTCCTCATTACTTAAGCCATCAGCTGACGATCTGCGAGACTTTTGTTGCCACTGACATGGGTTAGCTAAGTAACAATCCTTTATATATTGATTAGTTCAAACTTCGTTTTCAGCTTCCCCCGAATAAAAGAAATAGGTATGGGGGTCGAGAGATCTCAATCACACGGTGAAAGGTGCGGCTTAAGATACATTGTTTGCAACAAGCATGAAGTTTGAATCACATTAACAAGTTCAGGGCTAAGTTTGCCAATATATCTGTCGGTCTGTTTCTCTCGCGGTAAGTGCGGAGGATGCGAACACTAATCACTTCTATTAAACACGACATAGTCCTGCTCCTTAAATATGCTAATAACGTATAAGAACTAGATTATATATATTCCTCGAACATAAGTTCTATATTTCATACAGGATATAAGTCTTGGCTTTTTAGGGTTTCATGATTAATTCATTTACGGTTCTGATGATTGGACACGAGTTGTTATGCTTCTCGGTGAATTTAAAACTCAGTAAATACATCTTTTGCCTCCTTTTATGCCAAAGGTATCGATTATAATATCTATTAAGCAAATCATTATCCTCGAAAATTTACTTTAATCCTTTTAACCCTTTATACATTCAACTCATGATCATCGAATTGTTTATAATTTAACCCGAAGGTCACTTTCTTCGAAGCTGTATCTTAAAATAACGTTATTCATTTCAGACTAAAATGGAATTATGGATTACAAAGAAATATAATTACTGATTTATGCATCAATTTATTTTTTAGTTGTAACAAAAATATTTGTTCAGTTAAAGATTAATCATGAATAATAATTTATAGAATCTACAATTATTATTTTTCAAATACATATTGAATAAATTATTAATTACATATAATAATTTATAAATTATATGTTTTAGTTAAATTACTTAATAAGTTGATAATTTAAAATTATATGACCTATTTAATTTAATTGAGTTTATAAATTCAATATATCTTCACTATTAATTAGTCTTAAATGAATTATAATTTCTTTTATTCGAATCTATAACCCCTTTTGTACAAATAAGTTGAGAAATTTTGTATCGTGCAATTCATTATTGCTAGACAATCCGAAACCCATGTGACTTCTGTTTCATTTATAACCATCCATTCCCTACGTGTATGGCTTTCCTGATTCACTTAATATGGAAAATCTACAAGTCATTAGACATTTCGACAAGGTGTTTCATTGATAAATATGCCATTAATGAACGTGTCTAATACCAAATTGGTTGTGTTATGAACTATCTAATCATTGATTCCGACAAATAATTGAAGATAAACGGAGACAGATTAGGCAAGCCATGTCAATACCGTGTCCACGAGGATCGATTTGGTTGATTCATCACTTGGCCCCACGTTGCCAATTGGTTCTGAATACAACACAACGGCATCCCCCATTAACTTCCAATCCTCCAAGCCAAATTGGTTCCACATTACAACAACCGTGGGTGACAGCGTATTATAGGAGATCAGTGACATTGCTAGTTGGGTCTAAAGAATTGGAATCCTAACAAGCCTGCAGATCTAATCCACCTTTGTATTGTGATGTGGAGTCAGGGACCCTTCTTAGCTTGTTGGTCCCATCAATTTTTTTCCACACATTTACGAAGCTACCATCTTTTTCACATGGAGAACTTGCTATATTGATTGGAAAAAACGTACTATCCACAGCCTAATTAATGTGTTGTATAGACCCCATTCGCACTTAAAAAGTCCAACATGGTAGACTTTTTTGAGAGAGGTACGAGTGGTGTATATAAGTTCCAAACCAAGATGTGGCTAGCTAGTACTGGCCCTGTTGAGAATGAAATTACAATATTTACCAAGTTTGTTACGTTAGTTAGTTTTACAGCGGTGAAATAAGTTGTATAAA
>JAOSBL010000210.1:24122505-24138127 GCA_027568915.1 Erythroxylum roraimae
CCAATTAAAATGCTAACCACTCGTTTGTGTTGTTTCTTTTCCTTTTCCCTTTTCTGTAAATGCCTTTGTTCTTGACAGGCCCTTTGTCTTTGAATAGAATAGTAAAGTCCAAGTCAAGGAAATCTAATTAAACCTCTTCTTAATCTCAAGTAATATAATCCCCTGAGATTTTATGGATTCGAGCGATAGTCTGAAAAACTAACCGTTAAAATTCTGTTAGATGTTACAACTACAAGAAACAACAATCGTAAACTTCGAGATGAACTAATGTTAAACAATGTGTACCGGTTATTTACGTAAGATTCTTTTATTTTTCTTTTCAAAACCAAGAAGATTGGATTCATTTGTTAATGGTTTGCCATGCACGTAATTAATACCCCTTTGAACACAAGCCAGCCATTGCTGTGATTGTCTAATGACAATAAATATCCATTAATGAATACGTAAATAAACCTGATATGTACAGTAAATGATCAACTCAGTCAATTGAGTCAATAAGAGCTCACGCACATTTCTCATCTGCTTTTGACGAAGCAAAAAGAGTTGTGAGATGTGGCCAATTTCGAAAGCGACCAGCTTATATTTACATTGGCCGACGATGGTTGCCAAAATAGTTGCCCACAAATGAGATCGGGGCAAGTAAGAGACGGCGGGGGCAGGCTGGAGCCGGCAGCTGGATTCCGAAGCTTAGGCTAATATATAATTATGTTTTTTATTTTAAAAACCATAAGATTTTGAAACTTTATTTACATCAAAGTACCCTTATGGATGAAGTACAGAGAGATTATGCGATTAGTGCAAGAGTTTTGGCCTTCGAGTGGTCGAAAGACTAAAGGTCACAAGGACAATATTAAAATCCCATACCTGATCCTATTTAATTTTTGGGTAATATCAGTGTAGAATAATCCAGTTAAAATTAAAAAGGTTAGGCTGGCCTAACTTTCTTTTGCCAGAATTGGGTTATGGAGATTTATGAGGAGAATTCGGGAATGGATGACTTTAGGTGATCATGCCAAATAATTAATGTTATTCAAGACTTAAATTTGTTTGTAAAATTTCACTATCAAACGTGACGTTACTTGCTTATGACACCTTTCTTATTTGCACAGTAAATGCCATTCAAGATTTAAATTTCTTTGTATGACTCCGAAAGAAAAATTAAATCCGGCCTACCCTCACCTTTACTGTTTAGAACTTTCTCATACTATAAAACAACCATCCGGAGTTAAACTTAAACATGGAATAAATTTAAGGAGATTCTTTGGTGGTTGCCACAATTATACCATTAGTTTATACATTGTCCTCACAACAACTTTAATTATTATACTTGAATTATAATTAACTCTTAGGGTGATATGGATGGTTTTTTTGAGCACTTTCAACTATTTATGCTCTTACGTTCAATTCCTTGACAAGGCTCTCGCTGAGCTATGGAGAGAAATAAAATGATACTTACTAGGACTTAGTTGTGTGGATATATAACCAATGATTAGCTTTACCCCAAACTTTGTGCATCTTTGCTTAAACAAATGAAATAGGTGAGTTAACGTTAGCATACAACAAGGCATCATTATGATTGTGTGCTTAGCTTTATCTCTTCTTTCAACAATCCCATGATTTCTTGAGGTCCACAGATTGCTCAGAACATGACCAAAAGTTGGGTATGATCTAAAAGCTAAACAGTTTAAGAGAAGGAGAAGCTCCGTCCTGACCCCAAATTAAGCTGTTTCCTAATTTCACATTTTTTAGAGCGTAAGTGGAATTACATTTGGAAACTAAAAAAGATTACACCGCCTGTTTAACCAACTTTTTCCCTCTTTTAAGAGCCGTTGCCTCGGTCTCTCACTGCAAATTCCGCAATATTCCTTTTTAGCAACACCCTGCAATCGTTTGAGATAAGCCATCGTTAGAAGTAATTCGATTAACATTGCAGGGTTAATTAAGATACAAAATCCAAAATATAAACAAGCGGGCTCCACTCTTCCCCTGCTATAAATATCATCCACTTTACATGAAAAGCCAGTCTCTATAAAGTTTGCTCTGCTCAACTCTTGGTGTCTTATTCAACTTTTCTCCATTTCACTCATCAGAAATAACAAGAGTCTCCGCTCGTAAACGGCAGTTAACTCACAATGGTCGATGTTGACCGGAGAATGACTGGTCTAAACCCGGCACATATAGCCGGCCTCCGCCGCCTCTCGGCGAGAGCAGCCGCGCCGTCGACCGTCTCCACTATCCCAGTCCGCAACGGCCTACTCTCCTTCTCTTCACTTGCCGATAAAGTCATGACCCATTTACGCAGCTCAGGTGTCCAAGTTCAACCCGGCTTATCCGACGCCGAGTTCGCCCGAGCCGAGGCCGAGTTCGGTTTCGCCTTCCCTCCTGACCTCCGAGCTGTCCTCTCCGCCGGATTGCCCGTCGGCGCCGGATTTCCCGACTGGCGCTCCAGCGGCGCTCGCCTCCATCTCCGAGCATCTCTTGATCTTCCAATCGCGGCTATCTCATTCCAAATCGCACGTAAAGCACTTTGGTCTAAGTCTTGGGGCCTCAGACCGTCTGATCCAGAAAAAGCATTGCGTGTTGCGAGAAATGCGTTAAAGAGAGCTCCATTGTTGATTCCTATTTTCAACCATTGTTACATTCCTTGTGACCCATCTCTAGCTGGTAACCCCATATTTTTCGTCGACGAGAATCGAATCTTCTGTTGCGGTCTGGATCTATCTGATTTTTTTGACCGCGAGTCTCCCTTTCGGAGCTCCGAATCTGACCCGATACTTTTACAGAAGCAAAGATCCGTGAGCGAGAAGTCAGCCGGTACGTCGTCGAATTTTTCACGTAGGAGCTTGGATACGGGGATAGTAAGAACGCCGCGATGGGTCGAGTTCTGGAGCGATGCTGCAGTGAACCGTCGGAGAAGGAACTCACCGGAGCGGTTTATTGACATGCGAGCTAGATCCGAAGTACCGAAATGGGTGGATGAGTATATAGAACAAATCGGATCGGTTTTGAGGGAAGGCGGGTGGAGCGAGTCGGATATATCCGAAATGGTTCAAGTATCGGCTTCGGGTTTTTTCGAAGGAGAGATGGTGTTGTTGGACAACCAAGCGGTTTTGGAAGCTCTGCTATTGAAAGCAGATCGGTTCTCAGACTCGCTCCGGAAATCTGGATGGAGCTCCGAGGAGGTGTCGGATGCATTAGGATTCGATTTCCGACCCGAGAAGGAAAGGAAAACGGTCAAGAAACTGTCGCCAGAGCTGGTGCATAGAATCGGGAAACTGGCGGAATCGGTTGCCCGGTAATAAAAGTAGAAAAGCCCTCCAGATTCTTACCTGTTTACATGTATTTTTAGAAATCTTATATCTTAAGGAAAAAAAAATTACACAGGCAGACGAGTTCATATTGTACTACGAAAAGGAGCGTACAACAAAATAACCACCAAAAAGGATACTAGTAAACGGGGTTCCAGAATTTTATATCCGAGATTGTTGGTATTCTCCGCAAGTAAATTTCTCTATTTTTTTATTATTTATATATCTTATAAATTCCTATACATACTAGGTATGTACTACATATTTAAATTGAAGATGTCACATCAGTTGTTTATGCATTAAATATTAATTATCCGTTTGTCCTGTTTTTAATGTAATAATAATTAATGTATTTATTAATTATTTTTGGCAAAGGAGTGGATTGAGAGTAGGTTGTGATTAATGGAGCCAAACCAGCTTTAGAAATGTTGTTATTAATGGAGCCATGAACCAGCTTTTGAAATGAGGCGCCTTAAGTGCACGTGTGCGGTCTTTTTAGAACAAAGAGAGACGTTAATAGGGGTCCCACTTTCAGCAACGGAGGAGGACGGAAGGAGGGAGAGGGAGAGGGAGCTCAGTGTCGATGGTGTACGCTGCTGGTGTGGGACAGCGGGACATCCATTTTAGTCCCGTCGTTTAGCTTCTCGAAAAGTGTCGTTTTGTTCCTTGTTTTTCCTTTCATTTTCTTTAACTTTTTACCTTTTACTTTTTCACTAGATGACCAGTATCAGTTCAGTCCTCAATAAAAGAAAAGCAATGGGAAGAAAGGCGCAAATTGAATTACTGTCTATTGAGGTGATTGTGATGGGCTACTGAGAGAGTACAAACCAAGTGGAAGAAAGTTCTCTCCGAGTCAGTCATATAACATAAAGATTATTTTGGACAAGATTCAACAAGATTATTTTGAACGGAGATGTGAATTATGGACACATAACATAAAGAGAGAGTCATCTCCTTTTTTTTTAATATATTTTTTGTATTTTATTAGATTTTGAAAACTTAAAATCTTTTGGTTTCTATTATCGGTCGTGGATATCATTTTAAAGTAAATTATGAGTTTTTAATATAAATTATGTATTTTAAAGCAAGTTAATAATTAAATTTATTTAATAAATTAAAATTTAAAATTTTAAAAATTAAATAATAAAGTAGATTTAATCGACATTTAAAATTCATAATTATTTCAATTTTTATTGATTATTTTCTTTAAAGCTTTAATGAAATGTAGATATTTTTCTCTCACTACAATTCTAACCATGATTCAAATCCGCATCTTTTTTTTAAAACAGTAGATCGGTCCTGCAATCACTTAAAGAAAGTTGAAGAACTCTTATTTTGTGTTTTTGGATCAAAAGTTTGTTTGTTGACCCACACATCTTTTTCTTGTGAGATGTGAAAGCCTTGTCTCTTTGGTACGCAGTTGGTACTCAGCTGGTGCGCAGTCCTAGAAGACCAAAAGAGCAATAGGGATCACTTGAGAAGGTGACCGTACACAAGATAGAGGGAATAAAGTTAAGCAACAGAGAACTTGATTTTCAGAGTTCTTCGGTACTAACAGTTTATCTCAAAAAAATGTTGATCTTCTCCTCGTGTGATGGGAATGTGATAGGTAATTGTTGAACTTATTCACTGAAACTTAATGTCATTATTCCATTAAGTTTTACACTAGGTTTCAATTTCCTTCCTTTTTGGGGTTCCGAGAAGTACTTCATTACTTAGACCATTCTGTGACATTCTTCACTAGACATTAAGCATCCAAGGTTTGCAAGAGCTGTTATAGTCCCAACTCAAACTCCCAAATTTGCTTTCACTCATGACTGAAATGTCTAAATGGGTCCAAGTCCTCTGCAGATCAGAGAAACCCTGCAAGTTTGGTCAGGGCTTGCTTCTTGGAATGCTCGAACATAATATCTCAATTACAAAGAAAAAATCTCCTCCAACCTTGTCCTTATTCCTATTGGGTAATTGGAAATGATGGGAATAATTAGTACAGTACCAGAACAGTAACTTGATTTTCTTTTTTATCCCGAGATAGGAATGTTGGTAAGGACAAAGCAAGGAATATTTCTGCAGCATCTCAACGAATAGTTTAGCATTCAGCAGATAGTGTTTATTCTTTTGTCTGAGTTGAATACCCGAATCATACCATAATTCAATTCAAACGTTTCAACCTCATTCTCTCTTGATTCATCATGTTTCGAATTTGAAGTCTTAGTTTATCCTAGAAAACAGAGAAATACCCAATGCCAATGAAGGTACGAGAAAAATCCAAATTTGATGAGTTTGGTCCATAATGATTATTAGAATCACAATCTCTTGCGTTTCAGAAGGTGGATCATAGTAACTTAGCTGCTATATTATCATCTTCAGGAACATATTAGTTTTTCACCATTTGAGAAATGGCACCAACGGTTAGTTGGAGAAAGTAAGAATCATCACAACAGATAATGCGAAGGACCGGTAGAAAAGCAAATAAAAGAAGCACGAGGTATTCCCATGTAAAGGCAATTAATGCAACAACGGTTACTGCCACCTGCCACCACTCGGTAACTACTAACTAACTGTTGCTTGTTCAAGGCACATGGCTATCCCACAGCATATGCTCCTCTATCACGTGTGCTCCTGCAGAGCTTGAAATGCCTACACGGTGACTTATTTAGTTGTATGGACCCTCCTTTGCACATTGATAGATAAAGAAGTAAGAATCCTAGCATATGAGTCCATCGGTAGATAGTTGTATGGACCCTCCTTTGTACATTGATAGATAAAGACGTAAGAATCCTAGCATATGAGTCCATCAGTACACTGATCATGTGGTAAATTTGATAACGTGGGGGCGGTAGACAGTCAATAAATGCTTGTCTTTTGTCGAGAGATGGCCTATCTGGTCTTTGGAAGGGTCACTGGAACTGACAATGGAGTCATGCCCAGGGAGACAACAGCACTTGGTTTGGATCTTTTTTTGTGATAGATGAAATAGGATGTTGCCATTCGGAATATCTTGAGCTGCGGACTTACCCAGATGATTGCGGGAGGGTGGCCACTAGTTGACATGAAGAGGATAGAGCCCAGGGAGAACTGTGCCCGTTATATAACTATAGCTGTTAGCCTGTTACATAGTCTACTCGTATGTTGCATTATTGTAGGGTAGGCGTCTCTTTCTCGAATGCTTAAATATATAGCGTTCTAATGTTCTTTGACATAAGATCTGCTAAACTCATTCGCGAGGAGGCCTTAGTTGCGTTTAGAATCTGAAAATGTGCAAAGGTTCTAAGACCCAGCTTGCCTTGTTGTACGATGCTAAAACGGAAGCATTATTCAAATCAAATAATTGAACTGGTTGACCTTATCAACATCCATTCAAGTATAGTCGATGATGGTAAGATATCTCATTTTCTTGAACCATAACATAACACCAGTTTGAGCCTCCATTATCGTATGGTCTAAGCCTGCAGAATAAGTAGAAGAGAATTTCATTCTCTTCCTTCTTTTCTGCACAAATACAGCTTTCCATTTGATTTAGTATATGGTCCAGGCTCTCCGTCTCGGTGGTGGAACTAAAATGACAACTTAGGTCCTACCTTAGTTATCAAATGATTAGTCTGCCACGACCATCTTTGATGTGTACTTATAAGTGGATAACTTTTTAACAGACACGTAGCCGGTAGAAATAGTAATGCAGATGCCTATGAATTATGAATACTTCACATGGATATCATTACTTTCTAGCCCTTTCCTAAACAATCTGTATACCTTATTATGTTCAATGTTAAGAAAGCTTGATATTACATTTTCCAGATTGCAATCACCTTCGTAACGAAGAGTTGATTTTACATGTTTTAGGTTGTATAATATTCTGGACTTCATTTCCTGAGCTGTAAAAAATTGCGGCAGACTCAAACGTCCCTTTGCTGCTCCAAGTAAATGCTGTACGAAATTCCTATATACTTCCAAAATTATGAACTTGCAGAAATTTTCATACCGCTTGAGGCATTTCACCAACTTTTTCTTTCTTCTCCACAAATTCAGGAGGAGATTTTAGTACCTTAACACGAAAAGATGCCTGCGCATGATAGGTTTAATAGTTTGTTATTGTGGCACTGACGCTAGAAACAACTGTAATAAATGAGAGCATTTTACTAGCGCAGTACCAGTGGAACATGTATGGTGGTGTTATGCATTAGATTATTTTAATACATTTAGGAAGGAATGCAGGAGAAAGATGCACCCAAATCACATGATGCAAGCAAAAATGCAAGGATTGTTTTATCACCTTATCAGAACCAAACTCGATCACATCTGATGGATGAAATCGGGAAGGAAAGTTGGGTGGCAGCCTGTGTCGCCTTCCCTCATTACTGCAGATGCAAGGAAATTGTTAATATTAGACAGTGAAATATGCTTCATAATTTCTGATGGAGATGCACTCTGCTCAAGTACTTACTCTGTTATAAAGGTACCGTGTTCACTCCGTAAATCAGTAAGGTAAAATGAACCGTCCTTATAACTGATTTGAGCATGAGTTCTGGAAACCTGATCTTGACAAAAAGAAGAGTCTTACCATGATGATTCTCACTATAATCTAAGAACACATTCCACCGCAATTAAAGAGGGTGAAATATGAGACTAGTTCCTAAATTAAATTACCTTAGGTGAAGGTATTACGATTGACAATCCTTGAGGATCCTCAAGTGGTACACTCCTTCAATTAAAGAACACATTAGAACAAGTATGATAAGGAGGTAATAGGAGGACAACTTAGTTCAATAACTGTCACTGTTTCTCCTAAAGTATGATCAAAATAGGAGTCATACCCAATTATGCAGGTTTTGGTCTCATCCCTACTCAAATGTATGCATGAAGCATCAGCCTCGTCTCTAGATCTTACTAAAAACCACCTAACAAACAATGAAGCAGGTTAGAGAAAGGAAGGTGACTGGACTTGACCAACGATGTTAAATGTAGCGGAGATGATATTCACAAGGAATTTAGTACGTACTCTCCATTAATAGCACGCTCTAGAGCATCATCATCTTCAAACCACCTCCTTAACTGGTCATTTGCCTAAAGAAATCATTAACAATTCATGTCATAATCAGAAGGATAAGGATTCTAAAGAACACCTAAATTACACTTGTTAAAATTCAGAAACTTGATTGAAAAAAATACCTTGTCTGAAAGTCTGCAACTTGGATATCTCCCTTCCAGTTTGGAGCTACAATACAAGGAAACATTTGTTGATTTAAATAGCCTTAAGGATACTTCTCAATATGCCTGAAAAGAAAATTTTAATTGGATTCCATAGGTGTGCATGGGCAGACTTATTCCCCACCCATCCATTGTTTTTGCTTCACTTCCTATCAACCACAACTAGCTTTCATGCCATAGATCATAATAACCCAGTAGATAAAGGACCAAGAGTTTGAAAGAGGAAGAATACTTATGCAGTGAAAACAGGGTAGTAGAGATCAAACCTATTACCACCTAGGACCCAACTGAGCATCAAGGGCATTGCTATGTCAATAAAAAATCTCCCACCGACTCTTCCTGGATGTGGTATCCGAAACTTTGTCAAGAACTGAGAAAGCAGGCCAAATAGCAATCAGAATTTAGCACCAAAATTATCTATTACACTTTTTTTTTTCTCGGTGAATATAATTTAACAACAGCAATCAACAAAGACACCTACAGATAATGGACCAAGTCCCACACCCAGATAAGCCTTATAAGTAGAAGCCATTATTGCAGCCATTCTTGCCATGCCATGGATAGCAGCAACACGAAGCCTTCTAGCTCTTTCATAGCTATGCAAAATAAAATGGATAAATGAGTCAATTAAGATAGAGGAGTTTCCCAAATTTGAGAGGAATTTCCCAAATTTGAAGCATAAAACCATAGAAAGTGTGAATTGCTTGTATTCAAATATTGTGTATAAATTCTTTGCAGTTGTACATCTAATGGCTAAAGAACATGGTTTTCATAGATGGCATATTTGATGAAACGAGACATTTATGGTAATACTCCAAAGACTTTTCCCCCTCAATCATAGACATGACACTGAACATGTCGCTTTAGCATTAGAGTTTTCTCCAATGTCAATTTGTCTCAAAAGGGATCGCATTAAGCAAATGATTTCACAGGTCTTTTGGCCTTATAGGCGATTCCCAGCGTGATCTCAACAGAAAGCACAACAATGGGAATGTCCAAAAGCTTCATTAAGCCCAATTTCCTTTCCTAATAGCTCCTGAATTCTGAAAGAGATGCATGGTCATTACCTCTTTAATGAAGAAACAACATCAATGGGAGTTCCTGATTTGATACTTTGTTCCCATGCTTTGTCAAGCTCCAGCGCAAGTTGATAACTATCCTGTACAATTAAACAAATGGTTCATCAGGTTTTAATTAAATCTTCTGGATCTCTAGGCACCCTTCATGTTTTTATAGGAAATAGTTCTTCTAAGAATCTCAATCCATTTAATTGCAAACTCTGACACTTTTAACACTACTAACAAATAGTTCTTAACTCCATTGAAATTCTAATGTCATAGAAGAGTATCCTTCAATTTATGTACCTCAATGGCCATACACCCCCCTTGACCCATATTAGGTTGCATGGCATGGATAGAATCCCCAAGCAAGGTCACACGACCCTTTCCCCATGTTAAGGTAGGTGTTCGGTCATATATATCACGTCGAAGAATGACATCTTCATCAGTTGCATTTATCAAATCCATAACATTGTCACACCAACCTTCAAATATTTTCAGTAGCCTTTCCTTCTTTCCTACATAGTAAGTCAAGAATTTGTGACATCATAAACCAAGCCATTGCCACTATAAATCATCTCCCTCTAAAAGATGTGAAGTTTGCTTACAGCCAAATCATGAAGTCAACTCTTTTACATCTAGATCTTCAAATCCCGTAAGATTTATGAAAACAAAAACATATAAAATACATCCAAATGCAGCAATCTCATGTACTATGTTTTATCAGTGAAAGACTTCTTGTTTGATTGCTTGTAATAACAAATACAAAACTGATTCATATGGGAGTAATTATTACACAAACTACTTGGATCAATTGTATTCTTGTTTTAAGTTCCAAATTTTAGTAGAAAACACAAAATTGAGCATGTGAATAGATCCTTTCCTAGACCATAATGTTCTTCAATAAAAGAACATTCAACGGAAAGTTTTGATTATTTACCAGAGGGGCCATCTGTGCCACCAGGCGGTTCCTTGTGAAAAGCATACCACTGCATCTTTCCAGCACCCACATCTGATGAGACGAAGTATTGTTTGTGACCCAAAAACACTCGATACCTGAATAAGAGAAGTTTCAAAGTAATACGCTTGATGTTAATTACTCAAACAACATGAAGAAATCAAACAAATTGAATTAGAATCGTCATCAAAAGAAACCTTCAAAGAGATGAAATGAAACATACCCTACAGTCTCAATGTCGACGGGCACAAAATCTGCTATGCCGGTATAACAAGTATAATCAGAGTAAACAGCTTCCTTAGATCCAAACAAATTCTTTCTCACCTACAAAATTTATTTGACAAGATTATATTATTGGAGTTTATCAGTAAAGCAACAGAGACTGACATGAGTGGAAGAACATTGCAATATTTGTTTTATATGTGTTGACAAACTAATTGATATCATTCAATGACTAAATAAGTGGCGATGGTAACCTTAGACCATATTCCGTCAGCACCAACAAGGAGATCACCTGTATACCTTTGTCCATTCTCAAGTGTCACAGTAACCTGATACATAGATTGCAAAAGTAACAGAGTTATAGATACAGAAAAGCTACTAGAATCTAACAAATTGATTCAACGATTATATCAGAGTCAGATAAACACATAATAGAACTACCAATTGAACGCAATCCATGGGGGAAGAATATGTCCAGAACATGAACTCAAAACCTCAAAGTTACCTGATTTCCATCATCTTTGAAACTAACAACATTGCTTCCATTCAAAATAATATCTTCTCCAACTGCATCAGCTAATATTCGTTGCAAAGTCATTCTGCTAATAACTCTTGTGACTGGAAGCCCACGTTCCGCTGCAGGAGTGAAGGTATCAAACTTGACGTACCTGATACCAACTAGTATCATTTAAATCGACTGAAAACCAACACCTTCTTCAGAAAAGGCCGACAACCATAACAATTTTCTATTCTGAAAATCTTTTGTTGATATTGCAAAGTCCACGCCGTGTAATGAAAATAGTGGACACATCGAACTCTCCATTACCATATTTAAACAATTGTAAAAAAGGAAATAGTCAACAATGAAGAGGAATTGGATTACATCAAAACTACAATAATTAACAAATTATACTAAAGTAATTCTTCAAGTGACGACTACAGCGTTTCACTAATAAAATTAGACTGTCACCGCAAGTGTTTTGGCAAACCGAAAAACACCACAGAGTTTGCAGAAATAATGAAAAGCAAAGAAAAAAATTGAAAATGAAACAAGTCGAGAGAAACATACCAAGTACCAGAAATCCCATCCACAAGTCCATTAATCCTATCACCAGTGATACATCCAGCTTTCATAACCTCTTCAGCTACATCTAAATCAATAGCCTCCAAAGCAGCTAAAGCATTACTCTGTATCTGAATTGGTCCTCTGTATTGTCCCTCTCCTCTTATTGCACTCAAGTCCTTCTCGAAAACCAACACCTCAAATCCCTTCCTCTTCGCAGCCAGTGCAAAAACCAGCCCTCCAATTCCACCTCCAGCGACAAGAATCTTTAGCTTCCTCTCCTCTGATGACTGTTTCCTATTTGGTTCACTCACAGTAGGTGCCTCTAACATCACTGCTTTAACTTGCGTCCATTTCTTGCTTTGGTTACTTGTCTTGCTTTTTAGTTGGTAGCTAAGCCGAGAACAAGACGAGAACTCAACTGGGTGACCGGTAAACGAAGGAATTGGGAAATGGTTTCTCGAGAGACACGATCTTGAAGGATTGATAAAATCGCAGAACAATATAGAAGACGCCATTTCCTTCTTTTTCAAAACAAAAACCCACTTCCCAGTGACAACCACAAATCTCACTCCACAGCCCTCTTTACTGGTTCAAATCAAAACGATACTGAAGTAAATAACTCTTCAAAACCCAGAAGTGTTGAAGAACAAACAATTAAGGAAAGTGGGCGTGCTTGTTGCAGAACAGTAAAGCCGTAGGAACAGGAAGAAAAAGCCAGTGCTTTTGTAACTCACAATTCTGCATGGTGGGGAGGGTGAGAGAGATTATAAGCCAATCCGATTTCGAAAGAGGAACACCAATCATGCGGATTCTGATGCCATGTGGCAGTTCCGTAACGAAATATCTGGGACAGATGTTGGTTCCTCCTTGTGGTGGTCGTTTCTCGTTACTTTTTCTGTTCTTCCTAATTCTGCCGAAAACCGTGTTGGCGTGTCACCAAAGGTCCATAATACTATTTAATGTTGACCTCTCATTATCTCCACAATAATGTAAGATTTGCAGATTTTCTTCTCAATAATTAATTAATACATGCACTTTTTGTCTCTGTGTACTTTTGAACATAACAAGTTAAGAGCATTGGATGATTTCCCCCCGTGGCCTTGACATATTCTTTTTGCAAAATATGGTGTCATGTGTAACACTAAAATTTACCAATAAAATGTAATATCTTCATTTTCATTTTTCTAATTTATCCTGTTTTGGGTCCCCATCTCCGTAAATAATCTTTCTATTAATAGTTAATATTCTTGGAATGTTTTTCTAACACCATATGATAGATAATTCTAAGTTAAATTACACGTTTCATCCGATTTTTATAGAGTTAAACTGATATGACAAAAAATTTAAAGTTTAAAAAGGTTGAACTAATATTAGACTATAATAAAATTAGCTAAATATTGAATAAAATTAAATAATTTGAAATATGATTGAAAAAGATTTTCCTTAGTTATCGAAGAATTTGAAGTTTAATTGAAAAAAAATTATTAAATAAAAATTAATATATTTATTTTAATTTGCAAGAACATATTAATTAATAAAATTAACCAATTAATTAATAAATTTATCAGTTTTTAACAACAAGAGTTATTAAAATAAATCTAGTCATAGCGTTAAAAATTGAACAAAAAAATTAGACATTATAAAGTTTTTACGATTGTATCGATCGAATTGGTTGAATTTTTTAATTACTAATTTCATCTTTAATAATTGATCATAAATTTTAATATGTATGAATCTTAACAAAATTTATAATCTCAATCACATAAGAATTTTTATGAACTCTCTTATTATTAGAATTACTTTTTAAGAGACTTAACTAAATCTTTCTTAACAAATAAAAGAATTATATATTTCTATTAACTTCTTCCAACACCAAGAAATAAAGAATTTAAGTTATATAGTGTGAAGAGCAAATGTGAAAATTGGAGAATATGTAGCCAATAGCATTTGGTCACGTCGTCCATCCGCCAGAAATCTATAACTTATTACAAGCAACAATGTTTGAGGTCCTTTTCCTAACTACAACTGTACCCACAAAGATTGACCGTGTGGCCACCACAAAGAGAATTGGAAAGCGGTTGACTACTGGCAAGTAAGGGAGGTGGAGGATGTGAAGGAGATAATAATGGCTTCCCCGGAATTTGATTGGACCAATTTGTGTGCGGGTTGTCCTTGCTGACATCTGCCACCGCACGTGGCCTGAGCATAAGGCTGCAATTTAAAACTCGGACCGGACCGACAGATCTGACCGATCCGATAGGTGACCGGTTGGCCAACCAATTCGGTCAACCCTTTAAAATCAGTGTTCGATTGAACCGGACCGGTCGGACCGGTCCGACCACTGATTCAGCCAATTTTTTTTTTTTAAATTTTTTTATAATTAAATATAATTATAGTGATCGAACCGGTTGAACCGGTCAAATCTGTAACCAATAAAGCTACCGATTCGATGACCAGTCCGAATTTCAGAACATTGACCAGAACCCGTCTTTTTCTTTTTATGTCATAGATAAGATACTTTCTACTCAAACTTTACGTACTTTAAATTTTTTTAAGACATGTACGCAACGTACATAGTAACATCAAAAGGATAATTGGGAAGATAAACAACAAAGATAATATTTAAGTTATCATATTTATAATTTGTAATAATAATAATTAAAAAAAATTGTTAATTCGACTGCGATTGTTTTAATGCATAATATTGTAAATTTTTTATTAATTTAATTGATTTATTATATTTACGTCTCGTTATTCATAAGATGTAGTGCAAACAATTTATAATATGTGTAAATTCGTTTATTAATAATTAAAAAATATTAATAATTTAACATATATTAATCAATTTTAACATAATAATAAATAATAATGTTTATTGATTTTTTATATTTATGAAAATATCAATAAAAATATGATAATTTATCATTTTTACTTCTAGTTTGCTTTTATAAAAAACTTGATTAATATTCATTTTACAATTATATAAATTGCTATTATATTATTAATCATCATCATCATTATCATCACACCTAGTCTGAAGTTCCGCAGTGAGGCGGGATCTGGAGAGGTCTTATAGTACGCAGCCTTACCCCTACATAATAGAGAGACTATTTTCTCGTAGACCTACATGTAGATGTGACTGGTAAAAAAACAATGATGCAGAATAACAAAATCAATAATACTAATAACGATAAACTAAAGCTAATACGAAACTCAATAAAAGTATGCTAAACAGAAAATAAAAATAACAATACGAATAATAATAATACTAATTTAAAAAAACTAGTAATAATGATAATAATAAAAAATACACTGCTATTAATAGAAATAATATTGCTAATAAAGAGGGAAAGTTATGAATGGAAAACTCAAGAAATAAATACATAAATAAATACCGCTATGAATAACACTACAGAAAACAATTCGAAAAAGAAATAACAGAATAACAGTGATGCCAAAACCAAACTACTAATACACGTAATGGGCCGCAGATCCTCTGTCGCAGATCCTCTGTCCTACTCTGTCGCTTTAGTGGCTCGCGAGGGCGAGCCATCGCCCTCGCGAGTCAGTATATTATAATTATACTATATTATTATTATTATTAAATTATATTATTATTATATAATTATATATAATTATAATATAATCGGTAGTATGATTATACTCACCTTGACTATCTCAGAAATTCTGATTTCTTTTCTTTTCTACCTTTCTTGTACTTGGGAGGTACTAGGTATGACTTCTAGTTCTATCCCATGTCCGCTTTCACAAGCTATTGGGTAACATGCATGAAAATACATAT